>JBBMOL010000030.1:2400000-3000000 GCA_037954665.1 Laguncularia racemosa | reverse complement strand
TTGTGAGTCAGTTTACAATCACCCAAATAGTGTCCAACTTAGTTATGATTTTTGGTAATGCCATGATAAAGTCTATGGTCACATGCTCCCATTTCTACTCTTGTATTGGTAGAGGTTACAATATGCCAGCAAGTCTCTGATGCTTTATATTTATCTATTGGCATGTTCGACACATAAATATATTCGGTAATTTCTCTCTTCATGTTCCTCCACCAATAAAGGTACTTCAAATCCTTATAGAATTTAGTACTCCAAAGGTGCACAAAGTACCCACAATAGTGTGCCTCCTTAAGTATCCTGTCCCTTATTTCATTTACACCAAACACACATAACCTATGACATTCCCTCTTTATCTTTATTAAATTCTATTGCCTTTCCATCCTCTATTCATTTTTTAATCTCTGGTATCCCTACATCATTTGCTTATGCCACTTTTATCATGTCCACTAGTGTGGGCTATATACGTAAACTGGCTAATCTAACTCTAACCTCTTGGTTCACAATCTCCAGATCAAATTTTTGCATATCCTCCAATATGTTCCTTTAGGTTGTAATTAAAGTGGCCAAATTTTCATGCCTCTTTGTACTTAGTGCATCAATAACTACATTCTCCTTTGCGAGATGGTACTAAATCTCAGTATCATAATCCTTGATTAGTTCTAGCCAGTGTGTTTACCTTATGTTCAATTCTTCTTAGGTAAAGATGTACTTAAGGCTTTTGTGAGCTGTGAATATCTTGCACTTCTCCCTATATAAATAATGCCTCCATAGTTTGAGTGTAAGAATGATAGCTACTGACTCTAAATTATAGGTCGAGTAGTTCTTTTCATAAGGCTTTAACTACTTGGATGCATACACTATTATCCTCTCATTTTTCATTAATACACATTTGAGCCCTTAGATGAATGCATCACTATACACTACAAATTCTTAACCATTGGTAGGTAAGGCTAGCACTAGTGGATAAATAAATTTCTCCTTCAATGATGTGTAGCTTCACATCTATCATCCTATATAAACTATACTCCTTTTTGAGTTAATTTGGTTAAAGGGGTTACTAGCTTGGAGAATCCTTCAAAAGATCTTCCATAATACCTTATCAACCCCAAGAAGCTTCTAATTTTTGTCACTGTTTTTAGTTAAGCCATTCATTCAACACCTTTATTTTCTTTGGATCTATAGATAACCTGTTCTTATTGATTACACGACCCAAAAATGTTGCTTGCTTAAGCTAGAACTCACACTTTTTGAATTTGGTGTACAAATTCTCTATCTACAATATACATAACACCATCCTTAAATGCTACTCATGGTCTTCTTCACTTCTAGATTATCTTAGAATTTCATTTATAAATATAATGACAAATTTTTCTAAATAATCTATAAATACTTGATTCATTAGGTTAATAAAAGTCGTAGGTGCATTTGTGAGTACAAATGGCATTACTTGGAACTCATAATTCCTATATCAAGTTCTAAACATGATCTTTTGGATATCTTCCTCCTTGATTCTCAATTGATGGTATTCGGATCTCAAGTCAATTTTTGAGAAGACTTAAGTCCCTTGAAATTGATCAAATAGGTTGTCAATCTTGGGGAGAGAATACTTATTCTTGATAGTAACCTTGTTTAATTCTCTATAATCTATGCACAACCACATACTTCTACCTTTCTTCTTCACAAATAATATAAGTGTACCCTAAGGTGAGACACTCAGTTTGATGAACTTCTTGTCCAACAATTCTTTCATTTGTTTCTTTAGTTTTGTAGGTGCCATACGGTATGGGGTTTTGAATATGGGGGCTGTATTAGGCACTACATCTTTACCAAACTCAATCTTCATTATTGGGGGTAGGTTTGGTAGATCTTTAAGAAATACCTCTATGAATTCCTTCTATGAATTCCTTCACCACTTATACCTGCTCAATTCTGACTACATCTTTAAATTTAATTGTCATGGAAGCTATCATACTCTTGCCACATAGTTCATAGGTTGGTAGTCTTGTTAGCTTATCTGCTTCTAATTGGAAACACAACAGATCTCCTTTCGGTGTACTAAAATGGATTGCCATATCATAACCATTAATGGTTGCATAATGTTTGATCAACCGATCCATTCCCAGTATCACATTAAAGTCTAAAACTAAGAGATCTACAACTAGTATTCTACTTTACACTTCTATACTAACCCTTCTATAGACTTTATTTAATCCTCTACCCATACCCATTAGTGTTCTCAAACTCAATAAAATATTCAACACCTCAATACAAACTTTATGTATACTTCTAAATGCATTAGACACACATGAATGTAATGCACCAGTATCAAATAGAACATACTTTACTAGAATGTACCAATAGTGTACCCGCTAATGTCTCTATATCTAGAGTGTCTTGTTTTTGTACTATGAACACTCATGATGGTGCCCTTTATCTTGGCCCTACTTGTTGAGGTCTGCCTCCATTATTCCTAACCTAATTTCTCCTTGCTTATGTTGGGTGCACATTTTGTCCTCTAGTGTTTGGGCAATTAACCATTCTATGACTCCTTTGTTTACAAGAGAAACAAAATGTGAGGAGTATCAATTTCTGTAAATAGGTCTTGCTACTATGTCTTGTCTTCCCATATGAAAAGTAGGCACCCTCTAGCCATTTGCATTCATTCTACTCATGTGGCCTATAACATCTCACACACTAGTTGTCTTAACTCATTAAGGAGCTCTTGGCCTAAGAAGAAGGTGTTACAATGACCATAGGTCTAGTTTGCATGGTATGGAGTTTCTTACCCTTCTCTTAAATTACAACACCTTAGATAGGTCTCTTTCCCTATACATTCTTAGTCCCTATTGTTCTCATCTCTTTAGTCTTCGTACGACTCTATTATAGGAATTTGGCTTTATTTACAACTTCAAAGTCGGTGTTTAGTTGGAATGTGCCCACTTCATGTTGTAAAGTGGGTTCTAAGCTTAATATAAACTAATGAGCCCTAGACTTCTCATTAGTTTTGAAAACATGTGGCATAAACGTCATTAAGCGATTGAATTCTACCTCATCTTCATCCATTGAGCTCTTTCGCTAATAGTAACTATAGTAAGCTACCTCTATGTTTGTTCATGTTTTGAGAGATTTTATGTTATTTAACTGTAATAGATAGTATCTTTTAAGAAAATTATTTTGGTGTTTAAAGACTTTTGTTGCGTTAGATGTTTGATATGGTTTAAGTTATTATTTGAAATTTGGGGATATATGAAATGCCTTTATATAGGAGTTAAAAGTTAAAATGTATCAAAGTGAAGTGTTTATTTTGAAAAATTCGCCTCCCAAAACCCTACTTAAGTAAGTATTTATACTTTCTCCCTTTAAGGATTGAAAGTACACAAAATTAAAACTATGCCACTTTTAGGGTGGCTGATCCTAAGTGAGAATTACAAACAAAATGAAAGAGTCCCAAAAGAAAATACAACATAAAATAGTCCAAAGAACAATTACAAAGTATAAAATATTATAAATCTTCAAGAGCCAATGCTTTGAAGTGAAAACAATCGCAACGGGCCTTTGGATGCAAATTTGATGATGTCCCGTGGCCATCAACTAATATAAGACATATTGGCATCCTATGGAGAAATATTATTGTACCTGTAAAATTATTTCTCAAATACTTATTAGATAAAAATAAATGAAGTAAAATATGAGCAATTTGGGTCATCATCTAAATCGAGTTCTAAGAGCATCTATAGTGCCGAGAAATTTCCCATCATATTGTCTTTGTGCTAGGGCATTGAAGTTAGAGATTGAGTAGAGGTTGTAATTAGGTTAGGGTTGTTAGAAGATTATTGCGGTGATTATCACTTGTGAAATTCTTGTATTGAGTTGCAATTTCTATTAAGCATGTCGAACGATAGTATTAATCGAGGAATTAGGAATGAGGCCAACAGTCAAGTTGGAGGAGGAGTACAGGGTCGTTATGTTGTAGGTGGTAGGAGAACTTTAGAAGAACAACTATAGGATCTAACCATTGTGGTTACTAACCTAGCCACTAGGGTCATTTGGATGACCTTACCTTAACAGCCATTGGCAAATTCACAAGCACCCCCACCAAGGGTAGCCCTTAATGTTGTGGGTAGAGAAGGAGTATTAAGAGGAAATAGGGGCAAACAAATGGGAGAGATTAGGGTAGAGAAGGTGTAGTAGGAGGAAATAGGGGCAGATGAATGAGAGGAGATTATCATGCTTATCGAAAGGAAAGGTGATGTGTGAACCCTAGGTATACCAAACCTAGAACTTGATGATGCTATTTAAATCAATTACCCCAAGGACCGTCTTGAACAAGTTGCACGTAAATAGACCCCAATCACACCTGTTCACTGAAACCTAAGTACAAATAAGGGTTTCCTATGGCAATTCGATTAAGAAATTCCTAAGGAAGTATTCTTTTGCAAAGAACAAAAGGGGGCTTTCGTGTTTCACGAAAAGTGTATGTTTTCTATTCAATGATATTATATCCTTTGGCCAGCCTTTACACGTTTATATAGTATATACATGTATCAATATGAAAACCTAACTTTCCTATTCTAAATTACTTCCTTATCCTCACATGGACCGAGTAAGTAACTAAATATTCTAAATTACAAACCAAAAACAAATAACAATAAAAAGCGCAAGTCACTTTCCTTGTTTCGGTTCAACATTCAACATTTGTGCTAGGACTTCAATTCCTTGTATTCTTCCATGGAAACATAAGTCACATTAGTAGGTGTTGGTTCCCCTTTCATCTAATTTGATTCCCTGGTTTATAGGTCCATGACTAGTCCTTGTAAGGCATCATTCATCCTCTTTGCTCTAGCTTATGTCATTAGTCCTCAAATTCCTTGCAATGGATCTTGAGTCCTTGGTTTTATCTTCTTAAGTGCTAGACGATCCTCATCATTCCCTCTTTCCTCTAAAAGATTCATCCGTGAATCACCTGCATCATAAGGAGTAAGATCAAAAACATTAATTGTAGCACTTACATTACCGTAGTGGCTTGGCAAATCTATCTTGTAAGCATCTTCATTTATGCGCTCCACCACTTGGAAAGGTCCATCACCCCTTTGATGCCATTTGGACTTCCGTTGTTCAGCAAATCGTTCTTTTCTCAAATGCACCCAAATCCTTTCTCCTGGATGAAACACTGTCTTAATATGTCCTTTGGGTATTGGCCGCTCCCAAATCGCTTCCATTTTCTCCTCATCCACGGCTAATCCATCTGTACCTACAATAAAGCCAAAAGAAAACACCATACTAGGCAACGAAAGGTTAGTGTTAATATAAGTAAAATAAACATCCATGTACATAAGTACGAGTAGTTATTTCCTTGCCAACATTGCACTCTTAACCTCACTTTTTCTGGTAATTTTCTCTCCTCTTAGTGGTTCAAACTCTTTTCCCTCGCAGCTCACTAGTTTTGTTTCTCACTCTTCTTCTTCTTCTTCTTCTTTTATCCTTCTTTAGCACACTCTCATATTTCTCTCTAAATTCTTTTTCCATCCTCACTTGATCTTCACAAGCTTCCCATGGTTTTTATGGCATGAGAATCACTTTCCTTTTGTTTAGCATAAAAGCACATTGGTTCTTGTACCCATCATATGTAACCTTCCTATCAAGCTGCTAGGGTCGCCTTAACAATATGTAGGTAGCCTGCATAGGTACCACATCACACATGACTTGATCTTTGTAGTTTCCTATGGAAAAGGCTATAAGAACCTACTTGGTCACCTTTATCTCCCCACATTTATTTAACCACTGTAATCGATATGGTCTTGGATGTTTCTCAATTTTCAATTGCATTTTATCTACTAGTAAAGTGCTAGCAACATTAATACAGCTGCTATTATCGATTATCAAGCTGCACACTTTACTCCACACGTAACACTATATGTGAAAGATATGCTCACGTTGGATCCCCTGTCCATCCTCTTAAGGTTGTACACTAAGTACTCTCTTCATGACATACAACTCACCACTCACAGGTCTCTCTAAATCAACATCATCATACTCCCGTGATGGTGACTCCTCTTCCTCATCTGAACTTACGCTCTCTACATCACCACATCTGAACTCATTTGATTTGAACATTAGGATATAATGTGCCTAAATCCCTGACACTTAAAACACTTGATATCTTTAGTTTTGGAAGGGGATTTAGTGTCAATTTTATCGTTAGATGCATTAACAAGATTCTTAGCCTTCAAGTCCTCCTTAGGCTTTGAATCCGTGGAGTTCTTTTTCTAATTAGACTTCCATGGAGATTTGGAAGTCGACCCATACCTCTAGTCACTCCTATGTTTTAATTGTCGCTCCGCTTTTATTGCTCTATGTAGCAATTCTTCCATATCCAAATAATGGTGTAAATCTATCACATCAGCTATTTCTTGATTCAGACCATTGATGAATCTAGCCATAGTGGCCTCATCATCCTCCTCCACTTTAGCCCTAATCATGGCTATCTCCAACTCCTTATAATAGTCCTCTACACTTTTGGTTCCCTATGTCAATCCTTGAACTTTCCTAAGTAAGTCCCTATGGTAGTGACTAAGAATTGATGTGCCTAAATTAGGGGTTAAGCACATATAATTGGAGCAAATTATAAACCCCAAATGCACTAAACTAATCTCGATTCAAGTAAATAGAAATTGCGTGAACCCTAGTGAAGATGCAATGAGATCTGAATGTTCAAAGTTGTAATTACAATTCCACAAAGATGATTTCCTCCAATATAACACTAATCACTAGTACATCCACGTGAAAAATACACAAGAACAACTAGATTCAATTCCGTGATCCACTTCCTACACAAAATGATCCACGGTTCAAGTGTAGCTAAATTGAAGGCTAAAAACCAATCAATTAAGCAATAATAATTTGATTACAAATGCAATTAAATTTGACCAAGAAACATCCAATTCAACCTTAGATATAACTTACTAGTGATGAAAAGAAAACACAACAAAAAGGAACTAATATTACTCACAATTTCTCCTTGTTGAACTCGCAACAATTCCAATTCTTAAGATTGAAATTAATAAGAGCAATTGAACTAAGGAATGAACCTTAATTCTCTCACGTAAAAAATGTGAAGTCTATTATAAAAATTCTCTTCTAAAGACCTTACTTAAGCAAGTATTTGTACTTACTCCTTTTAGGATTAAAAAGTCCATAAAATTACAACTATGCCACTTTTAGGGTAGCCGATCCTAAAAGACAATTACAAACAAATGAAAGTGTCCCAAAAAGATTACAATATAAATAGTTTAAGTAAATAACAAATAAAAATTAGTCTTCAAGATGCCGGTCTTCAAGGTACTTTTGAAATGAGTCCCGATGAAGATCCAAACTCACTAAAAAATGTAGGTGATTTAGTACCCTGTAGGATTGAAAAATGAACCTGTTGGAATGTATAACAAGTATATGATAAGAATGAGGAAATTAAGTTAACTTCCTTAGGATTAGGTTTCTCATGAAGGATTCTCAAAACTAAGTTATATAGGCCCTTAGCTTGGGCTCTAGTGATAGGTCTTATCAGAATCTGATTCCTATCATCTTCTCAGGCCTTTAGAAGATTTGCCCTCAAATCTAATAGGTCTTCATGCATGTCGTCTGGTAAGTACAGTGATAGATCTGCAACATTAAAGTTTGCAGATACCTTATACTCTCCTAGTAACTTTATCCAGTAGGCGTTGTTGTTAATGTGCTTTAAAACTCTAAACGGTCCATCTGATCTAGGAGACAACTTCTATGACTTCTTATATGGAAACCTATCCCTGCTAAGATTAATCTAGACTAAGTCACTTAGATTATAAATGTTTTTTTTCCTGTGTCTATTTCCTTGAATTCTCTGTTGTTCCTGGATCTTCTGAAGGCGTTCAGTTACTTTGTCATGAATTTGTTGAATCTGCTTGGCTCGCTAACTCCACTAAGACTCTCCTCCTTTGTTGTTGGTCCTACTATAAAATCCAATGGAATAAAAGGATTATAGCCATAAGAAACTTCAAAGGGAGATTTATTGGTTAAACTATGAGTAGACCTATTGTAAGCAAACTCAACAATAGGAAGACACAAGTCCCAATCAGTAAGATTCTTGTTAACCATTGCTCTGAGTAAATTTCTAAGCGTGTAGTTGATAACTTCTATTTGTCCGTTTGTCTGTGGATGGCAAGAGGTACTGTACATAAGCTTGGTACCCAGTCTTCTCCATAATGTCTTCCAAAAGAAACTAAGAAACTTAGTGTCTCTATCTGACACTATGCTATGTGGGACCCTATGCAATTTGACAATTTCCTACACAAAAATGTTAGCAATAAAAGGGCATCATTTGTTTTGTGACAGGGCACAAAATGAGACATTTTGCTGAACCTATCAACAACCACCATGATAGAATCCTTTCCTCTTTGTGTCCTAGGTAACCCCAACACAAAATCTATACTGATATTAGTCCAAGGTTTATCTTGTATAGGTAAAGACATGTACTCACCTTGTATGCCTTTCTTTCCTTTAGCTCTCTTGCAAATGCCATACCTTTCTAACACCCTATGAACATCCTTTATGATACCCTTCTAATAGAAATTCTCTCTCAATATGGTTAAGGTCCTCTTCTCACCAAAGTATCCAAACAATCCTCCTGCATGTGCTTCCCTTACCAATAACACCCTTACAGATCTAGAAGGTATACATAATTTTCTAGATTGATACAGAAACCCCTCAATCATGCAATAACCCTCATACATCTTGCCCCTAGAACACCTCTCTATAATGGTTCTGAAATCCTCATCATGCACATACTGTTCCTTTAACAATTCAAAACCCAGCAGTTTTGAATGAAGAGAAGTGATAAGTACATACCGTCTTGATAAAGCATTAGCAACAATATTCTGATTACCTTTCTTGTACTTTATCACATAAGCAAAACACTCCAAAAATTCCACTCACTTGGCTTGGCACTTAGACAAGTTCTACTGTCCCTTGAAATGTTTCAATGACTCATGATCTATATAAATAATAAACTCTCTCGAGAGGAGATAATGCTGCCACGTCATGAGAGCCTTCACCAAGAAATAAAATTCCTTATCATAAATAGAATAGTTTAAAGTTGCACCACTTAACTTTTCACTAAAATATGCTATGGGTCTCTTTTCTTGCATCAATACAACACCAATTCCTATCCCAGAAGCATCATATTCCAGTTCAAAAACTTTGTCAAAATCAAGTATAGCCCATAACGGAGCATAAGTGAGTTTTTCTTTTACCTTTTCAAAACTCATCTAGGCCCTTTCACTCCAGATGAAAGGTACATTCTTTTTAGTCAATTCTATGAGAGGATTGACAATACTATTGAAGTTATGAACAAAGCGCCTATAAAAAGATGCTAGTTCATGAAAACTTCTTACCTCAATGACTGAGATAGGTGTTGGCCATTCCCTAATTGCCCCCACTTTCTCCTCATCTACCCTAACACCTGAGCTAGATACAACAAAACCCAACAATGTTACCTCAATTTGATAAAAGGAACACTTTTGGAGATTTGCAAACAACTGTTGTGCCCTCAACACTGAGAATGCAACCCAAAGATGCTCCACATGATGTTCTAGGTCTTTATTACATATCAGAATATCATCAAAATAAACAACAACAAATTTTCCTAGAAATTCTTTCAATACATGATTCATCAGTCTAATAAATGTATTAGGAGCATTACTCAAACGAAAGGGCATAACCAACCACTCATATAGTCCATGGCGTGTTTTAAAAGAGGTTTTCCATTCGTCCCCCTCTCTCATTCGAATTTGGTGATACCTGCTTTTAAGATCTACTTTGCAGAAAACCTATGAACCATGCAACTCATTTAACATATCATCAAGTTTAGGAATAGGATACCTATATTTGATGGTGATTTTGTTGATGGCTCTACTGTCAATACACATTCTCCAAGTACCATCCTTCTTAGGAATAAGAAGAGTGGGAACAACACATGGACTGAGACTCTCCCTGATAAATCCCTGCTCAACCAACTCATTCACCTGCAATTTTAATTCTCTAGCTTCCTTGGGATTCATGCGATATGCAGGTTGATTCAATAATACTAAACTGGGCATAAGATCAATAGCATGCTCTATCCCTCTCAAAGGTGGTCAACCTGCTGGCAAATCATCAAAACAAATATTAGTATACTCATTCAATACCTAAGAAACTACTGCAGGTAGAGCTTGTGGTTCTTACACTCCTAATGTACATCTCAAATGAAGCAAGTATAATGGAGTCTCTTCTGTAACAAGTCTCTCCAATTCACCCTATCCCATCAACAATACCTTCTTTTCCTCAAAATTATTAAACTGCATTAAAACCCTTTTAACCTCTGATGGCCTACTGATCTGTTGCTGAACCTTTTGAACCTCTGAAGGTGATAATGGATTCAGAATAACATGTTTGCCCTCCTTCTAGAATACATAAGTATTCTTGAAGCCATCATGCAAGACCCTCTTATCATATAAATAAGGCTTGCGAAGCAATATATGAGATGCATACATAGGCAAAATATCACACTCAATCTCATCATAGTATTTATCCCTTACACTGAATGGTACCCTAGCTCTTTCGGTCACATGCAAACTCCCCCGATCACTAAGCTAATGCAATTTATATGGTTTAAGATGTGGAGTGGTGGTAAGTTTTAGCTTCGATACTAACGATACGGCTACTACATTAGTACAACTACCACCATCAACTATAAGGACACACAAATTTCCTTGTACCCTACAAGAGGTATGGAACAAGTTTTCTCTTTGTTTTTTTATCCTTAGTAGCAAATGTAATCGATGTTTGGAGCAATACATTAGCATAATGAAACATCTCACTAGACATTGTTGTCTTTTAAATCCAACAACACAATAATAATCCTTACACCTCCATAGCTCAAGTACACAACTAAACCACAAATGAAGTACTCACACACAACTACTCTTAACTATATATAATTAAATTCAACAACAAGTGGTTAAATAACTAGTTCAATTACTTTCACACTTTAATGATTTGCTTGAATTTTTAATTCCACTACTTAACCTTCCTTTTTCTTGCCACGGTTTCACACTACAAATAACCACAATGTGCAACATCTCAACAAATATAAAAACACACAAATCCACTACCACACTACTTCTCTTTGCTCACGATGGTACTCTAATTATGCCTCCAACATAATTGTCTACAATGTACACACAAAAAATCCACACCAAAACATACATAACCTTCACAAAATTTTACAAACACAACTCTAAACACATACACCTTCAAGTCACGGTGCTAATGTCCCTTCTATTCAACACACACAACACAACTCTAATAACTCAATTTTTCCCTTTTTACACCGCAATTCACACCCTAAAACACAACATACACACCCTACGGTTCACACTTCCAAATATACAATCTTTCACCACTACAAAAAACCAAAGTAAGCCACAACTCATACACAAAACAACAACAATTCAAATTTGAAAGTCAAACCACTTCACTAATTGCAACCCTTCTACAATTGGGAAGAAGCAATTTTCAAATTCAAATAGCCATACATTAACTTCTTCAACTTAATGTTTGTTTTGAAAATCAAATAATTTCCAAATCTTCCACACAACTCAAATCAGGAAATGCTCAATTGCACTTTCTATTTCCGAAAACAAACAAGAAAATTTCACACTTCTTCTTTCTACACAAATGGAGATACTTCACAATTCCAAATTTTGGTTCAAGAAGCACTAACTTTCCTCTTCCCTTTATGGTGAATTCAGCAACAAAGAAGCTTCAACAAGACCTCAAATTCTACTTCAACATACAACAATTACAACTCCCCAACAGCATATTCACGCAATCCAATCCTTAACACACACAATTCCGATTTAAGGTGAAGAACCCTTATTGAAATGAGGATCACAAAAATTCCCTTCTCTTAACCTATGCTCTAATACCAAATATGATGTGCTTAAAACCAAGATTAAGCACATCTAAAACCAATTTGAAAGACAATTAGACAATGTCAATCAAACTAGCTTCCAATCACATAAACAATAGTGTCAATTCTCAAGATCTATAACCAATTCCACAATACCACGTGATTAATATTGAAATGAACCAAGTATGTCTAACTTTGATACCAAATATGATGTGCCTAAAATAGGGATTAAGCACATACAATTGGAACAAATTATCAACCCCAAATGCACTAAACCAATCTCGATTTAAGTAAATAGAAATTGCGTGAACCCTAGTGAAGATGCAATGAGATCCGAATGTCCAAGTTGCAATTACAATTCCCCAAAGATGATTTCCTCCAATATAACACTAATCACTAGTACATCCATGTGAAAAATACACAATAACAACTAGATTCAATTTCGTGGTCCACTTCCCACATAAATTGATCTACGGATCAAGTGTGGCTAAATTAAAAGCTAAAAACCAATTAATTAAGAAATAATAATTTGATTACAAATGCAATAAAATCTGACCAAGAAACATCCAATTCAACCCTAGATATAACTTACTAGTGATGAAAAGGAAACACAACAAAAAAGAATTGATATTACTCACAATTTCTCGATGTTGCATTCGCCACAATTCCAATTCTTGGGATTGAAATTGATAAGAGTAATTGAACTAAGGAATGAACCTTAATACTCTCATGTAAAAAATGTGAAGTCTATTATGAAAATTCTCTTCTAAAAATCCTACTTAAGCAAGTATTTATACTTGCTCACTTTAGGGTTAAAAAGTCCACAAAATTACAACTATGCCACTTTTAAGGTGGTTAGTCCTAAAAGACAATTACAAACAAATAAAAGTGTCCCAAAAGAAAGATTACAACATAAATAGTTTAAGTAAATACCAAATAAAAATTAGTCTTCAAGATACTGGTCTTCAAGGTACTTTCGAAATGAGTCCCGATGAGGATCTAAACTCACTCAAAAGCATAGGTGATTTGGCACCCTATAGGATTGACAAATGAATCTGTTGGAATGCATAACAAGTACATGATAAGAATGAAGAAATTAAGTTAGCTTCCTCAAGATTAGGTTTCTCATGAAGTATTCTCAAAACTATGTTGTGTAGGCCCTTAGCTCAAGCTCTGGTGATGGGTCCTGTGAGAATCTGATTTCTATAAAAAAATGAACCATTTTTGCATGATGGTCTTCATCTCCTCCTAAGTGTTAATCGGTCGCTATCCCTACCTGCACCTATTACACACTAGCTAATCCCACCATACACGCATAATCTATAAAATCTATTACAACCAATTTTATCTTTTTCTCCTCGGTATAGTTATGGCATTCAAACATGTGATCCATCTTCCTTTCTCACTCTAAGTATAGCTTCGGATCATTCTTTCCCTAAAAGGTTGGGATTTTCATCTTAATGCTACCCAAGTTACTATCATGCCTCTAGGTGTTTCCTCTTTCCCTTACGTTGTGATATTCACCAAAGTCATAATCCTCTCCTTCTTCTATCCTAACTCCTCCCTTAATAGGTCTACCTACTCGTTGCTTGACAGTGGTACTGCTTGACGGTTCCCTACTCCTCTTTATCTTATCCATTTTTTCATGGATCTGTTCAAGTTCACCCGTCAAAATTCTTTTCATCTCTCCGATCAACTCCTTAAGCATTACCCTATTCTCACCTCCATTCGTGTTCTATCCTAATATATTTCTAAATCATTCAATAAAATAAGATCACAAGTAAAATATGTTCCTCTCACTCACTCATGTATTGCTTTCAGTTAATGATACACTTACAATTTCACTTGTGTATGTCCCTCACAACCTGCTTTTACAAATCCCTTGCTAGGAACTCAGATCAACACGTAATTAACTCCTTCAGTTTCTAATCACAATGAAAATTGGAAATTATAAGCAATCTTCAATAGCTATGACATATAATATAAACTCAGAAACAAGACAAATAATTCCTTTGCATGCAATTACAAAAGGATAACAATTTACATCGAAATACAATTAAGGATTATGGAATGTAATTTTCAAATGCACAATTATAAAGCACAAAGTATTTATTGCGGTTGGAATTGGAAAGTGTATTTGGAAATTGAATTAGAACTTGCTAAAACTAGATTCTCTTTTTGAAGATTTCGGTTCTTGGATTTTCTTTTACAATCGAATTGATTTTTTTTTTTGTACATATGCTTTTAAGTTGAACTAGGAATTGAAACAACAATTGAATTTCAATGATTAACTAAACTTATATGTTGTCGATCTCCAAAGGATTTTGTGACTGAAACAAGATTTTTTTTTTTGTATGAATTTTTTGATAAAAGTATGGAAAATGAACAATAGATAAATAACAAAAGGGATAGAAATTACTTGATTCAATAAGTTGAAGCTCTGATACCAAATGATGTATGAACCCTAAGTATATTAAACTTAGAAGTCGATAATGTTATTTGAATCAATTACCATGAGGACCGCCTTAAACAAGTAACACATAACTAGACCCTAATTACACTTGTTGATTGAAACCTAAATTATCAGATAAGGGTTTCCTATAGCAATTTGGTTAAGACATTCCTAAGGAAGAGTCCTTTTGCAAAGAACAAAAGGGGGCTTTTGTGTTTTACAAAAAGTGTATGTTTTCCATTCCGATGTGCCTAACAGGGACAAAGAACATACAATCAACAAATAGTAGCAATTCTAATCAACAACCACTCCGTAAGAAGGGTAAACCCCTAATTCCTTATGAATCCAAATTGTAAAAACCAGTAAGATGTGATACCAAATGGAGATATGCTTAAATGATTCAAGCACATAATATAATCTAATAAAATTAACTCCACAAGAGGCATGAATGCACTAACAATCAACAACACTTGGCTTGATCAACTCCTTCACAAATTAGTCTTAATTTACAAAGATGGAAACCAAAAGGATATATAGAGCAATCAATTGCAAGATTATCAATGATGAATAAAGGAAATGAACTAAGATTCTAATTCAAATTGAAAAGTTTCAAATATGAAAATAGAACCCTAAATTCACATGAACCAAAGGAAACAACAAATAGCACCTAGATATGACTCATTAAGTACAATTTGTAAACAACAAGAAATGATTAATATTACTTACAATCACTTTTAAGTTGGTTCTTGCCACAATTTCAATGATGAAATTGATAAGAGATCAATGGCAATGCAAGGGAACTCACGGCTACAAGAATGTGTTTTTTTTTTTAAATTATCAAAGCTCTCTCCAAACCTTACTTAAGCAAGTATTTATACTTACTCCCTTTAAGGTTAGAAAGTCCACCAAATTACAACTATGCCAGTTTTAGGGTGGCTAGTCCTAAAACACAATTCCAATCAAATAAAAAGTGTCCTAAAAGCTTACACATAAATAGTGCAAAGAAATAAATACAAATACAAAATAATAAGAATCCTTAAAGAGCCAATGCATCGAGGCGATGTTGATCAAAACGGGCCATTGGATAAGAATTTGATGATGTCCTTAAGTGATCAACAATGAAAGTCATTTGGCATCCCGTAGAGAAATATCATTATACCTATAAGATGATTACTCAAATATTTATTAGATAAAAAGAAACAAGAGTAAATATGTGTGATTTAGATCATTATCCAAATTAAGTTCTGTAGCTATTTAGGTCGCCGGAAAATTTCCTATTATCTCCTCCGGCCTCTAAAAGATTTTCCTTCAAATCTAGAGGGTCATTTTTAGGATTAAACTCGGACATCTCTGTTGACCTATTCTCCTGGTTACTATATGAAACTGGAGTAGTCTTGATCTGCTTCTAAAATTTGTGCACCTTAGATGGAGATATTAGCAATAGTTCTATTCGAGACCTTTCTATACTAAACACGTAGGTGTTTCTAAAACCATCATGCAACACCTTCCGATTAAACATCTAGGGCCTACCTAATAGCAAGTGGAATGCACACATTGGGATCATATCACATAAAATCTCATCATGATGCTTCTACCCAACACTCACAAGCACCTTTGCCCTTAGCGTAACATGCATACTACCTTGATTATCCAACCAATGCAAGTCATAAGGGTTAAGATGTCGACTAGTAGATAATTGTAATTTGTCTACTAATGCAGTAGATATAACATTTGTGCAACTATCACTATCTATGATGAGTATACAAAGGTTACCTTTAATCCTGCAAGAAGTGTGGAATATGTTCTCCCTCTATTTGTCCCTAGCATCAGGAGACAAAGTTAGAGTCCTACGCAATACATTAATAGGTAAATACTATTCACTTGTGCCCTCCTCATGTGTTTCTGTAGTTCGATCATCATAGTACTCCTATAGTGCTATAGGCAGATCTATAGGCTCATCCTATTCCTTTTCATCCTCAACATCCTCTCTAGCACTCTCCATAACAGTCATAACCCTCTTATTAGGACACTATGTTGCCATATGCTTAAATCTCATGCATTTAAAGCATTTGATTTGGTGTACTTTCCCACTAGTAGATCCTGGAGCAGTTTGCCTCACATTTGGTGCTATTACCTCTTTACCCTTCTCAAAAGGTATGTTTTCCCTATCTGTATCGAGGGTAGCTCTGCTCACTGCCTTCAATGTCTCACCTACCACCTTTGGTCCTCTTGATCGACCATCTAGTCCCACGGGCTTGGTAATAGTACTAGGCTTGTTACTAAAAACCTTGAATAAATTGGATCGCCTCTACCTTTTCACTTTCAAGGCTAACTAAATAGCCTCATCAAGTGTACTATATCTCCACAACTCGACAACATAGGCTATCTCATATTTCAGCCTTGAGACGAAGCGTGCTAGGGTTGTCTTTAGAGGCTCAATTAACCTACATCTAATCATGAGGGATTTAAACTTCTACACATAATCTTCAACTATCTTGCCTCCTTACCTCAATGTCTGAAGATGCATGAACTGTTCCTATCTATAGTGCTCAAGAATAAATCTTTTCCTTAATACCCTCTTCATGTCCCTCCATGTCTGTATCTTAGCCTCCCCATTCTTATGCTTGCTGATAATAGGTTTTTCCACCATAAGGCAACTTATCTTGTGAACTCAACAGCAGCCAGTCAGACTCGGGTGTTATCATCAATCTGATAGCATTTAAAGAGACCCTTAACTTTGTCCTCCCGGTCTAGATAATCATCAGCTGAACCCCTACCATTAAAAGAAGGCATCTGCAACTTCACATATTCCAGTCCTTAAGGTAGCCTGAAATCCTTCTTTGGGTAAAGATTAGTCCTAAAGTCGTCATGCCTCCCTTCCCTGTAGGGGTGATGATCTCCCTCCATCCTTTTGCCAAGATTTCCTCCTCCCACTACTCCTTCTCTCTAGAGGTTCTATGGAGTTACTCGAGGTGGTGTTTGAGGGTTCACTACTGGTGGTTGTGGTAATGTCATCTTGTTAATCCTGGTTGCCAAAGCAGCAACAATGGTAGTAAGATCCTGGAGCTGTTCTTCCAAAGTCCTCCTACCTACAGTATTATGACCTTGACCTCTACCAACCTGGCTATTGGCCTCATTGCCAATTCCCTCATTCACACTGCCATTGGACATATTTGTGATTTGATGAAGAAATCCTACAAATTACAACACACTCCTTCAACAACACCAACCCACATGTTTAATAACCACAATAATACAATAACCTACGTTGCAAAGCTTTAAGGCACAAGGAAATAATTTAGTACTCTAAGAAAAATTCAATAAATGAAATATACACAACTACTTTCAAGTGGATAGAATTAAATTCAACTACAAGTGTTTAAATAATTAGTTCAATTACTTTCACACTTTAATGACTTATTTGAATTTCAAATTCTACTACTCACTTTTCTTTTTCTTGCCTTGGCTTCTCACCACTTAAATACACAAATGGGCAGCAAGAAAACACATACACAACATACCATTCACTACCACATAATTTCCCCTTATGCTCACGGTTCACAATGTTTCATGCCACTAACATCAATGATCTTGACAACACATACAATAACCAACACCAAATGTACACACCCTTCACTAAGTTACAAAAATACAACACTACATACAATCCTCCTCAAGCCATGGTTCACTTCCCACTTCCACAAAACTACAACAAACCACAACATCAATATAAAAGGCAGCTCACTTTCAAATACAAAAAGGAGTTCAATAAGTGCAAAGTTCCACAAATGGTAAGAAGCTATTTCAAATTCAAATGACACACAATTAAACAATGACTTAATGTGTGTTTTGAAATTTCAAATTAACTTCTTAATTCACAATTCAAATCTGAAAACACAAGTGTTACTCCTCCAATTTTTCCGAAAATACACATAACACAAATCCACTTCAACAATTGAACACTACTCTTGCCCCTTCATGGTTTACTTTCCATACACTATACGTTCACAGCCACAATCAAGGAATCCAAGAGTGTTCAAATCTCCAAGTGATCAACCACTAATTAACAAGACAATAATTCAACAACAAAACAATAAAAGAAAAGTATAAGTTCATGCCAATAATTTTCGGATAAAAGTGCTACACAACAACCCCTAACTTCCAAATTCAAATTGCAACTAACCCCTTCTCACAACCTCAAGCTCTGATACCAAATATGATATGCCTAAAAGGGCCAAAGCACATACAATCAACAAATAGTAGCAATTCCAATCAACAACCACTCCACAAGAAGGGTAAATCCCTAATTCCTTATGAATCCAGATTGTAGAAACCAAGTAAGATGTGATACCAAATGGAGATATGCTTAAATGATTCAAGCACATAACATAATCCAATAAAACTAACTCCACAAGAGGTGTGAATACACTAACAATCAATAATACTTGGCTTGATCAACTCCATCACAAATTAGTCTTAATTTATGAAGATGGAAACCAAAAGGATATATGGAAAAATCAATTGCAAGATTATTAGTGATGAATAAAGGAAATGAACTAAGATTCCAATTCAAATTGAAAAGTTTCAAATATGAAAATAAAACCCTAAACTCATGTGAACCAAAGGAAACAATAAATGGCACCTAGATATGACTCACTAAGTATAATTTGTAAACAACAAGAAATGATTGATATTACTTACAATTACTTTTAAGTTGGTTCTTACCACAATTTCAATGATGAAATTGATAAGAGATCAATGGCAATGTAAGGGAACTCCTCATGGCCACAAGAATGTGTTTTTCTAAAAAATCATCAAAGCTCCCTCAAAACCTTACTTAAGCAAGTATTTATACTTACTCCCTTTAGGGTTAAAAAGTCTACAAAATTACAACTATACCACTTTTAGGGTAGCCAGTCCGAAAACACAATTACAATTAAATAAAAAGTGTTTCAAAAGCTTACACATAAATAGTCCAAAGAAATAATTTGATGTGCCTAAAAAGGGATTAAGCACATGCAAATTAAACCAAATAAAAATCCCTAAATGATTAGGACAATTCAATTCAAGGTGACGCAATTGTAGTGTGATCCTAATTGCAATATATGGTCCGAATGATGTATTGCATGAAATGAATCAACACAATAGTATATTCCTCAATGATGGTCACAAATTATACTTTAAAACCCACGTGATTACTACTTAAAATCCACAAGAAAATAACCGTGATCTCCTTTCGACAACAAATACTTTCACAATTTAACAATGTGTAAAAATGAGGAATATCAATCAAGTATAACAAGAACTCAAATTAGCACAATAATTTGAATAATTATGAATCAAATCTGACCAAGAATTATTCCAGTTCAACCCTAAATATTACGCACTAGAGAAAACAAGAAATCACAACAAATTGAAATTTATATAACTCACAATTTCAAGTGTTGCACTCGCCACAATCTTAACTCTTTGGATTGAAATTGATAAGAGGAAATTTGAACTAAGAAACCCTAATTCTCTCATGTGAAAATTAGTATTTGTTCTGAAAAATTGGCCTCCTCAAAACCCTACTTAAGAAAGTATTTATACTTGCTCCCTTTAAGGTTCAGAAGTCCTTAAAATTACAACTATGCCACTTTTAAGGTAGCCGGTCCTAAATGAGAATTACAAACAAAATGAAAGTATCCTAAAAGAAAATACAACATAAAATAGTCCATAAAACAATTAAAAAGTACAAAATATTATAAATCTTCAAGAGCCAACGCTTTGAAGTGGAAACAATCACAGCAGGCCTTTGGATGCAAATTTGATGATGTCCCATAGCCATAAACTAATGTAGGATATGTTGGCATCCCATGGAAAAATGTTATTGTACTTGTAAGATTATTTTTCAAATACTAATTAGATAAAAGAAATGAAGTAAAATATGAGCGATTTGGATCATTATCCAAATTGAGTTCTGAAAGTATCTATGGTGTCGGAAATTTTCCTATCTTCTCCTTGGGCTTCTAAAAGATTTGCCCTCAAATCTAGAGGGTCTTTTGTGGAACTAAACCTTGACATCTCTGTTAACCTATTCTCCCGACTACCAGATGTAGTGGAAGTAGTTCTAATCTGTTCCTGAAATTGGTGCACCTCAGATGGAGTCATTAGTGATAGCACTATGCAAAACCTACCCATATTGAACATGTAGGTATTCCTGAATCCATCATGTAACAATTGCCGATCAAACAACCAGGGTCTACCCAATAGCAAATTGAATGCATGTATAGGAATCACATTACATAGGATCTCATCGTGATATTTCTGTCCAATACTCACAGGCACCTTCGCCCTTAATGTAACATGCATACTGCCCTGATTATCCAAGCAATATAAGTCATAAGGGCTAGGATGTGGGCTAGTAGATAAATGTAATTTGTCTACTAGTGCAGTAGATATAACATTCGTGCAACTACCACTATCAATGATGTTCTAGTTCATTTTTGTGTTTTTCCATTGAAGTTTATACACTTGTTTGTTCCTTACATCAATTTAGTGTTAAACTCATGAATTGGGTTCCACTGTGAAGCAATTTGAACATGCCATTTTGTTGTTGGAATTAGTTGTTCATGCTACTTGATTGATGTGTTTGCTACCTAATTAGTTAGACACATCAACAAATCTTTCATAGGGCTGAGGAGATTATAGGAATCAAGTCATTTGAATTACAGATGCATCTATTAATGCTTCGGGACAACAACCGAGTAAACTAAATGATGCAAAACAAGCATAGAATGCTACCTTCAAAAGCTAGCAACTTATGTTGTTAAGCTAGTGGCCTTCCTTGAAGAACCAACTGTGTAAGAATAAAGGCCGGTGGTGTAAATCCTAAAGCCGGCAATGTATCTCCATAAAGGCCGGTGATGTAGAAATTTTGACCAGCGATTCAGCAGCTTTTCCTTGGTGGCTTAGAATTTATCTAGACCATTTTTTCTTTAGGTATTCCTTTTATTTTCTTAGCCAATATTTTTTTCTTTTAAAGACTACTATAAATACCTTTTTGTGATAGAAAGATAGATAAACGTTGGACATTTCTGAATATGCGAGTGGAGTTTACTCCCATTTTCTTACTCTTATCAATCTTCAGGTGATGGTAAGTGATAGTGTCGAGATTGTTGTATGTCATATCAACAAGACTATGCTAGGAATATCCTCTTACTAATGTATAATATTTGGTAAGGGTTTAGGTTTTCATTTTGTTATTATGTTTGAATTGTTCGGATTACTTGTTGTGAACTATCAATTGGGATTGCGACTACTTGATTCTGCATTGAGATTAAGCACATCACTTCACATCTAGTTAACTCTCTAAAAATCTCTCTAGCACAAACTCATTTGGTTTATCCCAAGTTGTTAGGTCTCTCCCAATAGCCCATACATTGATTAAGACATATGCACCTTTAGGGATCGTAATGCTATCGACTTCTCAGTGACATTGCCTTTGCCAATGATAGCTTTGAGTTTTTCTTTTTCTTTTAACAGTTTATTAAGGTTGTGAAGCAACCCTATCATTGTCCACTCTACTATACTTGATATGGTGTCATTGCCAGTAGTAAATAGATCCTAAGATGGTCAAATTCATAATAAACAACGAATCAATTTCAATAATCAATTTTCATTTTTAAAATCTCCACCAATAAAGGTAAAATTATAATTTTTTTTCTTAAAAAAAGAAAGTCATGATTTCTAATACCTGAAAATTTATTTATTGGTTTATGGAATATATAATCACAAAGAGCTAAGGATGATGATGGACTATTAGAAAGTTTGAAGGGCTAATGTGAACAATTCGCGATAGGCAGTATTTAATCCCAGGTGGCCTAACATTCATCCTTTTCACTCCCTCACAATAACATAATAGACAACATAAACACTCTTGATAGGAACCCTAGAGACAAAAGGAAAACAGAGCGATCATGATGCGAACCCTAGGTATATTAAACTTAGAACTCAGCGATCGTTATTTGAATCGAATCCCCCAAGGAACATCTTAAACAAATTATGATGGAACTAGACCCCAACCACACCTATTGATTGAAACCTCAATTATTAGTGATTTTCGCAAGCATTTAATCTAAAGAAAATGGGTGAGTTCGTTCTTAAAGAATAAGAGAGAGTCCCTCAAAGAAATTGTATATTCAAAAGAATGATAATGTATCATCCTCCTCTCACGTGTAGCTATATTGTCTTACACATAAAACCTAAATTTCTAAACATAGAAAACTGGCCTTAACTTAAGAAGGGTCGAAAAATTTACAAGCAAATAAAACAAAGGCACTAAGCTGAGTGGTCTTCCTTTGGTTCAATTTCCTTTTAAAAATAATTTATCTTAAGGCTCTTATATCTTTGCACACCTCTATGAAAGCTTGAATCAAGTTAATAAAGATCGATTCTCCTTTAGTGCAACTTGGTTCCTTCTCTTGTAGATCCATGACTAATCCTTACAAAGCTTCACTCATCCGCTTAGCTCTAGCTTGTGTCATTAGACCTCCAATACTATGTAGCGGGTCATTGGACTTCAGCTCATTAACTTTTTTTGCTAGTTGATCCTCATCATTCCCTCCTTCCTCGAATCACCTGCATCATAAAGAGTAAGGTCGGAAACATTAAAAGTTGCGCTTACATTACCATAGTGACTTTGTAGGTCAATCTTGTAAGCATTATCATTGATGCGCTCCACTACTTAAAAAGGTCTATCTCCCCTAGGATGCAATTTAGACTTCCGCTGCTCAGTAAATCTCTCCTTTCTCAAATGCACCTACACCCAGTCTCCGAGATGAAACACAGTCTTTATACATCCCTTATTGGCCTGATGAGCATAGTGCTCGTTTTTCTTCTCAATGTTGGTTCGAACCTAAGCATGCAATTCCCTAACAAATTCTACCTTTGTCTTACCATCAAGATCAACAACTTCATTAATAGTTAAAAGCAGAATACCCAATGGGGTCAAAGGGTTAAAACCATATATAACCTCAAATGGAGAATATGATGTAGTGGGATGCACAGTTCTATTATATGCAAATTCAACATGAGGCAAACATGTTTCCCATTGTTTTAAATTCTTATGAATCACACAGTACGAAACAATATTGAAAGAGTCCTATTGACTACTTTCGTCTGACCATCATTTTGAGGGTGTGCCACAGTAGAGAACAACAATTTAATACCTAGCCTATTCCATAAAGTTCGCTAAAAATGGCTTAAGAATTTCACTTCCTTATCACTCATAATGGATTTAGGCAAACCATGTAATTGCATGATCTCCTTAAAGAACAAATCAACAACATGTCATGCATCATTAGTTTTAGAACAAGCAAAGAAATGAGCTATCTTACTAAACTTATCAACAACAATAAATATGCTATCTTTGCCAATTTGAAATTGTGGTAACCTAAGTATAAAGTCCATAAAGTTGTCAGTCTAGGGTTAATTAGGCATAGGCAATGGAATGTATTCCCCATGGAGCAATACTCTGGACTTAGCTTGTCTACATGCAATCCACTTATCACACACAGTTTGTACATCATGTTTCATCTTAAGCTAATAGAAATGTTCATGTAAAATATCCAAAGTCTTTTTAACACCAAAGTGCCCCATTAAATTACCACCATGTGTTTCCCTCACCAACAATTCACGTATAGAGCCTTTAGGTACACACAACCTATCTTTCTTAAACAAATATCCATCATGCCTATAGAAATCAAAATATCCAGACTCAGCACAAGTGGCCCAAACTTCACCAAAATCAGCATCATTCTCATACAGTCCCTTAATGAATTCAAATCCAAGTAATTTAGTATATAGTGAAGTCAAAAGAGAATACCTTCGAGAAGGTTCATCAACTACCACATTTTCTTTTCCTTACTTGTATTTAATCACATATGGGATAGTTTTAATAAATTCCAGTCACTTAGCATGCCTCTTGTCCAACTTACCCTAAGTTTTCAAAAACTTTAAACTCTCATGATTTGAATGAATGATGAATTCCTTAAGCCATAAGTAATGTTGCTACATTTGCAGGGTTCTCACTAAAGCATACAACTCCTTATCATACACTAGATAATTTAATGTAGCACCATGGAGTTTTTCGCTAAAATAAGCGATCAGATTAGACTCCAGCATAAACACATCACCAATAAATTTCTCGCAAGCATTACATTCAATCTCAAAAACTTTATCAAAATTAGGCAAAACTAGTAAAGGTGCATTAGTCAACTTACCTTTCAAGGATTGAAAAGCCTACTCATGCACTTTAGTCCACTTGAATACGGCATTCTTCTTAACAAGTTCATTTAGAGGGGTAGCTATGGAACTAAATTTCCTCACAGATCTCCTATAAAAACTTGCTAATCCATGGAAGCTCTTGACCTCACTTGCATTCCTTGGTGTTGGCCACTCTCGGATCGCCTTCACCTTTTCCTCAGCCACAACAATCCCATCTACACCTACAACAAATCCAAGAAAAACCATAGTTTCCATACAAAAGTTGCACTTCTTTAAATTAGCATATAACTGGTTCTCTCTCAAAATAGTAAACACACACTACAAATGCTGAACATGATCATCTAAAGTCCAGCTGTAAACCAGAATGTCATCAAAGTATACAACAACAAACTTCCTAATAAAATTATGAAGAACATGATTCATTAACTTCATAAAAGTGCGAAGTGCGTTTGTTAATCCAAAAGGCATTACCATCCACTTATATAACCCATGTTTAGTTTTAAAAGCCGTTTTCCATTCATCCCCCTCTTTCATGCAAATTTGACAATAGCCATTCTTTAAATTAATTTTAGAAAACAAACAAGCACCATGCAATTCATCAAGCATATCATCTAGTCTAGGGATAGGATGTCTATACTTAACTGTGATCTTGTTGATTGCTCGGTAGTCAACACACATTCGCCATGTTTCATCCTTCTGGGAACTAGGATGACAGGAACTAAACATAGATTGAGGTTTTCTCCCGTAAATCCTTTCTCTATCAAATCATCAACTTGCCTCTGAATTTCTTTTACCTCCTTAGAATTAGTCCAGCAAGATGGTCGAATAGGAATAGACACACCTAGCAAGAAATCAATTTGAAGTCCAATACCCCGTAGTGGGGGCAAACCCTTCGGTACCTCTCCAGGAAACAGATCTTCATACTCCTACAAAAGAGACACCACCATACTAGGCAATAAAGGGTTAAGGTTAGTGTTAGTAAAATATACATCCTTGTACATAAGTAAAAGTAATTGTACCCTTGCTAACATTGCACTCTTTACTTCACTTTTTTCTTGCAATTTTTGCTCCACTCAGTGCTTCAGAATCTTTTCCTTAATGGCTCACTAGTGTTTGTCTCTCACTCTTTTCTTTTTTCTCACCCTTTTCTTGTACACTCACATGTTTCTCTCTAAACTCTTTTGCTATCTGAACCCAATCCTCACAAGCCTCCTATAGCTTCTATGGAGTTAGAATCACCTTCCTTTTGTTTAGAACAAAAGAATATTGGTTCTTATAACCATCATATATCACCTTCCTATCAGACTGCCATAGTCGACCCAGCAATTGGTGACTAGCCTGCATGGGAACTACATCACACATCACCTCATCATGATAACTCCCGATAGAAAAGGAAATAAGATCCTACCTAGTTACTTTCACTTCCCCACACTCATTCAACCACTGCAACCAATATGGCTTCGGATGTTTCACAACCTTCAACCTCATCTTATCAACCAATAAGGTGCTAGCAACATTAATGCAGCTACCACGATCGATGATCAAGCTACATACTTTATTCTACACGTGACACTGGGTATGAAAAATGTGTTTACATTAAACCCCTTCACCATCATCCTAAGGTTGAGTGTTGAGGACTTGTCTAGTAACATATAACTCTCCACTCACGAGTCCTTTGAAGTCGACATCATCATAATCTTCTAATGGGGATGTATCATCATCCTCAGAACTAATACTTTCTACATCTCCATTATTGTGAATGATCATAGCCCTTTGATTTGGACACTGAGATGCAATATGTCCATACCCTTGACACTTGAAATATTTGATATCACAGGTTTTAGAAGATGGTTTAGTGTCAAATTTACCTTTAGAAGCAGTAACTGGGCTCTTAGCCTTCATATCCTCTTTTAGTTTCGAATCTATAGGGTTCTTCTTCCAATCGGACTTCCATGAAGAGTTAGAAGTCATTCTAGATTTTGGAGTTCCCTTATAATTCAATTGCTTCTCTACCTTGATCACCTTGTGCAACAACTCCTCCATATCCACATAGTGATGTAAATCCACCACATCAGCAATCTCCTAATTTAACCCGTTGATGAACCTAACCATTGTAGCCTCATCCTATTCCTCCACTTTGGCTCTAATCATAGCAACCTCCATTTCTTTATAATAGTCCTCCACATTCCTAGACCCTTGTGTCAACCCTTAGAACTTCTTAAGCAAATCCCTGTGATAATGACTAGGGATAAACCTCTTCTACATAATGGTCTTCATCTCATCCTAGGTGCTAACAGGCCTCTCAACATACCTATGCCTATTACGTACTAATTGGTCCCACTAAACACTAGCATAATAAAAAAATTTAACTACAGCTAATTTAATTTTCTTCTCCTCAATATAATTGTGGTATTCAAATACATGATCCACTTTTCTCTCCCATTCCATGTACAACTCTAGATCATTTTTCCCTTGAAAAGACAGTATCTTCATTAGCATACTAACTGGTCCCACCAAACACTAGCATAATAAAAAAATTCAACTACAGCTAATTTAATTTTCTTCTCCTTAGTATAATCGTGGCATTCAAATACATGATCCACTTTTCTCTCCCATTCCATGTACAACTCTAGATCATTTTTCCCTTGGAAGGATGATATCTTCATTTTGATACTTCCAAAGTTACTATCTCGCCTTTAGGTATTTCCCTTCTCCCTCATGTAGTTATATTCTCCTAACTCTATTTCTTCACCCTCTTCTATCCTTACTCCCCCTCTCAAGGATCTATTTGCTTCTTGCCCTTCAGTAGTGCTACTTGATGGTTCCTTACTCTGTTCCATCTTATCCATCCTCTCATGGATTTACTCAAGTTCACCACTCAGTATTCTCTTCATCTCTCTCATTAAAGTCTTAAACATTAATTTATTTTCCCCTCCTCCATTCTCTCCCCTAGTTGGACTTTGTCCCGACATATTTCTACAATCAAAGATACGATTAGTAATAACACAGATAATATAATCCTCACAATTCACTCGTGTTTTGCTCTCAAGTATAATGTTCCCACAACATGCTCTTATAATCCTTTGATATGAACTCGAATTTGGAATCTCTTCAACATAAACTACTAAGGCAACTCAACTAACTAACCAATGGGTTCTAAGTCATAGCAACTAGTGGTACACAAACACGGAATCAATAGAGATGCAAGATCAGCTACGGAATTGGAAACACAAAATATCACCTATTACGAATTTAGAATGGACAAGATTGAACTGAACATGTAATTGGAAAGACAATGTAATACGAATACAAAATTGGAAGGATAATGTATCATGTAATTATGTAATTTAAATGTAAGGGAATTTCCTTAGTAACTCGGCAATTTAAAGAACGTAATAGCACTTTGCAACAACTGGATTCGAGATGCAACAATTTCAACTTGCTAAAAATAAATTGCTTATTGTTGCCAATAACAATTCTACAAATGAATTTGTTATTTTTTTTATTTTTTATTTTTTTAACCTCAGCCAAACTTAATAGATGCAAATTATGAATATATTGGTTTAGGTAATTTGTGACCTCGACATCAATGAAATTGATGAAACAATCTAATCTTAGCAAAAAGGGGACTATCGGATGCTGACAGCAAATTCCATAGATTTTTTTTTTTTCAATTGCTAAAGAGATGAAACAAGAACAATGAATTGAAACGAACATATAAGATAAAGGATAGATTTACTTGATTCAAGAAACCTGGCTTTGATACCAAATGATGCAAACCCTAGGTATATTAAACCTAGAACCCAGTGATCGTTATTTGAATCGGATCCCCCAAGGAATGTCTTGAACAATTTATGATGAAACTAGACCCCAACCACACTTTTTGATTGAAACCTCAGTTATCAGTGATTTCCCTAAGCATTTAATTTGAAGAAAATCAGTGAGTTCGTTCTCAAAGAACAAAAGAGAGTCCCCCAAAGAAATTGTGTATTCAAAAGAATGATAATGTGTCGTCCTCCCCTCACATGTAGCTATATTATCTTACACATAAAACCTAAATTTCCTAACATAGAAAACCAAACTTGACTTAAGAAAGGCCAAAAAAATTACAAGAAAATAAAACAAAGGCACCAAGCTGAGTGGTCTTCCTTCGGTTTAATTTCCTTTTATAACTAATTTATCCTAAGGCTCTCATATCTTTGCACACCTTTGTGGAAGCTTGAATCAAGTTAATAAAGGTCAATTCTCCTTTTGTGTAACGTGGTTCCATCTCGTATAGATCCATGACTAATCCTTGCAAAGCTTCACTCATCTGCTTAGCTCTAGCTCGTGTCATTGGACCTCCAATACCATGTAGCGGGTCATTGGACTTTGGCTCATGAACTTTTGTTACTAGTTGATCCTCATCAAATCAAATTCCAAAGACAAAAAGGTAAGGAATTCCATACAAATTTCAATTAAGATTAATGGAAATTATAGTTGTGAGTGTTGTTTATTCATATAGAACACGAAGAGTGTGAACGAACGGTACGAGAACGGAGAATGAACGAGCCAAGGTTGCAATTTGTGGAATTTTGATGTAAGTATGAATTCCTTGTAATTTAGAAGCAATTACATATTTTAGAGATATAATTGAGCTTAGGAATTAGAGAGGATTGGATTTAGGAGAATTTAAAGTAAAGGAATTAGGGTTTGTGGAGATTACCAAGGGTAACATAGCTTACAACACGATCGTGTTTCAACTGTATCAAAATCAAAAGGTACACCAAGAGATACACGGCCTCCTAACACGATTGTGTTTCAACCGTGTTAACTTAAGGGTGACACGGCCTCCTAACACGGTTGTGCTTAGACCGTGTTAAGTGTGAAAGTTTCATTGAGAGATACATGGCCTCTTAACATAATCGTGTTCTGACCGTATTAAGTTAAAGGTAACACGGTCTTCTAATACGGTCGTGTTTAGACCATGTTAAATGAAGAAGAACACAACCTCCCAACATGGTCATGTTTCAACCGTGTTGAAACCAAGTTTTACATCTAAAGATACATAGCACCTAACACGGTCATGCTCCCGCTATGTTAAGTAACATGGTCCCCAACATGGCTGTGTTGAATAAAATATAAAGTTATGACATATTTATTTAACTTCAAATTAAACTAATTTCCACACAATCTAGATAGCTAGTAAAGCCCTAGAAAAATTAAATAAATAAGATTAAGAGAAATAAGAAAATGATATTGATCTTAGATTGAATACTAAGAAAAAATTGTTGATTGTATAGATTTTATTTCTATTATGTCCAAAACCAGGAAATGCTTAAAGCTAGGATTCAAGATACATGTAACTTGTGTATTGTTGTGTGCTTGTTTAAGTTAGTTTATATATGGAACTTAATTTAATTGATGAATTGGTTTAAGCGTTTAAGTTGTATGTTATATGTGCTTAGCTTGGCCTAGGGAACCGTAGTGGTAGATTCCTAAAGAGCACCCCAATAATCCTTATGTAACATTATCTTTAGTAGAGTTGTGCTTAGAAATGATCTAGGTTGAATATAGGTTAAGACGTTTAAGTGTACATGGGTGTGGGGCCCATAATGGTAGTTCCCATCATCAGGTTTAAGTGTACATAGGTGTGGGGCATGTAGTGGCAATTCCTATCACCAAGTTTAAGGTTTAAGTGGACATGGGTGTGGAGCTCGTAGTGGTAGTTCCCATCACCAGGTTTAAGTGTACATAGGTATGGGGACCGTAGTGGCAATTCCCATCACTAAATCATGCTCCAATGTGTTAAAAGGGTTATGAGTATCCTATTGATGCTTGTAGACCTAAGTGTATTAAGGAAATAGTTGTTTGTATTTAAGTACTGCATAACGTGTGTGACACTTGTTCATGTTTATTCATATATGTGTGTTTGTGTTATATGTACTAAGCATTAGTTCACCCTTTAGGGAACCTTTTTTTTTTAGATATAGATATTGAGGGAGATGAGAACCTAGAAAATAACTTGGGTTTAGGTGAGCCATAAAGAGAGGAAGACAAATATTACCATTATTATTATGGTGATTAAGATTTAGAGATTATGTTATTTAACTGTAATAGATAGTATCTTTTGAGAATGTTGTTTTTTTGTTTAAAGGCTTCTGCTGTGTTAGATATTTGATATAGTTTAAATTATTATTTGAACTTTTAAGATATATGAAGTGTTTTTATATAGAAGTTATAAGTTAAAGTGTATCAAAGTTAACTCAGAACCTTAACTTATTCTTGTGAAATAAGAACACATGGTGCGCAGTAGTGCGACCTGGGTTTCGAGGCATTACATGATTAAAGCATGAAAAATATCTGAATACCCAATAATAATTCATCTCACTAAGCATAATCTTGGAAGAAAATATTGATTAGGTATTACATGGTACATGTTATGTCTATGTGATACGTAAATTTCAATAAGATTTTAATATATGTAGTTTATACAAAATAATGGTAATAATTGTTTTGAAAATTACTCATTTCATTATTATGCATGTGAAAATTTTATTGTTATTTATACACTATATATATGTAACACAATATATAATACCTAATGAATTTTCTTTCTAATTTTGGTGCAATTTTAATACGAATTTGCTATATGTTTCCCACTAATTCTTTGTTTCGCACTATGAAGGAAAAGGCACGTTAAATTTCTATCCCATTTTTTCCATTGACACTTTTGGTTTATTTTATTTTTGTGAGATTTGAATGTGAATATAGGAACAATAATAGAAAAATACCCTTAAAATCATGATTCATTGGAAAATCTCATAACTAATAAAAGCAGATAAAGATGTCATTATAACACTTCTTAATAACCTTTTTCACATACAATTTTCACCTTTTTATTAGAAAGTATAGATACATGAATAAATGAACTTTATTTTATTTTCGCCTCTTGAAAGGGATTGTCATACACTCTAATAATTTTCTTATAAAAAATTATAGCTGCGAAACATTATGTTATAACCTTTCCCGGTGCTCTTATTAATTAATATATATATATATATATATTTTTTTTTTTCCATGTTCTTTCTTTATTGTAAAATGTAATTAGTATTAAAATAATAAAATAAGTGTTTTTTTTCCTCTAAACACTTCATATCACTGTTAATGATAATGACACTACAGTAGCTTATGTAGCTACTTTCGCTACACAATTGTCTCACTCCACACGTCGTACTTTACCTAGTTGATGGAAGCTATAACCTAGGTTGGAGGGCGGTCTTGTCTAGAGTCAAGTAAAACATAATGTCATAACAAAACATTATTTGTAACAAAACACTGAACCGTAGGACTATCTATCAGTTTCGGAAAAGTTATTAGGACATTTATGAGTTTATCTCATTGACTGATTCCACATTATTTGTAACCGGTAAACTACGCAGCTTTTAATTATTGTATATTAGTTAATGTGATAAGAAATTATTAATGAAAAATTACAAAAATTGAAATAAAAAATCGTAAAAATGGCGCCCACGACATATGCAAATCCACTAACTTTTGGAATTTTTTCTTCTCTTTTCTCTTTTTTCTTCCAAATCTAGCCTTTGCAATCTTCGTCTTCCATTCTACGATCTCCTCTATTTATCTGGAGCTTAATACAAAGCGCCAGCCCCGATGGCGACCTTCTAAGTTGGCGCTGTAATTTATATCAATTTATTGTATTTTATATTTATATTTAAATAAATTCATATTTTAAATACTTTAACTTGTAATTTGATATATTTATTAATCATATATGAAAATCTAAACCTATAATCTAATATACTTAATAATCTTGTTTTGTAGGAAATAGAAGAATTTAAAGGATAGATGATTTAAGTAGGAAAGTAATCGTATAGTAAGGATTGAATTTACATTTTTTTTCTTATTATATATGTTATAACCATTAATAACTAAAAAACATATATATCAATTTATTTAGTTAACTACTATTTTTTATTAAATAAAATTTTATTTTATTAACTATTAGGCAAGAAATATATAAAATGAGAACAAAAAAAATTTACTAGAGAAGCAATAAATTAAAAAATGTAAAATCACTCAAATGGAGTTTGAAAGTAGGACCTCTCGTCTGTAATAAAATGCATTATTTAGTCATGCCTAATATTATAACAAAAATTGCTTTCTCAAAATATAAAATAATATCATATTATCTCTTTTAGATAAATTTTAATAATTAATCTCTTTGTCGTTAGGAGAGTGGGAACCCCTTCCAACTTTCGATCCTTTGGCTCTATCCATGATATTACACTATTAACGATGTGAAGTACGAAAAATTTCAAAAAGTTATATAAAAAATTATAGAAAATAAAGAGAATAATAAATATTATTTTATTCTAGATTTGCAATAATAATAGGTTTTAAATATTTAAACAATTAAAAAGAATGACTTTCATAAGAAAGATAAGATGATGGATGTAATAAATTGAATTTTATGAAATATATTACCGAATAAATTTAGGAAGCGATATACTTGAAAATATCCGAATTTAGAAATATAAATGGATAAATGAAAATAATTGTAAATTTTAACCTTAGTTTGGGTAAATTAAATTAAAAGAATAAATCATCTGAAACATAATTTTTGAGCAATATTAGGTTAAATAATGAAATTAATTTAAATTATAAATCTAGAAATTTCATATTAAAATTTAGAGTAAATATTTATCTTCGAAATAATCAAATTAACCTAGACATAAAATTTTGTAATAAATTGTTAAAGATATTATCGTACGTGTGCGAAATGTTAAAATAAAGATATTTTTAAATAAAATATAATTATAATATAATATATAAAAATACATATAAACATATATACAACTGTGAAAAAAAAAATCCCATCCCCTTCTTTTCTTTTCTTTTCCTACCTTTTTAGACTGCCTACCCTCCCCTTTCTCCTTTTTCCTTCTCGGTCAGCCACCTAACGATGATCCCACAGTAATAATGATGGCCTCCAACAGCAATGGTGACAACAACAAGGAACTCCGACCATGGCAACCACCGGGACGACTTTGACCGTAACAGCAACAGCAACAATGGAGGCAATGATCGCAGCAACCATAGCAACAAATGGTGGCCACGACAATAAGCCCAATGACAGCAACGGTTGTGAAGACAACCACCATGGCAGCGACTCCGACAATGAGACAAGTAGCGACCACGATCCCGATGGTAGCGACGGTGGCGACAATGATTTAGCAGCTGCATAGACAACCTTCAACAACAGCGATGGCGGCCCCTAACCACAACGACAACCTCAGCTGCGACAGCAACAGCAGCAATGGTGTCCCCGACCGCGGCTTGACATCGTGTTGCCTTGTCTCCTTTCTCGACGATAGCAGCGGCCGCAACGTCAGATCAGAACTCCAGCAACAACAGCCCTTGATAGTGGCAACGACAGCAACTGTGATGGCCACAACAACGGCAGCAGCAATGATGGTCCTAATGATGACAACAACCACGACCCTCGACAGCCACAACAATGGCGATGGATGGTGTGTGCAAAGGTGTGTGTGTACGTGAAGAAGTGTGTATGCAAGTGAAGAAAGTGTGTGGGTGTCCATGGAGGGAAGCTGTGAGAGTGTGTGCGTGTGAGTGTGTGTGGATGAAGAGGAGGTGTAAGTGTAGTGTGTGTATGGTTGTAGGCGTGTAGGTGCATGAAGGAAGAGGACCGCAACAGCAACAATAGCAATAACGATGCCAACAACCACGATGATAGCCATAGCGACTGCAACGACAATCCTAACAACAACAATAACGATCATGACGACAACCATAGTAGCAACAACAAACGGACAGCAAGTACAAAAGCAAGTGAGGGAAGAGGAAGAGGAAAGAATGTGTGTGTGCATGGGTGAAGGGTATGTGTATGTGAAAGGGAGAAGGAGGAGTTGAGGGTGTATGTGTGTATATGTGGATGATGGTGTAGAAGTACGAGAGTGTATGTGTGTGGAGGAAGGTGCGTATGTGTGTGCGGGAATGAAGATGTATGTATGCGTATGTGTGTGCGGGAATGAAGATGTATGTATATGTATGTGTGTAGGGATGTGTGTGGGAAAGTGTGTATGTATGCGTGTGGGTAAATGAGGAGGTGATGTTGTGTATGCGGAATGTGTGTGTATGAATGAAATGTGTATGTGTGTATGTGTGGTTGAGGGTATATGATGTGTATCTAAGGATGTGTGTGTGTTGGTGATGATGTATGGTATGTGAAGCCGTGTAGAGGAGGAGCCGAGTGTGTAATGCTTAGGAGTATGCGCATAGGTGGATGAAGTGATGAAGGGTGGTATGTGTATGTGGGTGTGTGGTATGTGTGTGTATAAGGGTGTGATGTATGCGAAGTGTATGTGTATGGGATGATATGTGGTGTGTTTGAAAGGGAGGTATATGTATATGGACGGTATGTGGTAGGTGCGGTTTGTGTGTGTGTGTGGATGCCATGTAGTGTGTAAGGGTGTACGTGTATATGTATGGAAGGCTTAAGGTGAGTGGTATTAGGGTGTATATGGATGATGTGTGTGGGATATGTTGCATGTATACATGTATAAGGAAGGAGTGGTATGTGTTGGCATGTATATATGTATGTGAAAGAGTGTATGGTGTATGGACATATGTGGAAGTTGAGGATGATGTATGTAGGATATGTACGTATGAGTATGAGATGATGTACGGAGTGTGAACATGAATGTGTGGGTATGGAAGGTGAATATAGTGTGTGCAAAGTATGTGGGTGTGCGTATTGGTGATGTAAGGTGTATATGGAGTATGTGAGTAGGTATGTGATGTGTATATAGGAGGAATGGTCTACATGGGTATGTATGTATGTGTATAAGATGATATGTGGCGTATGGGTGCGAAAGGTGAATGTAGTGTGTGTAGAGTATGTAAGCAAGTATGTATTGGTGGTGAGAAGTATATGTAAGGCATGTGTGTATGTGTATATGATAGTGGTTTAGAAGGTGAAAGGAGCAGGTGTGTATGTACGTATAGGTGCGTGTGTGGTATGTGAAGTGTGTATGTAAACGGATAAGAATATGTGTATGTTAGTGTGCATGTGGTGCGTGGGAATGTGCTGGTATATGAGAGTATGGGGAAAGGCATCAAAGAGCTTGATAAGAGATAGTAGTGAATGAGGAACCGAGCAACCTAATGGAAATTGCCGAAAGTCGTTGTAGCTGACCCTTCGGTACCATGCTCGGAGAAGGGACTACACGTCGAAATCACTTGAGGACGATTAGGACTACGATAACCGTAAACAAGTGAGTGGGAAACTTAATGATATGCTACTATGTTGTGTTGTATGTTGAATGCTATGCATGTGAAATTGTTGTTTGTTGTGTTTGCTATTTAATGTGATTATTGTTGAGTTATGTGGTAGGAATTAATGAGTTAGGAGGAATGAATGGTCTAAGAGTTTAAATGTCATTACCTTAATGATAGCACCTAGTGCCATATTGCTAGTTCTATAACCATAAGCCTAACTCATGTTTTACAAATTGTTTTCTTCCAAAACAAACCAAAATATAGAAACTTAGCTTTCCTTCTATAGCTACTAAATAGGTATGCTTAGTTGGAATAGAGTGTATAGGTATCAACATATATACATGTCAGAGCTGGTTCCTAAATGTATATACCTATACTTAACAAACTTATTTTCATATGATATTTATGAAATATACTCATGAAACCAACCATACCAATCATGAGTGCAACTTTGGTTTTAACAACTCAGTGACCATATTTTCTTACCCTCTTAAGTATGCAAGGGGAAATGTCTAGCAAATTGTCCTTAATTGAGGAAAGGTCCCAAACATATATATGTATAGATATGTATATATGTATATTATACATAAGTGTCCTGAAAACATTAAAAAGGAAGATGCGAGATGACCTTGTTGGCTCTCAAAAGTGCGAGAATGATAAAGCACTTGAGAAGTGCGATGGCACAGAGGTGTCAAAGATGATTAATGTAAATTAACCCCGAGTGGTTGGTTTGTGATCCATGCAAAAAGAGATACAAAATGAGCGTGAATAAATACCGGCAAGTGTACCGAATCGGATTAAGTAATATAGTGAGAGAAGAGTGTCGAACCATGAAGATTGATTAAGTAATAGACCTATATCAATTTCTACTATTATTTAGGCAATGATATTTGATGAGATCAAATGTGAATGAATTATACTAAATGCGTAAAAAGAGAATTGTGTTTGAAAAATGATGAATTGATGGTGGGAAATAGAATCCATCCTAATTCTACTAATCATATTGCCTTCATGTTATAATAACTCATAGCTATATGGATTTTCACAAGAAATTGACAAAACCTTAATCCTTTATCAAGTTTTAAAGTAACATTACCCCAATTTAATTTAATAGCTCCCGCTAATTAAAATCAATGGAGGATTCTAATTCACAATAATAAATTTCCCAATTATATGATTGCCTAATATCTTTAAAATAATTTCTCCTAATCCCTTAGTGAAAAATTTAATAAAAATATTGCATGAAACACTTAGGTCAATTTCTAATAAAATTCAATAACGCTGCTTCCGCATGAATTATTAAATCTTACTTCAGAATTCTTGATAAAACCTAAATTTCTCTTTCAAGTCATTTACATTCCTATGCATTGATTTCAATTACAAAATACAATTCATAGTAGGACTTCTTATATGAAAATTCCGTATATCTATATGCCCTATAACATAAATACAATGATCATTTTAGTTTGAATTATGGCTTCATAATGTTTCCCACAAGGATGATTTAGAACATTATGGTATGAATTGCATAAAAACAATTGAAATAAATAGGTGCAATGGAATTCATATTGAATAACATGAATAAACTAATAAATGGCATAAAAGAAAATAAAGTAAATGAAACAATTGCTATAATCTTCAAGAGTTTGTAGAACTTCAATCTTCCGAAATGATTCCTAGAATTCTTCAATTGAAAGCAAACTTCAGCAAAATAAAATTCTTTCTTCAAACTAAAATTTGGAATAACATGAAATGTAAAAGAATTAAAGAGAATATAAAATCCTAAAGTTCTTAAGGGAATTCTAATGATTCAAAAGAAAAACAAAGGATGCTCTCAAGGTTCACATAAGGGGTCTATTTATAGATCCAAAGAGGAGGAGGATAAGGCTGATCTGATGAGAAATTGAGTCAGCAAATTAATTAAGATACGATTTTGGAGAGATTTTCACAATGGATATCCGAGGAACAATGTAGGTCGGCTCAAGGCCAGCGGCCTTAAATGTAGGCCGGCTCAAGGCCGGCGGCTTTGATGTGTTATGAGGCCGGTTTAATGTAGGCCAGCGGCCTTCAATGCAATCCTCCACTCGCTTCTTCAATTTTGTGAAAAACTCCTCCAATTAACTTGTAATTTACTTTTAGGTCCTCAAAACTTGAATTTTCACAATAAACACCATTAAATATCATTTCTTTATATTTTCTTATAATATTAAAATAAATTTAATATAAATCCAAAAGAAAATGTAAGTATAATGTGATCTTATCAGTTTGACATGTAATATAAATGACACAGAAGTGTCAGAAATGATTGTAAGCCAACCTGAGTGGTTCGACATTTGAGAGAAAGGGCATAGAGGTGCTAGATTGGATGATTGTAAATCAACCCAAGCAGTTTGATATTTAAAAGAAATGGCACAGAGAGGTGCTGAGATAATTTAATCCATTATAAAACTGGATAGGTCTATGTCTATGGAGATTTGGGTTCAGTGTCAATTTCGTGTGATAACCCATGCATAATCCTTGCTTGTGATGAGTGATAAGAAGAACATGATTTGTGCTTATTGTGATGAGTGAAATAGAACGTTTGATGTTTACTTTTGTGGTATGATTGATTGTGATTGTAAATGTTGTTTGATCACCTTAAATAAATTAATTAAGGAAGAGGACCAGATTTAAAAACCTGACATGCATTTTCACTAGACATTGCATAAGATTGAAGGCCATCACTATTACAGGATGCATCGGAAGTGACCAAGAGGATCGTTGTTTGGCCAAGTGTGAACTAAGTGATTAGGGGATTATCTTGCCTTAACGGTTTCGAGTCCGACCTATCCTTGAGGGTTTTGCTCTGTCTGGTGCAAAGAGGCACGAGAGCATTCACTATTAAGTTAATAAGATATCATAATTAACCAAGCGATAAGATAAATAAACAGGGTAATGACCTGGGCACTGATGATGGCTTTGGGATCCCCAACCCAAGGTCAAGGGGAGCGTAAAACCCTAGACTTCACGTCGGTTACCGGAAGACCACGTGAGATGCTGCATTCATATGGTTATTCTTGCATAGCATATGTTTAATATTTTAAATTGAATTTGCTTGCTTGTGTACATAGCATAAGTTTAATGACTTGTTGTGAATTTTCTTATGTATATAGCATCTGTCTAATGTTTGATTTGAGTTTGTTTGTGTATGTGTACATAGCATTGAAAGTGTTACCATCCCATTCACTGAGCCATGGTGTGCTCACCTCCTTACAGACTCTATGCAGGTGATGATAGCGAAAGCGCAGGATGGGCTAAGATGTGAAGTGTTGAGAGTTTTTGAAGACCAAAACAACGAAGTAAGATTTGTGAAGGATATATTTACTTAGATAAAATGTTAGGACCCCCATGTGAATAGATTTTGAAGTTGAGAACCTAGGATTTATCCTATTTTACCAATTGGTAGGAGATACCGATTATCTGCGATCATGGTTGACCATGGGGTAGGGGATCCATAGTTATATTTTTTATCTAATCATATGTACTATAACTTGCTGTAGATGTAATTATTTACTTAGAGTCTTACGATCTCTAACTCGTAAGACGATTATCATGTAACGGGTGTACAAGTGCCACGATAATTTTAGTAGAGGCTTCTAGGCCCCCCTTTGGGGCGTGACAAACAATACATATAATATATTGTAACCACTATGTACATTATATACATTACTCCAAATGTCTTCATGGTATATATACAACCTATTTACAAATACGATAATTTATTTTATATCATATTGACACTTTTTATCACATTAAATTTATAAAAGTTATAAAAAAGGATTCCATTAATAGATATTTTTGGAATATTTATTAAAGATTTAAAATGATAAAACTTTTATAGGACACTTATAAAAACGTAGGCATTAAAAGTAAAAATAAAATTATTAATATTTTAATAAATGTACTTAGAAGACTCATTATCCATCTATTCTATCCTATATTGGAAGAGTGAGTTAAATACAAAACCTAGTGTCGAGTCTAATTTTTGATTTCCCATTCCTAATCCGATCTATAATAGACCCTATGCTCATCTAATGTAGATCATCGACTTGAGTTAGGAATTTCGTTTCGTTTTGGAGTCACCACCTAACTGTGGTTGGGAAAGATTGAATTAGGATTAATTGAGCTGATCAATCCTAATTGGGACCACTAGTTAGCAAAATTTCCTCTTTTCTTTTTTGTGAAAAGAGGAAAGGGAAAACCAAAGTTTTGAGTTAAGAGGTTAACCTATTAAAACCCTAAGGTTACCACCCTAATCTCCTAAAATATAAACCTTATTCGAAATGTCTTTTATTAATTTTTTTGTTTTCTTTTTATTTTTTTTGAATAACCTATTCTAAGAAAATGATTTTTATTCCTTTTTAAGGTTGCCCCAAATGGGTGCCTACGTACCTGCTATTTAGGATCAAATGTGCCGTAGTTCGCTTTTCTTGAAACATTTTAATGTGTTGGTGATTTTTAATTATGAAATTTCTTTTGATTTATGTTTTTATCATTTTAGTATTTTTCTGAAAAATTTGAGCCTAAGCTTGATAATTTGATTTTTTTAAAAAATAATAATTTTAAGGAAAAACCAATTTTGGATTTATTTAAGAGAATGATTTTTCTAAGTGATAAAAATTTCATTTTTCTATTTTTCAACCCATTTCTAATATTATAAATGTTTATTGATTTTTTATTAATTTTTATGATTTTTATTAATTTTTATAATTTTATTAATTTTTATTAATTTTTCTTAATTTTTATTTAATTTTTTTTTATTGAAAGGTTCTCTTTTATATTATTCACCTACCCTAAACTAAAATCTAATATATATATATATATATATATATATATATCATTTTTTATATTTTTTTATATTTTTGTAATTTATTATTAGTATCATTATTATTTTATTATTTTCTATTATCCTCGCTAAATTAAATCCTAAAAAAACTAATCTAAATTCCAATATTTTTTTTTCTAATTTTGAATTATAAATAACAAATAGATAAATTCATAAATTTGAAATAAATAAATAAATAAAAATCAGAAAATCTGACTTACCTGGATCCGGGTCAGTGCATGGGTCAGGTCGTTCAGGTCGGATTGGGTCAAAGCAGGTCGATCGGTTATGGCAGCTGGGAGTGCTCATTGACGGCGTTCCGGCGGCCTTTCGAAGCAATTGAAGTGTCGTTTCCTAAGTTTTTGGGGGTAGGGAACTCAACCGTGGTGGTGGATTTCTCCAAAAATGCCTCCTGGTAGCAGCTCGATGCTTGATCGATGGTTGTGGCTTGGTAACTTCGGCAAGGCTTCGATTCTCTCTCTTTTATCTCTTTTTCTCACTTTTGATTCGTGATTCTACTTCCTCTCTTCATCCTCTGTTTATAGGCGTAAGAAATCGAGCTGGATAAGCTCGAATTTCCATCGATTGAAGTAAATCAGATTTGCGGTTAAAACCCATCTCCAATTTGTGCAAATCCATCAATTCGTTGTGATTTGATTCTAATTGGATGATGTTTATCTTATTTCTGTTGAAGATCTGCTGGATTTGTGCAAAAAATTGAATCAAAACGGCCGAAATTAGATTTTTCCTCCTCACCGGTGATCTCGGATGAAGGTTGAAGATGATCACGCCCTCGGCGCGTGCGTCCACTCCAGCCAATCAGCTGCTCACACGTGTCCCAAGAGAAGAAAAAATTTACAAAACGCAGAATAAGCCTACCCCGCGTTTCAAACCTGCGACCTGACCCCCTCGCGCGCACCTTAGGCTATGGTCCGGACCAACTAGGCTAGCCTACTTGATTTTTTTTTTTCGCAATTTGCATATATGCAATGCGATTTTTTTTTTTTTGTATTTTTTGAAATTTCAAAAATTTATAAAAATTAGTTAATCCTTTTTATTGCCATTTCTGCAATCATTTTCCAAAATTGATGTATTTTTTCTATTTATTTTATTTTTTGAATATTTTTCCTATTTTTGCTAAATTAGATAAAAAAATTGAAAAAATGGTAATTGTTTATTGTTGACTATTATTGATCATTAGGGGCAAAAATGGAGTGTTTACAGCTGCCCCTCTTTGTAGTAAAGTTTGAAAAACTTAACTACTAAGACAAGAAAGACGTCATTTTTGGCCTCTTGATTGAATGGATAACGCATTGGTTTTGCTGGTTATTTGGAATGTGGTCTCTAGTAGGAAAATGCTCCACGAGCTAATAATCCCACGAGTATTTTTGTGATGGTTAGTATTGCTTAGGAAATGGTTCCTCCAAAAGTGCTCTATGGGCTAACTAATTAGTGATAGGAAACATCTCGAGGATTGTTTAGGAGTGTAGAAGTGTAGGTGGAATAGCTGATAATAGGAAGCGTCTTATTGGACTAGCAACCTTGAAGAGAAGATTGTCTTAGGAAGCGCACTTACGAGCTGGCTACCTGTCAATAGAAGCGTTTGACTAAACTAGCAACTGTTTGAAGAGAAATACCGCCGAAGAGTGCCCTTATGAGCTGACCAATCAATTATCGACAATTTGAAAAAGTGCTCCTATGAGCTGATTGATTGATGGATTCGAAAAGCGCTCCTATGGGCTAACTAATCGACAACTTTGAAAGTGCTCTTCTGAGTTAACTGAAAAGTGTTCATATGAGCTAACTAATCGATAACTTCAAAAGGTGCTCCTGTGAGCTAACTTCAAGAAAGGGTGTCTAGGAAAGTGCCCCTCTGCGAGCTAACTAACCTATATCGACAGGACATGCCTTAAAAGGTACCCCTATGGGCTGACGTTTTTGAAGGGATGTTTGGGAAAGTGCCCCATTGTGGGCTGACTATCCTATGGTGGGAAGCGTCTTTTTAAACTCGCGACCCAGGGGGAGAAATGTTTCAAAAGGTACCCCTACAGGCTGACCTTAGGAAGAGATATTTAGGAAAGTGCCCCATTATGGGCTGACTAACCTATAGTAGGAAGACACGTCTCGAAAGGTGCCTCAATGTGCTGACCCTTCGAGAGGATATTTAGGGAAGTGCCCCAATGTGGGCTGACATTTTCAAGGGGATGTTTAGACAAGTGCCCTATTATGGGCTGACTAATCTTATGCTTTTGAAAATGCTTCTACTGACTGAGTTAAATTATTTGATGTTTTCATGATATGTGGATGATAGTTATTTATTTTAAGATGCTTACCAATTTATCGCGGATAGCAACCAAACAACCGAACCTTTGTGCTGGTTTACTTTTCCTTCGCTTACTCTTGCTTCAAAACAGGGTTAAAGATCTTGACGCGCTTCCTTTCTTGTGCGCATGCCTCTTTTGACGGTAGTGCTATCCTACTAATGCACCAGGTTCAACGCTCAAAAGTAGGTAGAATTATATCACAAAATTTACTGAGATTCATTATCATTTTATTGTTTATCATTCATTAGTGAAGTGGCGGGTAATGTGTTTAGGAATGTTTGTTTTAATGAGAATTGGTTGGAATTATCGACCATTCAGAGACATTAACTTTGCTTGTAAAAAATGAAAACTGGACACAACGAAATTTGTATTGAATATTGGCTTTCATAAACATTGGCAAAATTTCAATTCCCTTGCCTAAGGATAGTACATCTTAACAGCATCCGCATTAATGGGGTCTCTCAATTCTGGACCATCCATTTGAGTTAATATCAGAGCACCTCCTGACAATACCTTCTTCACCACATAGGGACCCTCATAGTTCGAGGTAAATTTCCCCCTGGAATCTTGAGCATTCGGGATAACTTTCTTTAGCACCAGATCCCCTTCTTTGAAGCATCGAGGCCTCATTTTCTTGTTAAATGCTCGGGCCATCTTTTGTTGGTAACACTGGCCGTGACACAATGCAGTGAGTCTTTTCTCATCAATCAAATTCCGTTGATCAAGTCTCTTCTTCATCTAGTCTGCTTCAATTAACTGAGTTTCTGACAGAATTTTGAATGATGGTATTTCGACCTCAATTGGCAAGACTGCCTCAGCACCATATACCAATAAATATGGGGTAGCTCCAGTAGATGTTCTAATTGAGGTCCTATAAGCCATGAGAGCAAACGACAACATCTCATGCTAATCTTTGTAAGTGATTGTCATTTTTTCGATGATCTTTTTGATATTCTTATTGGTTGCTTCTACTGCCCCATTCATTTGAAATTGGTAAGGAGTTGAATTTCTATGGTTTATGTGGAATTGTCGACATAGACCTGTCATTGATTTATTGTTAAGATTGGTACCGTTGTCCATTATTGTCAAAATCGCGTTTCAACTCGTACGATTCAACGATTTTACGAGTTTATATATATATTCCAAGTTAACTCGCATACAAAATCGGAGAGGAGCAAAATCGTAATAAAATCGTGATTTTGAACAGTAAAATCATTCAAAATCGCGATTCTATCCGTTTCAACCAATTCCACAAATATTTACAACTACAGGCTTCCACGCAAATAACACACGGCCGTGTCTCAAACCGTGTACTCAACCGTGTGTGTTTCTGCAGATTTTCCAAGCTCAAAACACGGTCGTGCCTTCAACTGTGTGTTCAACCATGTGTGCTTCTGTGGGCATGTTTCCTAGACATATGGCCGTGCAATTTAATTACCCGGTCGTGCTCGTCCCCTATTCCTTCTAAAAAGTATTTTTCTTCGTGTTTTCTTATCCAAACCCAAACTTTTAATAAAAAACTGTGGGCTTAATTGTTAAAAGCCCTCTAGCGTCTAAGGGGCGCTGCCCCCTTGAAACCCCCTCCGGGGTGGCTTCCCCGGACCCCCGTGCTTTCCTGTTGTAGGGAAGTATGAGTCATACCCCAACATGTTCGTCGGTCTTCACTCCTCTCTTGTCAGTGTGTTACGTTGCATTGAAGTCGTTGTGTTTGTGTTCGTCGATTGTTAGTTTTCTTGTTCCTATTTGTGATCATGTTCGTATTAAAGCACTCATGTTTGATTGCTGCAACTTTCCTTATTTTAACTAATATTTTTGTAATAGTAAATAAAATAAATGGTAGATAACTTTAATTTTATAAGAATTTTTTAGATTTTTAATTTTATAGGAAAGGTATAAATGTATTTATATTTCTATCTTTTCAATATATCATTCTCATAGTTAAGTAAATGCGAGATATTGTTAAGTAAATATATTTTGAATTAATAATCACGAATAGTGCAAAAATTTACCTAGTAATATATAATTTTGAAGGTTTTCTTGTTATAGTATTTCTTTATTATGTACTTTTAGTCATTTTTTAATATTACTCCTTTCTAATGGTATATCTTCATTATCAATTTTTATTTATTAGTAATTTCTTAAAGTCACAATTGATTTTTAAATTTTATCTATTATCTTTTAGCTTTTGTATATAGAACTAGGTGAAACTTGTTTTATACATGATTTATCATTTTAGAAATAAAATATCTATATTATACAACTTATGCTCGATTATCTATATTATGACTTTTATTGCAAATTTGCAATTTATGGCTAAAATAAATACTTAATTTCCTTATTTCTATTATTAATTATATTTTTTAGTGACTATTGTAAATAAATTTATAATATTTGAAAGTTATTTTACACAGGTTGTAGAAACTTATGTTTCTACGTTCCGTTTCTACGTTCCGATTCTATGGACCCCTTAGCAATTCTACGTAAAATCGCGATTTTGACAACCATGCCGTTGTCGGTAATGATTGACTCAAGAGCTCCGTATCGAGCTATTATGTCCCTCTTTAAGAATCGGACTATTACCCCTTTAGTGACATTGGTATATGATGAAGCTTCTACCCACTTAGTGAAGTAATCAATTACTACCAATATGAACCTGTGGCCGTTGGATGCTATCAGAGTGATTGGGCCGATTATGTCGATTCCCTACATGGAGAAGGGCCATGGTGCTAACAACGAGTGCAACTCGTTGGGTGAAGCATTTATCCGGTTTGCGTACACTTGACACAAATGACAGTGCTTGACATATTTTATGCAATCTAATTCCATGTTTAACCAATAATAACCTAACCTCATAATTTTTCGGGCTAGGATGTAGCCATTCATATGAGGTCCACATACCCGTTCATGTACTTCTTTCATCAGCTCACATGCTTTACTTTTATCCACACATCTTAGTAAGGTGGTATCAGGCGATCTTTTGTAAAGCACAGACCCACTTAATAAGAAATGACTTGCTAACCTTTTGAGTGTTCTTTGGTCATTCTTGCTAGTCATTTCAGGGTATCTGCTTTCTTGGAGAAAAGTTTTGATGTCATGATACCAGGGCTTGTCATCTTGTGCTTTTTCAATTACCAAATAGTAGGTGGGCCAATTTTCAATGTCTATTTTCAATGGTTGGACTTCGACTCCCCCTATTATCTGAAATATAGATGCTAATGTGGCGAGCGCATTTGCAAACTGATTCTGAGTTCTTGGGAGGTATGTGAAAGTGATTGCCTCGAATTCTTCTATTAACTTTGTCAAATGTTGATGGTATAGTACCAATTTTGCATCTTTAGTCTTGTATTCCCCTCTTGTCTATAATATGATAAGTGATGAATCTCCGTACACTTCTAATTTGTGGATTTCCATGTGGTAAGCCATTTTGAGGCCGAGGATGCATGCTTCATATTCCGCGATATTATTGGTATATGGAAATGTGAGCCTTGTTGCCGAAGGGAATTGTGTTCCGTTTGAGGATATCAACACTGCCTCAATCCCACAACCGAATATGTTGGCAACTCCGTCAAAGAACATCTTCCAGTTGGGGTTTTGCTCTATCTCACAATCTTCTACTAGTATACCTTCCACTGTTAATATATTTTCATCAGGGAATTGAACTTTTGACTCTTGGGAGTTTCCCTTGATAGGGTGTTCTGCTAATTGGTCGGCTAAAGATTGCCCTTTTATCGAGTTTTGATTTATGTATGTGATATCAAACTCTGAATTTGCCATTTAGAGATTCTCCCTATCAAAACGGGCTTCTCTACCAAGTATTTCAGAGGATCATGTCTTGTCAACAGCTCAATATGATAGTAAAGGGTATATTGCCTCAATCAATACATAACCCAAATTTGAGCACAACAAGTCCTCTCTACTTCTGATTACCTCTGTTCCCCGTCTATAAATTTCTTGCTTAGGTAATATATGGAACGCTCTCTTCCCTCTTCATCTTTTTGCCCCAATACGCATCCCATGGATTCAGGGAGTGTCGTGAGGTATAAGAATAAGGGTTTCCCTTGCTTCGAGACCATCAAGACTAAAGGCTTTATGAGATAGTCTTTGATCGTCCTAAATGCTTCTTCACATTCATCATCCCATTCTATTGCAGCATTTTTCTTTAACAGACGGAATAGTGGGCGGCATTTATCTATGAGCCATGAGATAAAACGAGTTATATAATTCAACCTTCCTAGCAAACCTCTTACTTCTTTGACAGTGCGTAGGGAAGGTAGCTCTAATATAGACTTTACTTTGTCAGGGTCAGTTTTAATGCCTTCCCGACTTATGACAAACCCTAACAATTTGCCCGTTGTGACCCCGAAAGTACACTTCTTCGAATTTAACTTTAGCTGGAACTTTCTCAATCGCTTAAACAACTTTCTTAAGATATCTGTATGGCTTTCTTCTTCTTCAGACTTAGCTATCATGTCGTCGACGTATACTTTGACTTCTTGATGCATCATGTCATGAAGTATCGCGACCATGGCTCTCTGATATGTTGCCCCGGCGTTTTTCAAACCGAAAGGCATGACTTTATAACAGAAAGTCCCCCATGTTGTGATGAAAGTCGTCTTGGTTTTATCCTCTTCAGCCATTTTTATCTGGTTATATCCTGAGAAACTGTCCATAAATGAGAAAAGATGGTTTCCTGTAGTGTTGTCCACTAGAACATCAATGTGAGGTAGGGGGAAGTTATCTTTTGGTGTTGCTTGGTTTAAGTCCCGGAAGTCTACGCATACGCGTACTTTTTCATTCTTTTTCAGAACGGGGACTATATTCGCTACCCATTCTGGATAGTCAGATACTTCGATGAACCCTACTTCTAATAGTTTCTTGACTTCCTCTTTAATCTTTAGTAAGATGTCAAGCCTAAATCTTCTCAATTTCTTTTTTTTAGGTTTGACATCTTCCTTTGTGGGAAGCCTATGAACCACTATTGATTGGTCTAATCCTGGCATGTCGCCATATGACCAATCGAACACATATGCATATTCCGTTAACAACTTGGTCATCTTACAATTTTGCTCGGCACTTAAACCGGTCCCGATCTTGAGGTTTTTAGGTTTCTCAACACTTCCTAGATTTACTATCTCTACTGGCTCGTTAATTGAAATTTTGCTTTGTTTATGTTTTTGCCAATTTTCTTGTATTATTTCGTGGTCAAGGATATAGACTCCAACAACTGACCCAGTAGTGTTGGAAATGATATCAGCATTTTTATTTTCTACCTGCGTGAAATGTCCTTGATGTTCGATGGTAGAAGATTTGGGTGAAGTGAAATGAAAGCGGATATATATAAGTAAGACAAATTGTAATTTATTGAATTATGTGAAGAAGTCTCAATAAAAATTATTTAACAATTGTTCCCTATCCTTGAGTTGACCTAGAGCTATCCATAGGATAATAGAACCAATTATTGAGAGTTGGACGCTTTTTGGACGTGCAAAGGGTTGGGCTCCCATTGCTGACGTCATCTTCGCTTATCTTTGGCTCTTGAATGGTAGTTGCTTATCTGAATGATTGTTGGAGGGGTGGAATGCGCATTTAGGTGTGGCTTAGCTTATCTTTTTTCCTACCTCTGACACCTCTGCCTCATGCTTCTTCTTAGGTTATAGGAACTGATACGAACCACACCCACATGTGACAAAACCCAATACCGATACGTTTGGAATTGCAACCCAAGAGGCCAAACAATCAAAGTGGAATCGCAACCCATTGCCTATAGGTGAGACAACGGGTCGCGGTTCCACTTTGATTATTTGGCATCTTGGGTTGCAATTCCGAATGTATTGGTATTGGGTTTCATCACACGTGGGCGTGGTTCGTATCAGTTTGGTATCAGAGCCTAGGTTTGTTAAACATTAGTTCGGTTTGAGAAAGGTAACATCAAAACCCTAACTTCAATCATTCATATCAATTGTTCATATCAAGTTTCATGTTGTCATAGCTTCGTACTCAAGTCTATAGTGTTAATTGTTTCTTGAGTAGTGTAGTGCATCCTATTAATCTTGTTACAAACAAAAAAAAAATTCACGACAAAAAAAAAAACGTGATCAAAGAACGGAAACAAAGGCAACAAAAAGGAAAGAAAAAGAGGAAAATTCAAGCCCCTAGAGTTGTTCTTGAATTCTACGGAAGGGATTGGTGTAGTTTGGGTTAGTTCTAAGAGAATTGAGAAGAGGGATTGGTGAGTTGATATCATCCTTGCTTGTGAGAATACACGAGTGATTGTGGGATATCATCCTTTAAGTGAAACACGTAAGGGAGTGAATCGTGAGGCTTAATCCTATATATTTGTGTTAGTAGTAACCTTTTATTGTAGGAACTATGTCACGGCACAATTCTCCTGAAGGTGAGAGGGGGAGGTTTGATGCTAGGTTAGTGATTGAGGCATTGAGGAGTGAGATGAAGAGGATGTTTCAGGAGGGAATGGAACAAATTCATGAGACGGTGGAATAAAAATTAGAGCAATCTAAAAACGTCTTTCAAGGGCGTAACAGGGAGAGTTGTTCTAAGAGAGGACAAAGGGGTGGAGATGAAATTTTTTATGATGAATTTGATGAACCTTCTATCGGGAGTTATAGAGGTTATGGTGGTAGGAATAGAGGAACTAGGGATTGGGAAGATAGAGGAGATAGGAATAGAGAGGATAATCAATTGAGTAGTATAAAGATGAAGATTCCTCCTTTCCAAGGGAAGAATGATCCCAAGGCATACTTAGAATGGGAGAAGAAGGTAGAGATGGTGTTTAATTGTCACAATTATAGTGGGAGAAAGAAAGTGAAGCTTGCTGCCATTGAGTTTTCAGATTATGCCATAGTGTGGTGGGATCAATTGATGTTGAATAGAAGAAGGAATGGCGAACCACCTATTGAGTCTTGGGAAAAGATGAAGAGGGTGATGAAGAAGCAATTTATTCCTGCTTATTACTATTGTGAGTTACGCAACAAATTGCAAACTCTTAAGCAGGGAAGCTGAAGTGTAGATGTGTATTTCAAGGAGATGGAGGTTACTACCATGGCTAGATTTCTTGCGGGGTTGAATAGAGGGATACAAAATGTAGTAGAATTGCAGCATTATGTGAAATTGGAAGATATGGTTCACATGGCTATAAAGGTTGAGAACCAACACAGGAGGAAAGGTAGTAGTACTGCACGATTTCAACAGGGTGCTGGTTCATCTACTTGGAAGACTAACAAATGAAAGAAGGAAGAAAAGTCTTTACCCACCAAGCCAAAAGGAGAGCAGAAGCAAGCGGGTTCTACTCCTAGTACTCAAGGTAAACCTAATTCTTCTACTCCTAGAAATCGTGACATTAAATGTTTTAAATGCCAAGGTAGAGGTCATATTTCTAGTCAATGTCTGAATAGACGTGTTATGATCCTGTGTGATGATAGTGAGTATGAGACTGGGGGGGATAGTGAAGATGATGATATGCCTCCATTGAAGGATGCTAATGATGATGAGGAGCCTACAGTAGGGAAGTTAGTGGCAGTAGTGAAGCAAGCTTTGAATGTGCAGGTGAAGGAAGAAGAGGAGGTGCAACGAGAGAATATATTTCATACTAGATGTTATCCAGGTGATCATATTTGCAGTTTGATCATTGATGGGGGAAGTTGCACTAATGTGGTGAGTACTTTTATTGTTGAGACATTGGGACTCAAGACTACTAAACACCCTAGCATATATAAATTGCAGTGGCTGAATGATAGTGGCGAGACTAAGGTGAGTAAGCAAGCCTTAATTGCTTTTCGCATCGGTAGGTATGAGGATGAGGTGTTATGCGATGTAATGTCGATGCAGGCGTGTCATGTGTTGTTGGGGAGGCCATGGCAGTTTGATAGGAAGGTTGTTCATGATGGCTTTTCTAACAAGTATACACTTGTTCACCATGGCAAAAGCTATAATCTTAAACCCTTAACACCTAAATAGGTGTATGAGGATCAGTTGTAGCTACTGCAATCTTTTGCAAAATACAAGGTGAGTGAAAAACAGAGGGAAAGTGAGAGAGTAAAAGACATAGAAAAAGAAAAAGAACACAAAAGTCAATATCAAAAGGAAAAAGAGAGGAAGGCTGGAAAGAGTGTGAGAGGCCAAGTTGAGGGGGGATCAACTTTGGTGGTGGGTGAAAACGAGAGTGCAGCCTTGCAAAAGGAGAGTTGTGTGGCAAGAGCGAGTATCGTGAGGAGAGCGTTAGTGATGAAGCAACCTATGTTGTTACTGGTTTTTTAGGAAACTTATTTGAATACTAACGAACTTTTTAACTCTTTGCCTAGTGTGGTTGTGTCTATTATGCAGGACTTTGAAGATGTCTTCCCTAAGGAGATTCCAAAGGAGTTACCACCTATTCGTGGTATTGAGCACCAGATTGACCTTGTACCCGGAGCATCTATTCCAAACAAACCATCTTATAGGAGCAATCCAGAGGAGACAAAGGAACTCTAAATGCAGGTCAATGAATTAATGGAGAAGGGGTACGTGAGAGAAAGCATGAGCCCATGTGCAGTGCCTGTGATTTTGGTGCCTAAGAAAGATGGGTCATGGAGAATGTGTGTTGATTGCCGCGCCATCAACAACATCACGGTAAAGTATCGTCATCCCATTCCTCGCTTAGATGACATGTTAGATGAGTTACATGGGTCTAGTGTCTTTTCCAAAATTGATTTGAAAAGCGGATATCATTAAATTAGAATGAAAGAAGGTGATGAATGGAAAACCGCATTTAAGACAAAATATAGATTATATGAGTGGTTAGTAATGCCTTTCGGTTTAACTAACACACCTAGTACTTTCATGAGACTTATGAACCATGTTTTGAGGACTTTTATTGGCAAATTTATGGTTGTCTATTTTGATGATATCCTCATACATCTCACTTAAGGGATGTTTTGGAAGTGCTTCGAAAGGAGCAATTATATGCTAACCTCAAAAAGTGCACTTTTTGCATAGACAAACTTGTGTTTCTTGGTTTTATTGTTAGTGCACAGGCAATACAGGTTGATGAAGAGAAGATTCATGCAATCCAAGAATGGCCTAGTCCAACTAATGTAAGTAATGTGCGGAGTTTCCATGGACTAGCGAGCTTTTACAAGAGGTTTGTGAAGGATTTTAGCACTATTGCAGCACCACTTACTAAAGTAATCAAGAAGAACATGGGGTTCAGATGGGGAGAGCAACAAGAGAAGGCCTTTCAAACGCTTAAAAATAAGTTGACTCATGCGCCATTACTTGCTTTACCTGATTTCTCTAAAACCTTTGAAATTGAGTGTGATGCTTCAGGAATAGGTATTGGAGCAGTGCTCATGCAGGAGAGAAGACCAATTGCATTCTTTAGTGAGAAGCTAAGTGGGGCAACCTTGAACTACCCTACTTATAACAAGGAGTTATATGCATTGGTTCTAGCGCTAGAGACTTGGCAACACTATCTTTGGCCAAAAGAGTTCGTGATCCACACTGATCATGAATCCTTGAAGTACTTGAAGGGACAACATAAGCTAAACAAAAGACATGCTCGTTGGGTGGAGTTTATCGAAACATTTCCCTATGTCATCCACTACAAGCAAGGTAAAGAAAATGTTGTTGCCGATGCACTTTCTAGAAGGTATGCTCTTATCTCTACTCTTAGTTCTAGATTGCTTGGTTTTGAGCATATTAAAGAATTGAATGCTGCTGATAAAGATTTTTGTGAAGAGTATGTGCGTTGTGAGAAGAGTGGTCATCGTAAATTTTAGAAGCATGAGGGATTTTTGTTTATGGAAAATAAACTGTGCATTCTAAATTGTTATTTAAGAGAATTATTAGTGAGGGAGTCTCATGGGGGAGGATTAATGGGGCATTTTGGAGTAGCTAAAACCTTAGGGGTTTTATAGGAACACTTCTATTGGCCTCACATGAAACGAGATGTTGAGAGGATTTGTGAGCGATGTGTCACTTGTAAACAAGAAAAATCTAGAGTCCAACCTCATGGACTTTATACACCACTTCCCATTTCTCATGAGCCTTTGGTAGATATTTCTATGGATTTTATGTTAAGATTACCCAGGTTTAGGTATGGTCGAGACTCTATTTTTGTAGTCGTGGATAGGTTTTCTAAGATGGCACATTTCATTCATTGCTACAAAACAGATGATGCTTGCAATATTTCTAATTTGTTCTTTAGGGAAGTTGTGAGATTGCATGGTATGCCTAGAATAATCGTATTGGATCAAGATGCTAAGTTCTTGAGCTACTTCTGGAAGACCCTATGGGCTAAGTTAGGAATATTGCAAATTATTAAGCTATCTTTGAACCTGGAGACTGGGTTTGGGTTCACATGCGCAAAGAGTGGTTTCCTGTGCAACGTCGATCTAAATTACTCCCTAGAGGCAATGGACCATTTCAAATTCTTAAGCGCATCAATGATAATGCCTATAAGATAGATTTGCCAAGTGAGTATCAAGTAAGTACTACTTTTAATGTTACTGATCTGAGTCCTTTTGATGTAGGCGACGATTTAAGGACAAATCCTTTTCAAGAGGAGGGGAATGATGAGAGCCATGATGGGAGCCAAGTTAGAAGGTGGAATGTGGATCCTCTTGAAGTGCCACTTGGACCGATCACAAGAACTCAAGCAAAACAATTCAAGGAAGCACTAAATGGGCTGATAAAGGATATCCAAGAAGCTGGAAAAGAGTGGAGCAACCATGAGAATGACCTTACATTTGTACAAGTCATTCAACGAGATCAAAGTTGACGGCCTTGACAACGCTGGCTTAAACACTACCAGCCTTGAATCGGCATTACCATTAGTGCGTAACAGAGGGATTATGCCGGCTTACTACGCCACCGGCTTATATACCGTGCATACATCCTACGCCACCTCCTACGTTGCCGGCTTTCATTGCCTATTTGTTATTTTTCCGCGACTTTATTATGTTATGTCATTTTGGGCTTTTGTTATTACGAGTTGTAAACCCTAATATAAGCTGCTAAGGTTGGAAAACAGAAGATAGAACATTCATACAACATTGAATAACACATTTTGAGAGAATTTCTCTCTTGGTTCTCCAAAGAACTTTTCTTGAACTTATCGGATTTCTTCTGTAGCGTTCACCCCAACTTATCAATCGGTCTTTCATCCCGATTGTGGCGTTAACAGAACATACTAAGGTTCTTGCCTCGTCTATAGGCAACGGGTCACAATTCCACTTTGATTGTTTGGCATCTTGGGTTGCAATTCCGAATGTATTGGTATTGGGTTTCGTCACACGTGGGTGTGGTTCGTATCAGGAATGTACCCTAGTCCAAACGTTCCTTGTTGCCCCTCCTTGAACCGATGGCCTTCATTGCTAATCACCATATTCACCTCATTGAATATCTGGAGACCAAGGTCTTCGGAACCATCCTCCCTCTCTTTTGGTAGGTTATCCTCTTTTTCAAACTCAAGCCCCCATCCGCTAGGTGGCCCATACATAGTTGGGGTGTAAGAATAGTTTACCAAGTACTCGAACCTCTCATGTGATTCTCCTAAAGTACCGACTGTTGGGTCTCTAGCTAACCATCTCTTTTTAATATGTAATTTGGAGGCTTTCTCTAGAGCTTGATGTGAATGACCTTTCTGCTAGTCTATCGCCTTTTGTTTGGAAGATTCTTTAGGAGCCGACTCTTCGGATGTGATCATATTGATGGTGGGCATATGATTAGGCAGCGGATTGGTGTTGACATTAGGCGTCGGGTTATTAACAAAATCTAGCTGCATAATCCCTACGTCAATCAGATCCTGGATTTTATTTCGAAGCCTCCAGCATCTATTTATGGAATGCCCCTCTTGGCCCATATGAAAGTTACATTTGAGGCTTGAGTCAAAATTCCTGGGCTTGCACCGGTCATTCGAGATCTCAAAGCTTATCAAATTATCTGCCCATAGCCTAGCGAAGACCTGGCTGAGCGGGATCGGAATTGGAGTGAACTGTCTCGAGACTCTAGCAGCCTAGGCGTGATTTGCCGGGGAGTGCTGGGCTGGGGGACTCGTATTTTGGAACGTCACACGAGTCTCCGCCTTATATGCTTTGCTGGAGTTGATTGTGCTGACGATAGATTCCTTGGCTTTGTTACCACCCAAGGGCCTTTGTAATGATGTGACCTTGAGAGGATCCATTGTTTGGAGTCTACCTGTTATGATGGCATTCTCATTCCGGCACCCTGCGGCCACTACTTCTGCGAAACTGGATGATGTCTGGCCCACCAGATGTGAGAAGTAGGTCTTGTCCAGAGTGTTAACAAATATGAATGTTAACTCTTTTTCAGAAATCAGGGTTGCTACCCTAGTAGCTTGAGCTCTCCATCTCTGAGCATACTCTTTGAAAGACTCAACATGTCTCTTTCGAAGGCTTCCTAGATTAATCACTGAGGGGGTGACTTCGATGTTGAACTTATATTGGTCATATAACGCCCAGGCAAGCCTTTCCTAGGTATTGACCTGATTGAAATGCAGGTGGGCATACCAGACTAAGGTAGGACCTGTAAGGCTATCTTGGAAGGTCTGGATCATCAGTTGGTCATATTGACAATATTTGATCATCTTCCGGACGTATAGCCTTGTGTGCATCTTGAGGCATCCAGTACTGTCACACTTTTCGAATTCTGGGGTCTTGAATTTATCGGGATATACCTCTTCCCCATATGCTGGCAAGCTAGTGATCCCAGCCTATTCGAAACCGTTAGGCCCTTCTATTATTTTCATTTTATTGGCCAGTTGTTGAAAGAGTCTCTTTTTGTCTTTCCTCCATCTCCATCTTTAAGTCCTCAAAGGTCGGACCCTGGTTGGCTCTCGGCTCATACTCAAAAGCCGACTTAATGTGGGAATTGATTTCCTCATACTCTGGAGGCTACCCGTCCACTGCCTTCCCTTTTCTGGCCCCTAAGTGTTATTCTTGAGTCGGTTACGTGGTGCGAAGGAAGCCAATGCTTTCAATTAGGAGGTGGACTTGTGCAGCTAGCTACTGGATCATTTGTTCCAGGGATACGATCCTAGAGTTTGAAGCAGCATCAGCACTTATGTTGTTGCGGTTGTCACCACTGTTTGCCATTTTAGTTCTTAAAAGTGTGTAGATTGGGCTTCTGGGAGGGTTCAGTTATTTGGGAGCTATTTTTTATACCTGGCGCGCATTTTTTCTTAGTATGATGTATGCATGAAAATGCGATGCATGTGTCATACGGATGCTAAAATAAAGGGGCTAACAATTGATTGATGATATAATACTGAAACTTTATTTTTATTAATACTAGAAACTTGGAGTTCAATACTTGAAAAAAATGAAAAAGTACAATAGATTTATTTTCTAATTCTTTTGGTCTTCTGCTGTGTAGACTTAGGTTTCCCATTGATGACGGCTTCCAATTCCTTGACTCTGGCTTGGGTCTTGAGTGGGAGTGATCTCGTGTGACCCAATGAAGAAAGCCGTGGGCTCTATTTCCCATAGATGGAGCATGGCCCGTACTGAGGGTAAGTTCATCTCCATCTTCATTAGTGAGAGGATGGGCCCTATTTTCTGCTGGATGAAGGCCTGCTCCTTTGGGTTGTACAGAGTGAACCAGTGGTCCAATACCAATTTCGGGTCTAGAGGTTTGCATACTCGGATTTCTTTGTAGAGGAGGCGGTCAACTGTGGAACTAGCCATCTATTACAACAGAAATTTCTAATTACAAAATGTTATAATGACAGCATTACAGGGAAATGTATCTAAACTCCGTGAATAGAATAAAAGTATTACATCATCAATCAGTTGTCGACCCATGACGTCGTGTATGCAAATAGGTTGGCTCTAATAGGTTCCCAAGCTCTGTGGCCTCCTGCATTCTCAGAGAAATGGATCTTAAGCCATATTGAAGCATTGGGTGGGGTAGCCTAATCAGTCCCGAACGGTGATCATATCACTTCTCCCGAAACCTACACAATGGCTCCCCGTCTTAGGGTCCTAAGACAGCTCGGGTTTGACCGTATCTACTCACACAGTGACATGCATGCAGACTCAACAGCAAAAGTAAATAACTGAATCCTAAATTTAGTTAAATCCTTGAAAGGTTAGCAATAGTATAACAATCAAAAGACATTTCTTAGAAAAGAGTGATTTGAGGAGATCCAAGTGGCTAGCCTACTACAGAGAAGTCCCTAGTAGAGTCGCCATCCCATCGAGTCTAATTTTTGATTTCCCATTCCTAATCCGATCTATACTAGACCCTATGCTCATCTAATGTAGATCCTCGACTTGAGTTAGGAATTTCGTTTCGTTTTGGAGTCGCCACCCAACTGTGGTTAGGAAATATTGAATTAGGATTAATTGAGCAAATCAATCCTAATTTGGACCACTAGTCAGCGAAATTTCATCTTTTCGTTTTTGTGAAAAGAGGAAAGGGAAAACCACTGTTTTTGAGTTCGAAGGCTAACCTATTAAAACACTAAGGTTACCACCCTAATCTCCTAAAATCTAAACCTTATTCGAAATGTCTTTTATTTATTTTTTTGTTTTCTTTTTATTTTGTTTTTGAATAACCTATTCTGATAAAATGATTTTTATTCCTTTTTAGGGTTACCCCAAATGGGTGCCTACGTACCTACTATTCAAGATCAAACGTGCCGTAGTTCGCTTTTCTTGAAAAATTTTAATGTGTTGGTGATTTTTAATTATGAAATTTCTTTTGATTTATGTTTTTATCATTTTAGTATTTTTCTGAAAAATTTGAGCCTAAGCTTGATAATTTGATTTTTTTTTAAATAATAATTTTAAGGAAAAACCAATTTTGGATTTATTTAAGAAAATGATTTTTCTAAGTGATAAAAATTTCATTTTTTCTATTTTTCAACCCATTTCTAATATTATAAATTTTTATTGATTTTTTATTAATTTTTATAATTTTTTTATTGAAAGGTTCTCTTTTATATTATTCACCTACCCTAAACTAAAATCTAATATATATATATATATATATTTATCATTTTTTTTATATTTTTGTAATTTATTATTTTTATCATTATTATTTTATTATTTTCTATTATCCTTGCTAAATTAAATCCTAAAAAAACTAATCTAAATTCAAATATTTTTTTCTATTTTTGAATTATAAATAACAAATAGATAAATTCATAAATTCGAAATAAATAAAAATCAGAAAATCCGACTTACCTGGATCTTGGTCGGTGCGCGGGTCGGGTCGGATCGAGTGGTGTGCGGGTTAGGTCGGGTCGATCGGTCATGGCAGTTGGGAGTGCTCGTTGACGGCGTTCCAGCGGCCTTTCGAAGCAACTGAAGTGTCGTTCCCTAGGTTTTTGGGGGTAGGGAACTCAACCGTGACGATGGATTTCTCCAAAAATGCCTCCTGGTAGTAGCTCGATGCTTGATCGATGGTCGCGGCTTAGCAACTCTAGCGAGGCTTCGATTCTCTCTCTTTTCTCTCTTTTTCTCACTTTTGATCCGTGATTCTGCTTCCTCCCTTCATCCTCTATTTATAGGCATAAGAAATCGAGCTGGATAAGCTCGAATTTCCATCGATTGAAGCAAATCGGATTTGCGGTTAAAACCCATCTCCGATTTGTGCAAATCCATCAATTCGTTACGATTTGATTCTAATTGGATGATGTTTATCTTATTTCTGTTGAAGATCTACTGGATTTGTGCAAAAAATCAAATCAAAGTGGCCGAAATTCGATTTTTCCTCCTCACCAGTGATCTTGGACGAAGGTTGAAGATGATCACGCACCCGGTGCGTGCGTCCACTCCAGCCAATCAGCTGCTCACACGTGTCCCAAGCGAAGAAAAAATTTGCAAAACGCGGAATAAGCCTCCCCCGCGTTTCTGCAATCATTTTCCAAAATTGATGTATTTTTCCTATTTATTTTATTTTCTGAATATTTTTCCTATTTTTTCTAAATCAAAGAAAAAAATAGAAAAATTTGAAAAAATGGTAATTGTTTATTGTTAACTATTATTGATCATTAGGGGCAAAAATGAGATGTTTACACCTAGAAACTGGAAATAGTAAAGTACAGGCCTGGTGCATGTGCCTATATAAAAATATATTATAATCTTCAGAGCAAAAGTCAAAATAAGTTCACAGGAGAATTATTTCTCAGAAAGCATTCAAACTTGACTATTCTAATTTCAACGTTGGTATCATGAAAATAAGAATGCAAACGAATATTAAATATTGAAATAAAGAGTTAGGGTGAATATATTTTAAGGACATGGGCATTGATGTTTATGTTGAATTAGCCATATTCAAATTTCTCTTTTCGTAGTAATCATTGTTGTCAAAATCATGTTTCAACTCGTACGATTCAACGATTTTACAAGTTTGTATATATATATTCCCAGTTAACTCGCATATAAAATCGGAGATGAGCAAAATTGTAATAAAATCGCAATTTTGAACTGTAAAATTGTTCAAAATCGCGATTCTATCCGTTTCAACTGATTCCACAAATATTTACAACTACAAGCTTCCACACAAATAACACACGGCCGTGTCTCAGATCGTGTACTCAACCATGTGTGTTTTTGTGGATTTTCCAAGCTCAAAACACGGCCGTGCCTTCAACCGTGTGTGCTTTTGTAGGCATGTTTCCTTGATAAACGGCCGTGCAATTTAATTACCCGGCCGTGCTCTTCCCCTATTCTTTCCAAAAAGCATTTTTCTTCATGTTTTCTTATCTAAGCCCAAACTTTTAATAAACAACTGTGGGCTTAATTGTTAAAAGCCCTCTAGCGTCCAGAGGGCACTGCCCCCTTGAAACCCCTACCGGGGCGGCTTCCCCGGACCCCCATTCTTTCCTATCGTAGGAAAGTATCAGTCATATCCCAACATGTTCGTCAATCATCACTCCTCTCTTGTCAGTGTGTTACATTGCATTGAAGTCTTTATGTTTGTGTTCGTCGATTGTTAGTCTTCTTGTTCCTATTTGTGATCATGTTTATATTAAAGCACTCGCGTTTGATTGCTGCAACTTTCTTTATTTTAACTAATATTTTTGTAATAGTAAATAAAATAAATGGTAGATAACTTTAATTTTATAAGAATTTTTTAGACTTTTAATTTTATGGAAAAGGTATAAATGTATTTATATTTCTATCTTTTCAATATATCATTCTCATAGTTAAGTAAATGTGAGATATTGTTAAGTAAATATATTTTGAATTAATAATCACGAATAGTGCAAAAATTTACCTAGTAATATATAATTTTGAAGGTTTTCTTGTTATAGTATCTTGTTTATTATGTACTTTTGGTCATTTTTTAATATTACTCCTTTCTAATGGTATATCTTCATTATCAATTTTTATTTATTAGTAATTTCTTAAAGTCACAATTGATTTTTAAATTTTTATCTATTATCTTTTAGCTTTTGTATATAGAACTAGGTAAAACTTGTTTTATATATGATTTATCATTTTAGAAATAAAATATCTATATTATACAACTTATGCTCGATTATCTATATTATGACTTTTATTGCAAATTTGCAATTTATGGCTAAAATAAATACTTAATTTCCTTATTTCTATTATTAATTATATTTTTTAATGACTATTGTAAGTAAATTTATAATATTTGAAAGTTATTTTATATAGGTTGTAGAAACTTACGTTTCTACGTTCCGTTTTTACGGACCCTTTAGTGATTCTACGTAAAATCACAATTTTGACAAGGTCGTAATGATAAAAAAAATATTGAAATGGATAAATTTCTCAGGAGCTAGCATAATATGTAAATTAATTACCAGAAAGAGATGCTTCATTAATAAGAAGTCCATGTCCTGACTCTTGTCTTCACAAAGATCAAGTAACGTATCCAACATATCATTGGTCGAACTGGAACCCGAACCGAGTACTTCTCTCACTTGTACTCTCTTCTTGATCATCTCATCAAACACATCAAACAATTTAACATCACTACTGTCATTCGTCGTCGCGCACCTTGTGGATCCAGCCTCTGAAGCACCGGAAAATAATCGGCGATGTTCGGCTTCCCAGCTTCGACCATCATCTTCCAAACAAGTTCCCTGAACTCCCTAGAAGACCCAGATTTGAGATCTGCCAAGTCAACGGAAAAAATGGACTTAGGCAGTAAATTCAGGGTCGTCGCAAAAAGCTGCCTCTCCAATATTGACCGGTTCACAATTCCTAGTGGATTCTCCAACTCTAGCAATCATCTCTTGGATTTTCTTGCGACGGAGGCCATGGCTGCAGTGAAGCCTTTTCGCGGGGAAAATATGGACGTTACAGATTCTCCTGAGGTTTCTCCAGAGTGGAGCAACCGCAGCCCAAGGCAGACCAAGCTTATCCTGACCAAAAGGTGTGACGGAATCTGGGATCGTTCGGTTGGAGAATATGGAATCATGGGTTTGTAAGATTTCTTTGGCCAGTGACTTGGAGGAAATGACGATAGTGGCTATGCAACCAAGTTCTAGTCTCATGATTGGACCGCAAGTGGTGGCTAGTTTTGCAAGGGACCTGTGGGGAAGAGCCCCGAGGGCGAGGAGGCTTCCGATCACTGGAGCTGGTGATGGTCCTGGTGGGAGACTCACCGGGGATTTGCGGTTTTTTTACCTAAGAAACAGGAGTGCTTGGATGCAAACATACAGGAGTTATAAGAATAGAGCTAAAACTAGTAAGTCCATGTCGCTTTTCTCACCATAGGAAACACTAGCGCTGCTCAAGGTTTATTGTTAATATACATACGTTGAGAAATCCTGTTATTTATAAAACATTGAGTGGATTCCTACCTGCCTTTAAATGTTTTCGTAGTTGTCACCTGTCAGAAGACACTAGAGAGAGAGAGAGAGAGAGTAATTAATTCTTATGTAGACGTAAAATGTTGTGCATGCATCATTCTCGTTCTTACCCTGATAATTGTTGCCAGGTGTGCCTGTAATCTCTAGCCTGTACGCAATGTGAAGAGTCGGTATATTCAAAATATATATATATATATATATATATATATATAATTGCATTTTTTATTTGACATAGATAAATTTGAACCAAAACTAAAAGAAGAAAAAATCATTTTGAAAAGGTAACTATCTCGTGCAATATTCATATCTTTGATGAATCTAATACTATTGAGTTGCATAAACTTTATTTAATATTATGATGAAGCTTATGCTCAAAAATACCTTATAAGATATAAATTTTAAGTTGACTATTACTTATAAACCCCTTGCTATATCCTAGCCACTATTTTCATATCTGAATGGATTAAGCCAATTTAACTCAATTTTAACTCTGATCTAACCTTCTTTACCCTTGGCTCCTTCTTATTTATGGATCCAACATCCATCTAAATCTAATAATATTGATCATGACACTAGCTTAATAAACACAAGGTAGAAATAAATAGCACTCAATCTAGTAACAAATGAAATATTATTTTCTAAGACTAAAACATATATATATATATATATAAATTGAGCCCCTATATAAGCTCGAGCCTACACATATACATGCACATGCACATATATATTAAATATCATAAAAAATGGTTTTAAAATGAAGGATAATTGGTCATTTCTTTATTTCAAGGAAGTAAATTGAACTTTTTATTCTCCAAAAAGCCAACAATTCAAAAAAAGGCTAGGTAACCTATCTTTCTCTCTCCATCTCCACTAGATGGTGTCACTACTTACTTGCACTAAGGTCTTAACATGTGTTCTTCTTAAAAAATCCGAAGTATGGAAAAATGACTATTTCCCTTTTCACCTTTACTTTTCCATAATATAATTTGCATTAAGTAGGATGGTTAACAAAAAAAAGGCAAAGAGGCTTTTGTCTAGGTGGTGAGTGTTGGTGTATTAGGGTGTGTAGTGTTGTTATGTGGGGTGCTATCAACTATGTGTGTTCCTTGTTTAACCATGTGTTAAGGTTAGTATCACTAATAACCTTAATTTGATGTTTTCTCTTGGAACTTGCTTGATCTATTTTAGGCTTTGAGCCTTGTTAAAAGTTGATAATTAGGGTTTATAATTAAGAATATACAATCATTAATTCTTTGGTTTTTGTCTAATTTGGAGAGATAGAGAGAAGTAAAACTCGCACGTTCTAGGATAGTTTTGGGGGAGAGACTTGATTAAGGGTACCTTAGGTTGAGTCCCCAACATTCAAGAAGATGTATGGGAACAATTGCCAAGGTGATCAATTAGACCATAGGGTGTGATGGTCAATGAGCTCAAGCCTTTAGCTTATTACTTTCACCTAGTGGTCAACTATGTCAAGGCAAAGGAAGCTTGAGTGAAACATTTTTGTCTTGTAGTAATAAACTGTCATGATCTATTTTTGGATTTTTTAGGCTTAAAAATGTGATTTTCAATATATTTAAGATTTTAAATCAATCATTTGAATATGGTTGTTAGAAGCTCTTAACAATATCTTTTATAATAGCAAAATGGATAATGTTATTTCTAACATCTTTATTTAAGTATATAGATTACTTAGAAAATAGTATTTCATTGATAAAGTTTTATCAAAAGCTCTATCATCAAAGGACTAGTACATGGATAATATGTTTCGAAAACAAAAAAATGAAATGATGGATTTAAATATGTGAAAAGGGTCAGAAGAAATAATTAAAGATTAAAGAAATTTGAATTAGAATGGAATTCTATGGAAACTATCAGAACCTAACCTAATATAAGAAGTAAGCAGAATAGAAGGAATCAGATTTAAAACACGACTATCGAAACCTATATAGATTTTAGCAAGTCAAAATTAGTCATTGGAACCTAGTTACTAAAAGTTAGAAAAAACTCAATATGTCATTTTTGAAATCAAGGATTGGTTATTCAATATTTAAATTAGATAAGTTAAAGAAAGATCCACATCCACTACTTAAATATAATTAATCAATTCTACTAAAAGTTAGGTTTTGAGTTGGGGATCGAATGGAGGTTGTAATTGGGATTGTGCCAATTGGGGATTATTGCAGTGTAATTGTGACTTGTGAATTCCATGTAGAGATTACAATTTCTATGAAGCATGTTAAACTATAATGTTAATAGGGGAATTGGAAATGAGGCCAATAGTCAAGTTAGAGGAGGAGTTCAAAGTCGTCGTGCTGTAGGTGCTAAGAAAACTTTAGAAGAACAACTGCAGGATCTAACCATTGTGGTTGCTAACTTAGCCACTAGGGTCAATTAGATGACCTTACTCTAATAGCTAGTAGCAAATCCACAGGCACCCTTACCTTGGGTAGCCCTTAATGCTATAAATAAGGAAGGAGTCGTAGGAGGAAACAAGGGCAGACAAGTTAGAAGAGAGTATCATACTTATAAGGAGGAAAGGGATGATAACTTTAAAGATGAAGTTTATCCTAACCGCAAATTCAAGTCGCCTCAAGGCCTGGCCTCAAGGTTTGGAATATATAAAATTGCAGATGCCGTCATTTGCTGGAAGGGGGTTTATAGAGGATTTCCTTAATTGGGAAGATAAGGTAGAAGGAAACTTTGAGTGCTATGAGATCAATGACTATACTCAAATTCATCTAGCAGCAGTCGAGTTTACAAAGTACATCGTTTTGTGGTGGAAAAACCATGTAGCCAATAAGAAGAGAGATTATAACGCTGAGATTCATACTTAGTAGGAAATGAAAAGAGTTTTAAGGAAAATGTTTATTCTAGAGCATTATAAACATGAACTATTCATGCACCTTTAGACCTCGAGACAAGGACATAAAATTGTGGATGAATATGTCTAAGAATTTGAGGCACTCATGATTCATTGTGGAACCATTAAACATCTTAAGTAGACTATGGCACAATTTGTTTTACGGCTGAAATATGAGATTTCCTATATAGTGGAACTAGAATAGTATGACACACTTGATGAGGCCATCTAGTTGGCTATAAAAGTTAAGAGATAGAGGTGTTCTAATCTATATAGAGCATCAAGTAATAAGTATGGATCTACTACTCAGCTTTATAGGTTAGATAGTCAGCAGGTTGAAAAAGGAGGAATTGATAAGATTATGGAAGTGAATGCAGTTGTTACTAATATTGAAAAGGAGAAGGAAATTTTTGGAAAGGAGAAAGCAGTTGTTGGGGTAGACATAAGACGAATAGTGCTAGGGTCATCAGGTGGAAAGACTCGTCAAATCTAATGCTTCAAATGTATGAGCTTTGGACATATATATGGCTGCTTAGTGTCTCAACAAAAAGGTGATAACTGCTATGGAGGTAGAAAGTAAGGATGGCAAGGAAGAGATACTTGAGCCAATTGATTTATCAGTAGTGCTAAAGGAATATTATGAGGATCTAGATGTTGAGGTATAAGAGGGAAGGGAAATGATCAATATTTGGCTATTAACATATTGCGTAGGGTAATGACTATATCTCTAGATATTGAGGACGTATAGAGGGAAAACCAATTTCATATTCCCTATAGGGTTCAAGGTAATCTTTGTGCTCTTCTAATTGATGGTGGTAGTTACACCAATGTAATAGCTACTACACTAGTAAATAAATTACAGCTATTCACTACCCCACATCCTGAGCCTTATAAATTACATTGGTTAAGTGAATGAGATAGTCTACATGTCACTTAAAAGGTTAAGGTTCCAATCAGCATAAGAGATAAGTATCGAGATGAAGTTGATTGTGATGTTCTTCCTATGTGAGCATTATACATGTATTGGGTAAACCTTGGTTATTTGATAGGAGAGTGCTACATGATGGGTTTAGGAATACTTATATGTTCAGAAGGATGGTGAAAGGATTTTTTTGGAACCTTATGTCCCTAACTAAGGTACAAGAAGCCCAAGAACATATTAATAAAACCATTGGAAGGAAGTCCTTATTAGTGAAGAGGATGGGACTAGGAGATGACCTGAATAGAGTGCATTAGTTATTGGAAATTCTAAAGCCTTTAGGGCAGCTACAACTTTAGGATAACAAATATTTGCAAACTAAAATTTTTAGTCTAAGGCATTATCAAAAATTTGCATCTAAAACAGAGGAACCATCAAATTTGAAGACAAATCTTCCATAGGTCCGAAGAGATGATGGGAATCAAATCACAACCATTAAAACTTTCTTTGATGCAAGAATCAAATCACAAGAGCTACAAGTGGAGACCTTTAGGCTGGCCATAAAGGTTGGCGGCTTAGCTTTTGGACTGGCCCCAAAGCTAGTGACGTAGAAGTTAAGTCGGCCACCAATGCCAATAGCTTTACCTCTAAGGCCAGCCATCAAAGCCGATGGCATACAACACCAAAACTAGCGGCCTTACTTCCTTAAGCCAGCAACCTATGTATTTAAGCCAATTTAATTTTTGGCTTTTCGAATTTTGTTTTTCCTTTTCCTATAAATAGGTTTGCAATATAAGAATTTGGGACTTTTGAACATTTGAGAATTATATAGTGAAGTTTTTTCTTCACATACTCTTATCAATCCATTAGGTTATGGCGAGTGACGGTATTGGACTGTTGTGCGTCATATCAACAAATTTATACTAAGACTACTCTCTTGCTGGTGCTCCATATCTAGTAAGGGTTTAAGTTTATTTTGTGTTCTTGTTTGTTATTTGATTGTGGAAATCAATTATCCTTGATTATCGCCTCAAAACTAGAATTATTTGATCATATCATAGTTTTAGGTACATCATTGAAACCCATTACATGTCACTACTAGGTAATGACACATTTACGTTCTTAATTTGTCTAAGTTTTTAACTTGTTTAAAACCATAAATATATGTATAACTACACAATATAAAGTATTCATCATTTTCCCAAATGTCTTACACATATATATATTTTTTGATATTATACATAACTCTAAAATTTTCTAAATATATTAAATTTTAATATAATGTAATCAAAAGCAAACTATAACCATCTATTTTATCACATATCCTAATGCACTAGTGCTGAATGTGCTCCCAAAGTCTAAGCTCATTGATGGGAATCAAATCATGAGTCTTACGACATTGTTCAACATAAGAATCAAAGAGCAAGAATCAGAGGTAGACACCTTTAGGCCAACCAATAAAGGCTGGTGGCTTGCATTCTAGACCGGCCATTCAAGGCTAGCGGTGTAGAGATAGGTTGACCATAAAGGTCAGCGGCTTTGCCTCCAAGGCTAGCTATCAAGGCTAGTAGCATATAACAACAAGACGGGTGGCCTTCTTCTCTCTAATCTAGCAACCTTCTTTTTCTAAGCTAGTGGCTTTAGAATCTAAGCCGACCATCTAGGCTAGTGACATACAATATAAGGCCGATGGCTTATGTAGGTAAGCTAGTTGTAATCTTGTGACTTTTCCCATTTGTTTTCCTTTGCTATATATATGTTGTATTGTAATGATTGAGGGAATTTTTTGACATTTTAGAGAAAATACATTGTGAATTTTATTCTTCATTTTTATTCTTATCAATCTGTAGGATTGTAGCGAGTGATGATATTAGATTATTGTGCATCATATTAATAAATCTGTACTAGGACTACATTCTTACTAGTACGTCATATCTAATAAGGGTTTAGGGGTTTTATTGTGTTCTTGTTCGTTATCATTCATTAATTGGATTGTTAGATTTGATTATTATTGATTGTTGCATAGGAATTGGAATTGTTTGATTGTAACGTCATTTAAGGCATATTATCTTTTGGTATCAAAGCTCATATTGAGATTAGGGATGGTATCTATTGGAATTCCTTTGATAAATTAGGGTTCTTGAGATTGTGAATTATGTTATAGTGGATTGTTACCAAATTGAGATTGTACGTAGACTATCAAATTGGGTTATGTTGTTGTTGTGTGATTCAATTTAAGGTTTTTTCATGGAATTCATATTCAATTGAAATTAGGGTTTTTTCTTCACTATTATTATTGTGGGTTGTGGATTTCATTGTTGAATTGATTAATAGAATCAAGATTGGTTGTTGTTGTTATTGCTTTGAATCCTGGTTGATTGTTGTTGTGTTTGGTTTTGAGCTAAGTTGGGGATTGTTGTAGTTTGTGATTGAATTAGTGGCACTAGATTAAATTACTGTCGTTGGAGGATTATTGCGATGTTTGTGACTTGTGAATTCTATGCTAGGATTGTAATTTCTGTTGAGTATGCCAAACAACAATGTTAATGGGGGAATCAGGAATGAGGCTAATAGCTATATTAGAGGAGGAATACAGGGTCATTGTGCTATAGGTGGAAGAAAAACCGTAGAAGAGCAGTTGTAGGACCTAACCACTATTGTTGCTAATCTAGTAACACAAGTAGATCAGATGACCTTACCCTAACAGCTAAGGGTAAATCTATAGGCACCCCCACCTAGGGTAGCCCTTAATGCTGTGGGTAGAGAAGGAGCAGTAGGAGGAAACAAGGGTAGATAGGTTGGAAGAGAGTATCATGCTTACAGAGAGGAGAGGGATGACAATTTTGGGGATAAACTTTATCCTAACCATGAGTTCAGACCACCTAGGGGTCTAGAGTATGTAAAATTGCAAGTGCCTTCATTTATTGGAAAGGGGCTTACAGAAGATTGCCTTGACTAGGAGGATAAGGTAGACAGACTCTTCAAGTGCTACGAGATAAATGATCATATGCGAGTTTGTCTAATGGTGGTTGAATTTATAGGTTATGTAGCTTTGTGGTGGAAGAACCTTGTGGCTAATAGGAGGAGTGATGGTGATGTTAAGATTCATACTTGGTAGGAAATGACAAGGGTACTAAAGAAGAGAATTATACTAGAACACTACAGGTAGGAGTTATTCATGTGTCTCTAAACATTGAGACAGGGAAGCAAAACTGTGGATGAGTATGTCTAGGAATTTGAGACATTGAAGATTCGATTGTCTCCTGAACAAACCATGGTGTGATTCATATCCGAATTGAAATATGAGACTGTAAGTATTATCAAGTTGCAGAGGTGTAACGCTCTTCATAAGGCCATCCAGTTGGCTTTAAAAATTGAGAGTTAGAGGCACTTTAATCCATACAGAGTATCGAGTAACAAGTATGAATCCACTACTTAGTTATATGGGTTAAATAGTCAACAAGTTGAAAAAGGGGGGATGGATAAGGCTATGGAATCAAATGTAACCATTATTGATAGGGAGAGGGAAATTTCTAGAAAGGCAAAGTGGTTGCTAGGGTTAATATCAAATAAATAGTACCGAGGTCATTAGGTTGAAAGATTTATCAAACCTAATGCTTCAAATGTATGGGCTTTGGACACATGACTACTTAGTGTCCCAACAAAAGGGTGATGACTCCTATGGAGGTGGAAAATAAGGGTGATGAGGAAGATGTACTTGAGCTTATAGATTTATCAGTAGTGCTAAAAGAATATTATGAGGATCTAAACACTGAGGTACATGAGGACAAGGGCAATAATCAATATCTCGCTATTAATGTGTTGCGTAGGGTAATGACTACATCTCCAAATATTGAGGACATACAGAGGGAAAACCTATTCCATATTCCCTATTGGGTCTAAGGTAATCTTTGTACTCTTCTTATTGATGGTGGTAGTTGCGCTAATGTTATAGTTGTTGCATTAGTGAGTAGATTACAACTAGTCACTACACCTTATCCTAGGCCTTATGAATTACATTTATTGAGTGAATGTGATAGTCTGCATGTTACTCAAAGGACTAAGGTTCCAATCAGCATAGAGAAAAAGTACTAGGATATAGTTGGTTGCGATGTTCTTCTTATGTGCACATCATATATATTATTAAGTAAACCTTGGTTATTTGATAGATTAGTGCTACATGATGGGTTTAAAAACACCTATGTGTTTCAGAAGGATGGTAAACAGGTTGTTTTAAATCTTATGTCACCTATTGGGGTACACAAAGTCTAAGAGCAGATCAATGAAGCCAATGACAAGAAGTCTTTATTAGTAAAAAGGAAGGGACTGAGGGATGGGCTAAATAGAGTGAATTAGCTACAGGTAATTCTAAAGTCTTCACGACTTTAGGACAATAGACAATTACAAACCAAAATTTTCAGTTCAAGGGATTCTTAGAAATGCGCAACTAAAATAGAGGAACCATTAGATTTGAGGACAAATCTTCCATTGGTCTTAGGAGATGATGGGAATCAAATCATGACTCTTACAACGTTGTTTGACACAGGAATCAAAGCACAAGAATCGAAGGTGGATGCCTTTAGGCCGACCATAAAGGCTAGAAACATACAACAACAAGGCAAGTGACCTTCTTCTCTCTATGCCAATGACCTTCTTTTTCTAAGCCGGGGGCATTGAACACCAAAGCCAGTGCATTGGAATCTAAGCTAGCCATCTAGGCTAGTGGCTTACAATGTAGGGCCGACGACTTATGTAGGTGAGCTGGTTGTAATCTTATGACTTTTCCCATTTGTTTTCCTTTAGTGTGTGTGTATATATATATATATATATATTGTATTGTATTATAAAGATTGAGGGGCTTCTTAACATTTTAGGGAAAATACATTGTGAAGTTTATTCTTCATTTTTACTCTTATCAATAATCTTTGGGATTGTGGCAATTGACGGTATTGGATTGTTGTGTGTCAAATTAACAAATCCTACTAAGACTACTCTTTTGCTGGTGCATCATATCCAGTAAGGGTTTAGGGTTTTTATTGTGTTCTTGTTTGTTATTGTTCGTTAATTAGATTGTTAGATTCAATTATCATCTGATTGTATTGTTATTTGAGGCACATCACTCATGATCATAATATATAAGCTCATTTTATACTTGAAAAAGAAATTCCTTAAAGTGGGTGAGTTCATTCTCAATACGTGAATATCACACACACATGCATATGCTAAATAGTTCTCAAATCGCATGCATTTAATGCAATAGGTATTTTAAACAATCAATTTAATTATCTTTTGATTTTTCTTGTCAATCAATGTAAGGATACTCATGACTCTACTCATACTCAATAGTAGATATATAATATAATCCTAGGTTGAGAATTGCCACCTCCAACCCCAATGATACGACAAACTCTATAAAGAATTTGTTATATGAAGATTATTCTAGGGATTGAAAATGAGTTTTCAATATTTGCAGATAGTTTAAGGATTACAAAGAGTAATCATAGAAACCTTAAATTATCTATAAGTTTCTAATGGTAAGTTATGTATTGCACCATGCTAGAAGAGAGGCAAACTAAAAGTGTAAAGGTTGATCATCACAATTCGACATATAAACTAATAACATTATAAACTATAAGAGTTAAGATTGCAAGGATGTGAAAGGAAGATTATATTATTCAAGAATGTAAAACTAACAACTGTTGTAAACAAGAAGTATTTATAAATTCCCTCAACAATCCTAAGAGCATAGAGGTAAATGTATTCACTACAAATATGAATAATACCTAAAGCTAATATCTATCTAAAATTTATCCCAAAAAATAAAAAAATTGTCTATAGAAAAATAATGTAAATCAGCACATCTAGTGGGCTCATAGTCAAGGATCATTGGTGCGAACCCGAGCCATGATCCTCTTTGAAGTTGCAATTCTTAATAAAACTTACTTAGGAGTTCATGCTTTGGTTCACAACTTTGTTTCAAACCATAATCCTCACTGTTTCCTTATCCTTTCCATTCATGCTCTAAGGTCACAAGCATGATCTTGATGGTGAACCTCTTAGATTTTTTCCAAACGTCCAACACTTCCACTAAGTTCTTTTTCAACTTATAAACCTTCATTCTAATACATTTAAGTTGTTCTTTCACTAATTCCAAATGTATGAAGTTGGAAATTTTCCACATTTAGCTAATCAACATTTTCCCTAAGATCATTAATAATTCTTCGAGTCAAACTATGATGTCCTCAAGGTCATGCTCCTATGATAGGACCATGATACCCATCACCTAACTTTCTAAACTTATTCAAGAATTATCACCTTCGATCGTAATGCCCCTAAAGCTACCTAAATCATATCGATATGTAACTCCACAAGGGATATCTCCACATACCAATCAGTTGTTATCCCTTAGGTTTCTACCACATCTAACCCATAGGCTAAGTCATGCACAAGCAGCAAGTTATTAGCTAAATATTTGTTAAGTTAATTTAATTTCTATTCTTAACACACACAAACAACATATATGGTAAACATACACTTGACATCACACGATTCTAATCCTCCTTAACTTCATACATTATTAAACATCATAATATCATTTGCTTAAGATCCTAACTAAGTTAAACTAAACTGCTTTCAATCATTTTGATAACTGAGAAAATACTAGAAATCAAAAAGTGATGAAAACAACATTTTAGCAAGAGACAGGAATATGGACATGTTGTTCCCGATATATCTCTCTAGGAAAAGAAAGTGTTTGGGTACATGGTCAACATGGGTGGAAAACATAACAGTGTTTCTCTCCATTTTACTCTCAGTTAAGAAGAAATGATCATTCTTAAAAACTACATGGCCATGTACTTGATGTTGGACAGATAGCCATGAAAGTCCTTTAATTCATATTATTTTATTTTATTTCACTCCAATTTTATAAAATCACTTAAACTTCACCATTTCCCTTAAGCTTGTAAAAACACTTAAAAAAATATATGAAATCACTCATATGTTGATACAATGTTTGTTGTAATAATTTTTTTTACAAACATTGCAACTATTTTACATAGTGAAATGTTCATAAGTTCTCTAAATTTTTTGTAAAAGCACCTACATTTCATAATTTTAGTTTAAGTTCACAAATATAGTGAAAAGTTCATAAAATCTCAAAAAGCTTCGTAAATTAATACTACTTAGTTTAATTGCACATCATACAATTACTCAAAATAGTTATAATTTTACTCTGAATTTTTTAGGGAAAAAAATCGGTGAAAGCTATATGCAAGGAACTTTAAAAGCCTCCTTTTATCGCATATCAAATTGGTGATTCCATGGATGAGAATTCATGCCAAATCTCAACAATCCAGCAATATCAAACCTATTCATCAAATATGATGTCCTGTTTATCGACAAGTAGACAAATGATAAACACATCTTAAAAACTATTGATCACATAATTCAAGTTGGTTCTCTCGTCTTAATCATGATAATGATGGATTTTCGTAGTGAAAAACTAAAAAATTAGTCATTAGTCTCATTGTTAATTTCCTAATTAATTTGGATGGTTAACTAAGCAAGCTACCCTATTAATTGCATGGGGTACACAATATATAGAGTCGAAATAATCAATATAAACCCATCAACAAATAAGCATAGTTTTACAATATAAAAATCCCAGGCTTCATCATTGCTTAAACTATAACAAAATAAATGTTAAAGAGTAAGATACAAACAAATAAAATAAATAAATAAATAAATAAATAATAGAGAGAGTCACAACGCTAATTAACTCTAAGTCTTTTGATAAATAAAGTCACACAATTAAAATTTTACAAATTATAAGACACAAATAAAGAAAAATCATGGTTTAACTAGAAATAAAATCCCTACTTAAAAGTGCTGTTAAATTTTCTTATCTTTTTTTTCTTTCTAATTCAGTATAAGATCTGATGTATGGTACTGTACCACAATAATTTTTACTTTTTTATTCATTCATTTCTCAAAATTGTTTTTTTTTTTTTCTTCGTTGAATTACTATTGTTTTGTCGTGTTTCAATTTTAAATTCCCTTGAACTTTGCGACTTATGGTATAGTATTCTTACTTTCTTAAGTTCCATCCATCCCTTTTATTTATTTATTTTTCTTTTCAGGTTGGTGGTATTATAGGTTGTTGGTGCATAAACATGGAACTATATTACAAAACGTACAAATGCTTAGAGGTTTCTCAATATCTCCATTGGATGTACCGAGTATAGTTGTGTGAATAAAGCCTTGGCAAATATGTTGATTTTATGATTGAATATATACGGAAGTATATTTTTTACTGCATCAATTGTTTCTTTTGATTTGGATTTCTCTTTCTAATGATTTGCAAAACTTAGTTTTTATTTTAACAAATTAGATCGAACTAAAAATTTATGATTAGATTGTATTCAGTATTATATAATACTTCTTTTAAATTATAATTTATTGGAAATTGAGTTTTTATTCATCTATAATATTAAAGCCCCTAAAAAATTATTGTGCTTCAAATCCTTATAAAAAAGGTACAGCAACCATATTTTATGGGACGGTTATTAACTTCTGCATCCGAACTAAATTGCTGCATTTTATGGGATGTGGCCATCATGGTTTCTGCTTTGCTGATTATCTTCTTTTTTTTTATTTTTTATTTTATTTGTACTCTCACTTGCTCATTATGAAGCACTATATAGGTAGTTTTCATAGCCTCATCTTAAATTTTTTCATCAATTGTTTTAATTTTCTTTTTTTTTTTTTCAAACATCATTTAGTTCTTTTTTCTTTCATACAACATAGAAGGCATTGAATTTTAAATACCTATTAGAGGTGTCTCTAAAGTTATAATTGAGCAAGAAGTGAAGAAACCTGAAGAAGGAAATGAAATCAATAACTAATTCTGGTGAGCAACTCTTTCATGTTGTTCGTACTCCTTTTTTACTTATTTGTTGAGATGAGTGTGATATATAGTATATACAGATGCAATTTACAAAAAAATTTCCTAACTAATTTCTTTTCTTTCTTTTTTTGTCGGAAATTTACTTAGCCAGGTAATTTGGGATACATTAAAACAGAAATCCTATGTTGTCATCATTTTTTTTTTTTTTTTGTGGAACTACCATGAGGATCACTTGAAGGCTTTTATACAAATTTGTTCATATTCTTTTTTCCAGTGAGAATGCACATATTAGTATCGTTAAGAAAAGTGATTGAAATGACCTGTTCAGTCATCAATTCCTTTTATCACTATTATACGTATGCTATTTTTCTTATTATTTGGTTGCAAGACATATAATATTAGGGTTTTCTTAATTGTACAATGGAACGGAGGAGCCAAAGCGTGAGAAAAATGTTGAAGAGTTACATCACAAGACGAGTTTTTATAAATTTTTAATGAGTTCATTTGTTGTCGTTTTATTCAGCAAGTGGAAAAGACATTTGATGCATTCTAAAACATATAAAAGCTATATCAACTTAGCTGATTATTGAATAGTAAATATTTATCTATATTATTAGCACTTTCCATCTAAACTCCAAGCTACACGTTGTTGTTGTTGTTGTTTTTAAATTCACAAAATAAATTTTGCAGGTTTGGTTTGATTTTTGTTTCTGAATAGATGTGTATTTGTTTTCCAATTCTACTGATGACTTTTTAGGCTATTGTTGTGCTAAAGTTTAGTTATATTATTTCTCCTTCTTAGTCTTCTTAGTTTTTGATGTACAGATTTTTTTACATATGATATTTCATGTATAAAATTCTTCGATTAATATTTTTTTTATTATTTAGGACAAATATAAATTTAATTATCAACATTTATCATATTTTCTATTTTAGTCTTAAAATTTAATTTTTTCTATTTTAATTCTTAAAGTTTGTAAAAATTTGTAAACAAGTTTATCATTACTCTTTCTATTATTAGGAATGACATGTGAGGTGATATGATTGATTAAAATAATTAATAAATTAAAAAAGATAATAATATATATTATTTTAACCAATTAGGTCATGTCATGTATCATTATTTCACAAAAAATTAGCACATTATTGAAAGGACTTGTTTATAATTGTTTGCATGTGTTAAGAACTCAAATGCAAAAAAATTAAATATTTAAAATTAAAATAAAAATAATAATAAATATTGAAAACTAATTTTTTTTTTTGGCACATAATGTATTATATCATTATTTTTTCTTTTTGCATACACATTGCAAATGTGCCCCGGCAGGTATTATATTTAAGTGATGGTTAATTTGACTTCTTATTCATAATAAATTATTATTATTATTTTTTACCACCCACTTTCGACAAATAAATCAGCTTTTCTGTAACATATGTCCCACGATCACATACACTCTTTCTCTGTCTCTCTCCATTTTCGTGCTTCCCACTCTCCGTCTGTCTTTCCTCCTTTTGTGTACAGCAGAAGAGTGGTTTATTATTGTCGCAATTTTTTACATCTAAGGATGGTTGCTCCCTTTCTCTCCCACATTCTCAGTTTTATTTGCATTTTTCCTTGCTATCCTACCGTCTTAAATTGTAGAAGATAGTTATTTCTTCTTCTTCGCGTCCAGTCCCGTAAGTTCATTGTGGCTTTTGTTCACTACTTGAAACGAAAACACGATACGCCATCTCTCTCAATTCTCAATTCATAAACTTTAAATAAATTTGTTCGTAATAAAAAAAAAAAAAAAACAGAAACCCGAGAGAGAGGAATAGGGCACAAAAATGAGTACTGAGTCTTATCAAAATCCCATATTTCCAATAGGTTTGAGACCATTTCCATACAAGGATGAGTACAAGGTCCTATCAAAATTCCATTTTAAGGATGCGGATAATATATTAGTAGAAAAAGAAGAAAAAGCCGAACTTGAACTTGAGGACTTAAAGGATAGAAAATATAGTTCTAAGAAAAAGTGTTAGGCTTTAAGTTTCTAATGTGGTGATGTTTTTCCTAGGGCAACTGGGAATGGAGAGGGGGTTGGAGAGAAAGAGGCAGAGGTGCTCAAGATATTTATTTGATTTTGTTAGAGACATAGTTGGAGGATACATAATGACGATGAAGTGGGAAAATTGAAGATGATGAACTGGAGAGAAAGAATGAATATTACTGTAAAACATTATGTAGAAATGGAATAATAAGTTTTTGATTATACAACGGAATATAGCGAAGCTTTAAGGCTATGCAGTTGTTGGTTTAATGTAAAGTTTATAATATTTGTGAAAGTAAAAATTATTATTAAAGGTATGATTTTAGGTATTCGAGTTTTACCTTTTCTTTTCTTTTTTTCCCTATGAACTAAAAAAAAAAAAACCATTGAAATGTTACAAGGTGCTTGTCATTTCGGGTGTTTAAATTTTACTGTTTGTTTATAAAAAGAGTTGATTTTTTATTGAAAATATGTATGAGAACTACTTTACCATTAGACTATTGGGTTCCTTGAGCTAATATTTTTTATATTTGATTTTTTTCTTTTTATTTTTAGGTTTTTATCATAGTCTAGATGGGATTAAACTTTGAATTATTACTTATATTTTATTTAGGGTTATTCAGTAAACTAAGCAAGAACCAAAAATCAAACTGAAGTACAAAATACGGTTCTTTTACATTTTAGTTTGATTTGGAGATGGTGTAAATGGTTCATAGTTTGATTCAGGAGTTTGAACCGATTCGAACCGTTTAAACCTGAACCGAACTACTTCTTATTAAAGAATAAAAATTAGTTAAATTTTTTTTAGTTTTAAACCTTATTAACATTTTTGTCTACCCTTATTTATTATTTCCTTTTCATCAACTTTCATTCCATTTTCAATCCCTACAATTAACTCCTTTATTTATTTTCATCTCTCATTTCTCAAGTAGATTAGTGTGCTATTGCAATCATTTAAGATGTAATGTCACTGTGATATAATGTTATTTGACTTACATTCTTGCATATTATTCCTATATTTGAAGATCAATGGTTAGTTGAAAACCTTTTTGACTATTAGTATTATTAACTAGAATAAGATATCTTTAAATGTGGTTTGTATAGAATTGCATTTTTGGCTGATCAATTTAACACATCAAACTATTAAAAGCGATTTAGTTAAGTAATGGTTTAAGCCAAACCATTTCAAATATGATTTAGTTTGGTTCAATCCCTTATTGCCTCTTAGTCATCATCTTCGCAAGTTGTCCCATTTGATTTTCCAAATTATGAATGGGGCCTTCTTGATTTCTTACAAAAGTTTCAATATTCTACAATCTAGCCTCACTAGTTTAAATATATTTAGTTAAAATTTTTTCCAAACTTGATTTCTTCTCTTGTCATAGGGTTTGCTAGAATCTTGGTGGAGGCAAATTCATTTTCTAGTTGATTTTGATTCTGATTACTCCAAGAAAAATTATTAAATTAGTTTAATAACTTTCTCAAACTTATTAACTCTAATCTTAAAAATATCTATTTGAATCTCTTTATAATAACATATTTCAAATATCATATTAAAAACAATGAATTCCCTAAAAAATATTAATCAATTTTGGAAGAATTATGTAACTTCTTTTTAAGACTACATTAATTCTATTCAAGCATGCTAGATCTAATTTCAAATTAGATTTCTCAATCTTGATGTACAATATCAAATAGATAGAATATTAACATAGAAATATTAATCTAAACAAAATAAGAAAAAAAAAACATGCATGAATCAAAAAATCTAAAAATTCATTGAGTAATAATAAATCCAATCACATAATAATCCTAGGATCTACTAGTTTTGATATTAAGAAAAATTAAGCTCTAATTTTATTGAAAACATAAATCTTCAATGATGTAGAAAGATACATCATCAATGAAATTGAAGAAAAACCTTAATTTCTTGAAGGACAAAAAAATAGTCTTCTAGTCTCTCAAAAAACTTAAAAAAAATAAAAATTGTCTTCTCTCTTCTTTTAGTTTGAGTCCCCTTTATCCTTTATATAGTGAGCATAAAAAAATTCTATTTTTAGGCTAACAAGTTGTCTAATACGGTTATGCTTCAGGTCGTGTCAAAATTATCAATAAAAAACTTAGAAAACTAATCGCTGTAATTGACACGACCTAGACAAAGTTGTGTCTAAGTCATACTTAAAATAATTATTTACAAGAAATACACAACCAATTAACACAGTCGTGTCTAGTCTCCATGTAACTCTTGGCTTTTAAACTTCAATTTCAACACAATTTAGACATGGTCATATTTGCTGCCTGTGTCTATCTTAAAAATTCATAACTTCTTCTATTTAACTCCAAATTGCATAAAATTAGATTCATTTTCTTCCTTTTTAATTCAATTATCCATCAAAGTCCTAAAATCAAAACATTACTCAATTTAAATTCAAATCCTTCAAAAAATACACCAAAATATGGGAAAAATATTTTAAATCCCACTTAATATATATATATATCTAATTAAGTACCTATCAAGCTTCCCACACTTAAACATTTGCTTGTCCTCAAGCACATTAATCAAATCAAATAGTAGGATAAGAAGTACTCAATCAACTTACTATTCAAGAAATCAATTAAAAAGATCTTATTTAACCTTGTAATAACTTAAGAAACAAACTCTTAATTATCATGCAATTTCAAAAGAAAATTAACGACAACTCTTATACTTTTCACTTAACCAACTATCTTAAACATATGAAAGATTTGAAACTTGAATTATTATCTCTATAATCAAGAAAAAGTCATAAACACTTTATTAATTTTACTAAAGTGTATACACCTCCCTTCTTCAATTTTGCTAAACACCATACTTCAAAATAAATACATCAAATTATCTCTTAATCATTTCTCTGGTATATTTCTTGTTTGAATGAGTTTATTTATTTATTTATTTATTTTAAAGTAATTCAACAGTTACTAAGTCCTAGACTAGATGATCTTACGCTATTAGATTTTAAGACACTCCTTTGATCCATCCATTACCTTCATTTAATAGAGTTTATTTATTTACATTTAGCCTTTACATGGACTTTTCTCTTGACTCTTTCAGCGATCTTTGAGCTGATAATCTTGAGCTTATTACTCAAGTGAGTAGGTGTTATTCCGCACAAAGAAAGCACCCTATAGGCTTAATTACTTGAGTCAATGAGGCCCATAGCTAAACTTTATACAATTAATTTATCCTATTTATTTATTTCATTTCAAACTATATTGACTTTTTAAGAAGTTTTCAAAGGATAAGTATCAATTATTTATTTATCAAGGATTATATACTCTAAAAATATCAAAGGGGAAAAACATACATCAAAGTAAGATTTAACTTGTGATGTTATTCAAATTTCTAAATCTTAAAGTTCAAAACTAAATAATAAGTAACTGTACTCTTCAAAGATTTTATTATTCAAATTAATTAAAGCATCATTAAAGCACTTATTGATCAAGTGTTCAATACTATCCAAAGAGTTATCATATACCAAATTGAAGTTAATTTAATGATTTCTTGTTAAAAAAAAATTTTGATTTCTTAAATAACCGCAAATTTTGTAACCCCCTTCCCTACAATTAGAACTATACATTGTCCTCAATGTATGAACAAAAAGAAAAACTAGCAAATTAAGAATCAAAGAAAACAAAAATTTTCAAGAAGGTAGTAGGGAAAAGAACTATTATTGATGTGCCTAAAAACGACTAAGCACAATCAAATAACAAATGATGAACTCCAATCAACACCTACGTCACATAAGAAGGATAAACCCCTAATTCCTTATGAAATCCGGATGTTAAAACCGAGTATGATGTGATACCAAAAGGAGATATGCTTAAATGATTCAAGCATGTAACATAATCCAATGAAATAAACTCCACAATAGGCATGAATATACTAACAATCAATATCACTTGGTTTGATCAACTCCTTCACAAATTAATCTTAATTTACAAGGATGGAAATCAAAAGGATATATAGAACAATCAATTACTAGATTTTAATGATGAATAATAGGAAATGAACTAAGATTCCAATTCAAATTGCAAAGTTTCATATCTGAAAATAGAACCCCAAATTCATGTGAACCAAAAGGAAACAACAAATAGCACCTAAATATGACTCACTAAGTACAATTTGTAGTAACAAGAAATGATTAATATTACTCACAATCGATTTCAAGGATGAAATTGATAAGAGATGGATCGCTTGCAAGGATGAACCTCACAGCAACAAAAGTGTGTTTTCTCAAAATGTTCAAAAGCCCCTAAAACCCTACTTAAATAAGTATTTATACTTGCTCCCTTTAGAGTTAAAAAGTTTACAAAATTACAACCATGCCACTTTTAGAGTAGCTAGTCCTAAAAGACAAATTACAACCAAATAAAATGTCCCACAAAGCTTACAAAATAAATAGTTCAAAAATAAATTAAAAATACAAAAATAATCTTCAATAAGCTAGCTCTGCAATGGAATTCGTCGGTTCAGCTCATCTTTGGTTTTTAGGTCAGTCCATAGATAATCTATAAGCTGAATCTTAGTGAGTTTGTCCATCACCCTGTGAAGCCAAATAAGTGTGCCTATTGGAAAAAACAATACAAGAATAATAGAAATGAGGTTAATTTATAAATAATTTCAAGGTCGATTTGCTTAAAATGGGTCCTAATCGCCAAGATTTGAAATCCTTTAGCTCTAGCCCTAATGATAGGTCTTGACGGATTTTGATTCCTATCACTTCCTCGGGCCTCAAAAAGATTTGTCCTCAAATCTAACAGATCAAATGTAGAAAAGACTCTGTTTCCTCCTAGCAAGCCACTTGAAGAAGTATCACTGCAAAATTTCATTATTTGAAATACCATAGGGGGTGATTGTTTTCTCTTCTCCATTTCTAGGATGTATCTCATCTACAATACAAATAATGATCCATTATTCACTGAGGTCTCCCTTATCTCAACCCGTTCTACTGATATTGTTTCCTCCTTTTCTAACTCATCCATATGGTGCTGATCATCATGGCCCTCTAATGGTTGGCCCAACTACTCACTACCTTCTAAAACCTCTGAAGGTAGACACAACTATCTCTGAACAGTCTGGCTCTCTGATGGTGGGCTCATCTGACTCTGACCCTCAGAATCCTCCAATGGTTTACTCAATTGCTCATGAGCCTCTAGTACCTCTGAAGATGAACACAACTACCCCTGAATAGTTTGGTCCTCTGGTTGTTTGCTCATCTAACTATGATCATCAGGATCCTCTAAAAGTTGGCACATCTGTATCTGACAAATTTTGTGCTCTAAGGGTTGGCTCAACTAGTCATTGCCCTATGGTCTACTGATTTTTTGTTAAACCCTTTGAACCTCTGAAGGTGACATTGAATTCAGAATAATTCATTTTCCCTCTTTCTGGAATACGTAAGTATTCCTGAAGCCATCATGTAAGACCCTCCTGTCATATAACCAAGGCTTGCCAAGCAATATATGGGATGCACACATAGGCAAAATATGATAGTCAATCTCATCAAAGTATTTATCCCCAACACTGAATAGTACCCTAGCTCTTTAGGTCACATGCAAACTCCCCTGGTCACTAAGCCAATGCAATTTATACGGTTCAGGATGTGGAGTAGTGGTAAGTTTAAGTTTTGATACTAATGATGCTGCTACCACATTGGTACAACTACCACCATCAACTATAAGGACACATAAATTTCCTTGTACCCTACAATAAGTATGGAACAATTTTCCCTTTGTTCATCATCCTTAGTAGTAAATGTAGTCAATGTCCAGCGTAATACATTAGCATAATGAAACATTTCACTAGACATTATTGTGTTTAAATCCAACAACACAATAATGATCTTCACACTTCCATGGTTCAAGTACACAACCAAGCTACAAGTGAAGTACACTCAACTACTTTCAAGTAGATAGAATTAAATTCAACTACAAGTGTTTAAGTAACTAGTTCAATTACTGTCACACACACTTTAATGACTTGTTTGAATTTTAAATTCTACTTCTCAACTTTCCTTATTCTTGCCTTGGCTTCTCACCACTTAAATACATAATTGGCAGCAATTAAACACATACACAACACACCATTCACCACTACACAACTTCCCCTTTGCTCACGGTTCACAATGTTCATGCCAACAATCAACACCTCTCTATATAATATACACAACACCACATTAAAAATACACAAACCCTTTAACTAACTTTACAAAATATAACAATACATACACACTACTTCAAGCCACAGTGCACTTTCGCCACTTCCACACAAACATTAAACCGCAACTTCAATACAAAAAAGGCAACCCATTTTCAAATTCAAAAGAAGTTCAATAAGTGCACAACTCCACAAATGGTAAGAAGCTTTTTCAAATTCAAATGATACACAATTAACTATGACTTAATGTGTGTTTGAAATTTCAAATTGAACTCTTAATGTACACTTTCAATTTTGATTTCAAAACTGAAAATGACAATTATAACTCCTCCACTTTTTTCGAAAATACACACTACACAATTCCACTTCACAATTGAAACACCACTCTTCCCTTTTACGGTTTGCTATACATGCACTACACTCTCACACTTTAGCCTCAACGTGCAGCACTTAACTCCACACAACTTCCACAAATTCACACTGCCACACACACTTACACACACAACAAGTCACAACGCCACTCACTCTAAACACACACAACTTCACTAAATTTTTACAAACACAACTCTTTACAAAAACAACCATGGTACACAACCTCCCCAATGCAACACACACACAATACTTCAAAGTATACACTTCCTTGACAATACACAACTCCAATTCACACCGTAAACCACCAGCAATGGTAGCAACAAAATTCAAATTTGAAATCACACCACTAAATGCAACCTTCTCTACAAATGGTAAAAGCAATTCAAATTCAAATAACACTTATTCAATGCTACTCAATGAATTGCTTCAAACTTAAAGAATGTATTTGAATTTCAAATGGATGCTTATCCTTCCACACACTTCAAATATGGAAATGGTAAAATATTCTCTCCAATTCCGAAACCAACAAAAGTCATTTCTCTTTTTACCACAAATTATTGTATTTCCAATTCCACAATCAAACGCTCGGAAATACACTTCTTACTTTTCCTTCCAAGTTCACGTCAACAACAATATGATAAGGATTCACAATTGCTCCATGTCTACACAACAAGTAGCAACTACAACTCCTCAACAACACAATTAGACAATTCAAGCTTTAATACACACAATTTCGGTTTAAGGTGAAGAACCCTAATTGAAATGAGGATCACGAAAACTTCCCTTCTCTTAACCTATGCCCTGATACCAAAATATGATGTGCCTAAAAACAACTAAGCATAATCAAATAACAAATGATGAACTCTAATCAACACCCACATCACACAAGAAGGATAAACCCCTAATTCCTCATGAAATCTAGATGTTAAAACCGAGCAAGATGTGATACCAAAAGGAGATATGCTTAAATGATTCAAGCATGCAACATAATCAAATGAAATAAACTCTACAATAGGCGTGAATATACTAACAATCAATATCACTTGGTTTGATCAATTCCTTCACAAATTAATCTTAATTTACGAAGATGGAAATCAAAAGGATATATAAAATAATCAATTACTAGATTTTAATGATGAATAATAGGAAATAAACTAAGATTCCAATTCAAATTGAAAAGTTCCAAATATGAAAATAGAACCCTAAACTCATGTGAACCAAAAGGAAACAACAAATAGCACCTAGATATGACTCACTAAGTATAATTTGTAACAACAAGAAATGATTGATATTACTCACAATCGATTTCAAGTCGGTTCTCGCCACAATTTCAAGGATGAAATTGATAAGAGATGGATTGCTTACAAGGATGAACCTCACGGCAACAAAAGTGTGTTTTCTCAAAATGTTCAAAAGACCTTAAAACCTTACTTAAGTAAGTATTTATACTTACTCCCTTTAGAGTTAAAAAGTTCACAAAATTATAACTATGCCACTTTTAGGGTGACCGGTCCTAAAAGACAAATTATAACCAAATAAAATGTCCCACAAAGCTTACAAAATAAATAGTTCAAAAATAAATTACAAATACAAAAATAATCTTCAATAAGCTAGCTCTGTAATGGAATTCGTTGGTTCAGCTCATCTTCGGTTTTTAGGTCGGTCAATGGATAACCCACAAGCTGAGTTTTAGTGAGTTTGTCCATCGCCCTGTGAAGCTAAATAAGTGTACCTGTTGGAAAACACAATACAAGAATAATAGAAAAGAGGTTAATTTATAAATAATTTCGGAGTCAATTTGCTCAAAATGGACCCTTATCGCCAAGATTTGAAATCCTTTAGCTCTTACCCTAATGATATGTCATGACAAATTTTGATTCATATTAAGTACTCCCCTAAATATGACATCTATTCCATTCCAAAATGAGCTTAGCATGTAAGTTAGTTGATCTTAAACACTCCAAACATGTAAAAGCTACAAAAGTGCAAAAAGGAATAGAAAACTAAAACAACTATTAAAGAAAAAAAAATAGTAAAGCTTATTTTAGCAAGCCATATTAGTCTCATTAATTATAGAAAAGAATATAAAAACAAAAGAAATTAGTCACTGTAATCAAAATTAGTATCCTCCTCATCTTTTTGTGCCTGTGCTAAAAAAATTAAAATAACTAATTCAAAGTCAACACAGTTGAGACACGGTAGTATCTAATGACCATGTATCTCTTGTAAATAATTAAAATAAAGCATCCTAACATAACCTTAGACACAACCGTATCTAAAGTTCATGTAACTCTTGTAAATAATTAGCATTCTTCAGATGCTTTGACACTGTCTTGACATGATCACATCTATGAGTCGTGTTGCTCTCGAAAAAATTAATTGTGAAACCCCATTAGACGTGACCTAAAAATGACCATGTCAAAAAGTTGTGTAACTCTCGAAAGGAATTATTTTTAAATAAACAATCTTGATACAACTTCAACATGCTCATGTCGGATGGTCATGTCACATATGGAGAACATCGTTATATTCAACACGTCTTTGATGCGACCATGTTTAGTGGACATGTCAAACTCGTAAAAAAAAATGGCTTGCTTTTCGCTTCTTTTTTTTTTTTCAATAGCTAGGTGTGAAAAAATGAAAATAAATCTAATTAAATCAAAATAAACTAAGGAAAACTTAATTGGAAAACTAAGAAGTTCTTTTGTTTAACGCCGTTGACTCAATGCACTTCTTTTTTTACTAGTTAGGTGGACGACCTTTAAAATTCTAGCATTCAAATTACTTGAATTTATCCAGACCCTTTTGCTTGCCATGAATGAGACTAATCTAAACTAAGTTTGCATAAATGCCATCTTGTACACAAGTGGAATAAAGTAGGTTAGATATATTTAAAAAAAAAATAGTTATCATTACTGTTAAGGGGTTGTTGAATCATGTTAGCTGTTTCAAAAGTTCTTTCTTCATTCCCAACTGTTAGAGTTAATGTTTGATTTCCTATATCTATAACTACCCTAGCAATAGTTAAGAAAAGGTAACATAAAATTAGTGGTTCTTTGATGTCCTCATCTATATCTAGAATTACGAAATCCACTAGAAAAATGAATATACCTACCTAAGCTAATACATCTTCCATAATGCCAATAAGGTGCTTAGTGGACCTATCAGCTAATTGAATGCTTATATATGTTGGTTTAGGGTTCCCTAATCCTAACTTTTAAAACATATGATGTGACATTAGATTTATACTTATGCCTAAGTCAACTAGAGCTCCATTTATTGATAAATTGCAAATAAGACAAGGTAGAGTAAAACACCTTGGATCCTTCAATTTTCATAGCAACTTATTTTGCATCATTGCAAAGCATTCTTCATTTAATGTCACAATTGATATCTCTTCCAACTTCCCCTTATTCAAGTGTAGTCCCTCTAAGCACTTGGTATGCTTGAGCATTTGTGATAGGGCATCAACAAAGGCTAAGTTAACATGTAATTTTTAAAAAATTTCAAAGAACTTACTGAATTGTTCATTAGAGCGGTTCTTCTTTAAGCATTAAGGAAAGGGCATGGGTGGTCTGCATTCCTTCACTTTTGGTGATTCCTCACTTTCTTTTTCCTTAACTTCCTCTTCGTTCCCTACTAAACCTTTTATAGTTTTCTATTTAACTTAGAACTCCCTTCTACTTCTAAGAGTCACCGCTCTCACATGCTCCTTAAGGTTCCGTTCGGTGTTTCCTAGCAGTTTCCCTTGTTGCCTCTCAACCATCATCTTCGCAAGTTATCCCACTTGATTTTTTAGATTATGGATGGAGGCTTCTTGATTTCTTAGAGAAGTTTTAGTATTCAGTAATTTAGCCTCATTAGTTTGAATATATTTAGTTAAAAGTTCTTCTAAACCCAATTTCTTCTCTTGTGGTGGGAGTCACTAGAATCCTAGTTGAAGCAAATTCATCCCCTATTGATTTTGATTCTAATTGCTCCAAGAGAAATTTAGATGATTTCTCCACCCCAAATTTTAGGTGTCACTATATGAGTTATTTTGTTCTCTAGAGGGGTTTCCTAAATAGTCCACTTGTTCCCAATGATTTTGACTCCCAATTCCTCTATATTAGCTTCTCTTAAATTATATTGAGGATTGGCAAAGATTGCATCCAATTTCTTGCTAATTGCACTAACTTTATTAGCTAGAGTTATCACTACATCTAGTTCATAGATACCCATTGCCCTATTTTCACTTTAGCACCTTCTCAATGAGAGATATTCATCGCTATGTCCTCAACCAAAGATTGGACCTCTTTGGGTGTTTTAGTGTTCAATGTTCCTCCTACATCTGCTTGATTGATAAATTCAAACCATCGTAGAAATTTTGAATTTATATCCATAGGGGGAGGCCATGATGTGGGCATCTCCTCACCAACTCCTTACATCTTTCCCAAGTGTCGTACAATGTCTCGACCTCTAATTGAGCATAAGATGATATATCTCTTCAGAGTTTAGCTATTTTAGTAGGTGGAAAGTAATTTCAAGGAACTTTTGAGCCATCACATCCCAAGTAGTGATGGATCCCGTTAGAAGCAAATTCAACCATTGTTTTGCTCAACCTTTTAATGAAAGGGGGAAAAGTCGGAATTTAATTGCATCATCTAAAGCTCCATTGGCCTTAAGGGCATTGCAAATCTCTAGGAAATTAGATATGTGAGGATTGGAATCCTCATCTCGTAATCCATAAAATTAGATAAACTGTTGCATCATTTGTATGATATAAGGTTGAATTTGAAAATTATTGGCAGTAGCAAGTGGCTTGAAGATACTTTAGTCAACTTTGACCAAAAAGGGTTTAGAGTAATCAAACATAGTCCACTATTGATTTTGGTTTTCATCACCCATGATTTTCAACTAGTCCTCTTCCTCTTCTGCCTTAATTCTTAGAAGAGAACCTTAATTTAATCACTCCACTATTTGCTGAATTGTTTTATGTAGGTGCCTAGTTGTTCATTCAATATCCAAATCAAAGATTAGCATGTCTAATGGAGAATTTTTGGTCATGCACTACTGAAAAAGAAAAGAAACTAAACACAAGAAAAAAAAAAAGAAGAAGAAAGAAAATGGTTAAACTAATAAAGTCATCAGTATTCTTAATATCAAAATCCCTAGCAATAATGCCAAAAACTTAATGTAAGGTAAATATAGTGTATTAAATATAGATATCGTCCCACAAGGATAATGATGTGTCTAAAACCAAGATTAAGCACATTCAAAACCAATTTGAAAGACAATTAGACAATGTCAATCAAACTAGCTTCCAATCACATAAACAATGCGTTAATTCTCAAGATCTATAACCAATTCCACAGCATCACGTGATCGATATTGAAATGAACCAAGTATATGTAGCTCTGATACCAAAAAGTTGATGTGCCTAAAAGGAGATTAAGCACAATCAAATAGAACAAAAACTAACCTTAAATGCACTCAATCAAATTCGGTTCAATAAGCTAGGAATTGCGTGATTCCTAATGGAGTGTAAGGAGATTCGAATTCAATAACTAATGAATTAATTAACCACAATGATTCAAAACCTTCAAAACACACTAATTACACTTGAATTACCATGTGAATCCAAGATCAACAACAAAATCAATTTCAAGATCCCCCTTTATAAAAATGCAATTCACGGTTTAAAATGATAGCAATTATTGATGGTGAATAACAAGTAAGATAAGTACTTAAAACAAGTACACTATTTTGAATCAAACAACTTAAATCTGACCAAGAAATGATTCAATCCAACCCTAGATATTGCATACTAGAGAAGAAAAGAATACACAACAATTAGAAATTGATAAGACTCATTATTTCAATTGTTGCACTCCCTATAATCTCAACTCTTGGGATTGAAATTGATAAGAGGAAATTAAACTAGGAAACCCTAAGTTCTCTCACATGAAAGTGAAGTGTTTAATTTGAAAATTCGCCTCCTAAAACCCTACTTTAAGCAAGTATATATACTTGCTTCCTTTAGGGTTAGAAAGTTCACAAAATTACAACTATGCCACTTTTAGGATGGCCAGGTCCTAAAAGACAATTACAAACAAATGAAAGTGTTCCAAAAGAAATTACACTATAAATAGTCCAAGTAAATAACAAATATATATATAAATTAGTCTTCAAGAAGCTAGCTCTTCCATTGGATTCGTCAGCCTAGCTCATCACCAGTTTAGGTTAGGTCGGACCATGGATAACCCATAAGCTGAGTTTTAGTGAGTTTATCTATCCCCCTAAAAAACATGATAAGTGTGTTTGTTAGAATATACAATACATGAATAAGAGAAAAGAGGTTAGGAAACAAATAATTCCTGGGTCGATTTGTGAGAAATGAGCCCTCATCACTAAGATTTGAAATCCTTTGGCTCTTGCCTTAATGATAGGTCTTGATGGATTTTGATTCCCATCATCTCCTCAGGCCTCAAATAGATTTGTTCTCAAATATGATAGATCAAATGCAATAGAGACTCTGTTTTCTCCTAGCAAGCCACCTGAAGTAGTATTACTACAGAATCCCAATATTTGAAATATCACAGGGGGTGATTTCTTTCTCTCCTCCATTTCTAAGATATATCTCATCTAGAACACAAATAATGATCCATGATTCACTGAGGTCTCTCCTATCTCAACCCATTCCACTGATATTGTTTCCTCCTTTTCTAACTCATCTATATGCCGTTGATCCTCATAGCCTTCTAATGGTTGGCCCTACTGCTCACTGTCCTCTAAAGCCTTTGAAGCTTAACACAACTGTTTCTAAATAGTCTGGCTCTTTGATGATAGACTCATTTGACTTTGACCCTCAGAATCCTCCAATGGTTTACTCAACTGCTCATGAGCCTCTAGTACCTCTGAAGGTGAATACAACTGTCCCTGAACAATTTGGTCCTCTGGTAGTCTACTCATCTGACTATGATCATTAGGATCCTCTAAAGGTTGGCACATCTGTGTCTAACAAATTTTGTGCTCTAAGGGTTGGCTCAACTGCTCATGGCCCTTTAATAGTCTACTGATTTGTTGTTGAACCCTTTGAACTTCTAAAGGTGACATTAGATTCAAAATAATTCGTTTTCCCTCCTTGTTAAATGCATAAGTATTCTTGAAGCCATCATGTAAGACTCTCCTATCATATAACCAAGGCCTGCCAAGTAATATATGGGATGCACACATAGGTAAAATATCACACTCAATCTCATCAAATTATTTATCCCTTATACTAAATGGTACCCTAGCTCTTTGGGTCACTTGCAAACTCCCCTGATCACGAAGCCAATGCAATTTATATGGTTTGGGATGTGGAGTAGTAGCAAGTTTTAGTTTCGATACTAATGATGTTGCTACCACATTGGTACAACTACCACCATCAACTATAATGACACATAAATTTACTTGTACCCTACAAGAGGTATGCAACAAGTTTTCCCTTTGTTCATCATCTTTAGTAGTAAATGTAGTCAATGTCCGGTGCAATACATTAGTATAATGAAACATCTCACTAGACATGATTGTCTTCAAACCCAACAACACAATAATTATCTTCACACTTCCACGGTTCAAGTACATAACCAATGCTACAAGTGAAGTACACTCAACTACTTTCAAGTAGATAGAATTAAATTTAACTACAAGTATTTAAGTAACTAGTTCAATTACTTTCACACTTTATTGACTTGTTTGAATTTTAAATTCTACTACTCAACTTTCCTTTTTCTTGCCTTGACTTCTCACCACTTAAATATATAATTGGCAGCAGCTAAAACACATACACAACAAACCATTCACCACCACACAACTTCTCCTTTGCTCATGGTTCAACAATGTTCACGCCACCACCAACAAGTAGCTTGACAACACATACAACAACCAACACCAAATGTTAACCCCTTTTACTAAATTTACAAAAAATACAACACTATATACACACTACTTCAAGCCACAGTGCACTTTCCTCACTTTCACAGAAACGTCAAACCGCAACTTCAACACAAAAAGGTAGCCCACTTTCAAATTCAAAAGAAGTTCAATAAGTGCACAACTCCACAAATGGTAAGATGCTTTTTAAAATTCAAATGATACACACTTAATTATAACTTAATGTGTATTTGAAATTTTAAATTTACCTCTTAGTGTACACTTTCAATTCTGATTTCAAATCTGAAAATGACAATTGTACTTCTTCCACCTTTTCCAAAAACACACATTACACAATTCCACTTCACAATTGAAACATCACTCTTCCCCTTCACGGTTTGCTATTCATGCACTACACACTCACACTTTAGCCTCAATGTGCAACACCTTACTCTACACAACTTCCATAAATTCATACCAAAATGCACACAACCTTCACAAAATTTTACAAACATAACTTTACATACATACACCTTCAAGTCACGGTGCTAATGTCTCTTCTATTCCACACACACAACATTACTCTAACAACTTAATATTTTCCCTTTTTACACTGCAATTCACACTCCGAAACACAACACACATACCCTCGGTTCACACTTCTAAACATACAAATTTTCCCCCACTAAAAACACTAAAGCAAACTACAACTTATACACCAAAATAGCAACAATTCAAATTTGAAAATCAAACCACTTTACTGATTGCAACCCTTCCTCAAATGGTGAGAAGTAATTTTCAAATTCAAATAAACACACATTAACTCCTTTAATCTTAATGTTTGTTTTGAAAATCAAATAATTTCCAAATCTTCCACACTACTCAAATCTGGAAATGCTCAATTACTCCTCTAATTTTTTGAAAACAAAAAATGTAAGGAACACAATTTTTCTCCCTAAATAATTGCACTTCTGAAATTGTATTCAAAATGCACTAACTTTCCTCTTCCAACACGATGAAGTCCACAACATAGAAGCTTCAACAAGTACTCAAAACTCACTCCAACAAGCAGTAAGTTCAACTTCTACTCAAGACAAATCATGCCACTTCAAGCAATGACAACAACAATTTCAATTTACTCCTAATTTCGGAATTGAAGATGTAAGAACATGAACCCTACATTTCCGTAATTCAAAATCAAACAACCCTTCTCACAACCTCAAGCTCTGATACAAAATTAGATGATGTGCTTAAAACCAAGATTAAGCACATACAAAATCAATTTGAAAGACAATTAGACAATGTCAATCAAACTAGCTTCCAATCACATGAACAATGGCGTTAATTTTCAAGATCTATAACCAATTCCACAACATCACATGATCAATATTGAAATGGACCAAGTATGTGCAGCTCTGATACCAAAAAAATGATGTGCCTAAAAGAGGATTAAGTACAATCAAACGGAACAAAAACCAATCCTAAATGCACTTAATCAAATCTGGTTCAATAAGCTAGGAATTACGTGATTCCTAATGGAGTGCAAGGAGATCCGAATTCAATAACTAATGAATTAATCAACCACAATGATTCAAAACCTTCAAAACACACTAATTACACTTGAATTACCACGTGAATCCAAGATTAACAACAAAATCAAGTTCGAGATCCCCCTTTATAAAACTGCAATTCATGGTTCAAAATGATAGCAATTGTTGATAGTGAATAACAAGTAAGATAAGTACTCAAAACAAGTACACTATTTCAAATAAAAAAACTCAAATTTGACCAAGAAATGATTTAATCTAACCTTAGATATTACACACTAGAGAAGAAAAGAATACACAACAATTAGAAATTGATATGACTCACAATTTCAATTGTTGCACTTGCCACAATCTCAACTCTTGGGATTGAAATTGATAAGAGGAAATTGAACTAGGAAACCCTAAGTTCTCTCATGTGAAAGTGAAGTGTTTAGTTTGAAAATTTGCCTCCTAAAACCCTACTTTAAGCAAGTATTTATACTTGCTCCCTTTAGGGTTAAAAAGATCACAAAATTATAACTATACCACTTTTAGGGTGACTGGTCCTAAAAGACAATTACAAACAAATGAAAGTGTCCTAAAAGAAATTTCAACATAAATAGTCTATGTAAGTAACAAATATATATAAAAATTAGTCTTCAAGAAGCTAGCTTTTTCATAGGATTCATTGGCCTAGCTCATCACTGGTTTAGGTTGGACCATGGATTACCCATAAGCTAAGTTTTAGTGACTTTGTCCACTACCCTGGAAAACATGATAAATGTGCCTGTTGGAATATACAAATAATTCCTAGGTTGATTTGCGAGAAATGGGCCCTCATCGCCAAGATTTGAAATCCTTTGGCTCTTGCCCTAATGATAGGTCTTGATGAATTTTAATTCCCATAAGATAAAGAATACTAATACTAACCTGCACTCTTTTATCTAACTGATAAATTATAAAGGTTTATTGATCTAAACCCTATAACTGAATATGAACAAATGAACTAAGAACAAATTGAAAGAAAGAAGAGAAAAATAGATTATAATTTACTTCAAGATGGTAAGACTAATATCTAGACTTTGTTTTCCTTAGGAATTATTGTGCAAGAATAGCAAAATTCATTCAAATCCTTTTTCATTTCATTGATTAGGGGAATTCTTAAATTTGTTTAATAAATTTCTCAAACTTATTAACTTTAACATTAAAAATACCTATTTAAATCTCTCCATAATAGCATAATTCAAAGTTTGCATTAAAAACAAAGAATTCCCTAAAAATAAATGAATCAACTCCGGAGGAATTATGTAATTTGTCTCTATGACTACATTAATTCTCTTTAAACATGTAGATCTAATTATACATCAGATTTCTTAACCCTAATGTATAATATCAAATAGATAGAATAATACCTTAGAAATATTAATCTAAAAAAATAAAAAACACATGCTTAAATTGAGGAATTTAAAAATCATAAATTGATAATAAATCCAGTTACATAATAATCCTAGGATCCATAAGTCTAAATAGTAAGAAAATTAAGCTCAATCATATTGAAAACAAAAATCCTCAATGATGTAGAAACATGCGTCATCAACAGAATCAATGAAAAATCATAATTTCTTGAATTATAAAAAAATAGTCTTCTAGTCTATCAAAAAACCCTAAAATAAATAAAAATTGTCTTCTCTCTTCTTTTAGCTCAAGTTCCCTTTGTCCTTTATATAGTGAGCATTAAAAAAATTTCTATTTTTAGGCCAACACGTTGTCTAACATGGTTGTGCCTCGAGTCATGTCAAAATTGTTGATAAAAAACTTGGAAAACTAGACACTGTAGTTGACATAACCCATACATGGTTAAGTCTAAGTTGTGCTTAAAAATAATTGTTTCTGAGAGATAAATGACTAATAAACACGGTTGTGTCTACCCCTTGTGTAACTTTCAGCTTTTAAGCTTTAATTTTAACACGATTTGAACATAGTCATGTCTACTACTTTTGTCTATCTTCAAAAATTCATAACTTCTTCCATGTAGCTTTAAATTGAGTAAAATTGGATTCTTTTTTATTTCAATTATGCATCAAATCCTTGAAGTTAAAATATTACTCAATTTAAATTCGAATTCTTCAAAAATACACCAAAATAAATGAAAAATACTTTAAATCTCACTTAATATATATATCTAATAAGCACCTATCAATTGGCATCTTAAGTTTTATATATAAAGAAAGGTTTCAATTTTTTTTTTTTTTTTGTAAAAATATCTCTTCTATAGAAATAAATCTTGTATATATATATAGAAAGTGGATCAACTAGCATTTGTAATGTTTTTCAAACCTTTTTTTGCATCAACTTGTACTTACTTTAATTTGTTTAGCCATTAAAGATTTTAAATTAATAAAGATTAGCTTTCAAAAATAGTTATACCATTGAAACACAAGGAATATTCCTTAAATGGATCAAGGGAGCTCAACCTTATAAAAAGAAGAAGGCTAACAAAGCTAAGAAGATGAGAGACATACATTACGAACATGGTTGAATATTGCTAGTAAGAAGTGTTCATGAGAAATTATGCTTTCAAGATTAGTGTACTATCTTTTTTAGTGAGCTACCAGTTGGTTGTTGTTTTCAATAAAATGATTAAGGGTGTTAATCTATTGTAATAGTGAGTGCTATCACAAGCTTAGTTATAGAAAAGTAAAAGCATTATGTGTGATTAAGTTGGCTGTCAAGGGTTAAGCTAGTGAGAACTAGGTGAACCTAGGGAAAGCTGTGTTATCATAACAATGATAGCTTCTACTAAGCTTTTCTAGTGTTATTTACATTCTCACAATCCTTTTATACTCTCAATTGAAGTTTATAGTGAATCCCTAGTGGTTAAGTTGGTAGTGATGGAAGTGAGGACGTACGCATAATGTTGAACCTCTATACATCTAGGCACATTTCTCTTTCTCTCACTTTTTTTTTATTTAATTTATATTTTCTTTTTTATTTTGATCTATAACTTGCAAAATCCGAGCTTATTTATATATAGCAAAAGCAAGCAAATGCACTTAACTTTGATATAAGTTAAAAGCTTTCGTATATTGAAATAATTAAGAGGATAATGAACTTGATCCTTTGATGTGCTAAACAACCAATTCACAACACCACCCCACCCCATTACCCCTCCGCCCAAACTTGGTTGTCACTTTAGGCCTACATATATATATATATATATATATATATATTAAACAACTAATACAATGTTCCTTTCCTTATAGCATTCTACAAATATTTCAAATCATAATCATAAGTGTATTATTCACTAATAATTATCTATATGTTTAAATGTTTGTTTTTTAAAAGAGAAATAGCAACTAAAGTTAAACTACACATAAATGTGAAATATCTTGATTGCCACTAAGATATTAACTATAAAGTGAACATGAGATTTTGAAATAATCATATGCTAAAAAAAAGAAAACAACCTATGGTCATATATAATGTGGGGTAAATTGCATGTTTGTCTCTCTTCCATTTATTCGATATGCACACTGTATTCTTTAAATCAAAAACTTGCAAATGATGCCTCGTGATCTAAAAATGTGTGAACGTTCCAAAAGTTATTATATTTTCACTAAGTGAATTAGAGAAGCATCACACTCAATGTACAAGTTGTTCCTTTATATTTATCCCATTGTATACATAGCCCATCTTCTTAAAAATTGTATATTCCCTTTTAAGGGAAAATTAGTAGTGTCTTCAGGTTTCACATTCTTGGAAGCTCTAGGTATTGATAAACAATTATTTAATAAAGAGGGTAGCTAACCACTACCTACTCTAGTTCCCACCCCATCACCATCCCTTGAAATAGGGATGGTAAATGGGTCTTGCATGAGCAAATGTGATCTCATACTTAGGTTTGCTAAGCACAAGTAGTTATGGAAATTTCATGTGCCTAAAATTTACATGCTTAGGCCTAAGCACATGATCATGGACATACTAAACACAATAAAATTTGTGGAATGCCTAGCACAAATATCTAGGTACATAATTGTAAACACCCCATTTTTGCCCTAATGATCAATAATAATCAACCACGATTTTTTCCAATTTTTCCATATCTTTCTCTAATTTAGCAAAAATAGGAAAAATATTCAAAAAATAAAAATAAATAGGAAAATACATCAATTTTGGAAACTAATTTCAAAAATGGCGATAATAAGGGTTAAATGATTTTTACAAAATTTTGAAATTTCAAAAAATACAAGAAAATAAAAAAAACATCGCATTGCATATATGAAATTTGCGAAATAAATAAAATCGCGAAAGTGGGCTAGCTCAGTTGGTCCGAACCAGGGTCAAGCGCACGCTGATGGGTGCGAGGTCAGGGGTTCGAAACGCGGGGGAAGCATAATCCGTGTTTTGTGAAATTTTACTCTGCTTGGGACACGTGTCAGCAGTCGATTGGCTGGAGCGAACGCACGCGCCAGGCGCGTGATCGTCTTCAACCTCTGTCCGAGATCGCCGGCGAGGAGAAAAATCCGAATTTCGGCCGTTTTGATTCGATTTTTTGCACCAATCCAACAGATCTTCAACAGAAATACGATAAGCATCATCCAATTGGAATCAAATGTCAACAAATCGATGGATTTACAAAAATCGGGGTTGGTTTTTTTAAACCACAAATCCAATTTTCTTCGATTAGTGGAAATCTGAGCTTATCCAGCTCAATTTTGAATGCCTATAAATAGAGGATGAAGTGGAGAAGCAGAATCACGGATCAGAAGTGAGAGAAAGAGAGAAAAAGGAGAGAATCGAAACCTCGCCGGAGTTGTTCAAAATCGCGACCACAAATCAAGTGTTGGGCAGCCACCAGGAGGCATTTTTGAAGCAAACCATTGCCACAGTTGAGTTCCTCACCCCTGAAAACCTAGGAATCGACACCTCAACCGCTTCGAAAGGCTGTCGGAATGCCGTCAACGAGCACTGACAGCTGCCGCGTCCGATCAACCCTACCCGACCCGCTTCAACCCGATCCGACTCGATTGACCCGACCGATGCACCGACCTGGATCCAGGTAAGTCGGATTTTTTTATTATTTTATTTTATTTTATTTTTATTTTATTTATTTAGTTATGTTATTTATTTCGAATTTATTTATTTACTCATTTCTTATTTATAATTCAATAAATAGAAAAATGTTAGAAATTAGTTTTTTTTAGGATTTGATGATAAAAAAATAAAAATAACAATTATAATAATAAATAATAAAAATGTAGAAAATTTATAAAGAAAATAATAAAATATTAGAAAAATAACAATAAAAATTTAGATTTTTAAAATAGGATAGATAAAAATCTAGGAGAAAATTTTTCAATAAAAATAAAAATTATAAAAATTATGAAAAATTAATAAAAACTAACAAAAAAATTATAAAAATTTAAAAAAATTACTAAAAAAATCAATAAAAATTTATAATAGTAGAAATGAGTTGAAAAATAGAAAAATGGAATTTTTATCAACTTAGAAAATTCATTTTCTTAAATAAATCTAAAATTGGTGTTTTTCCTTAAAATTATTATTTTCAAAAATCAAATTATTAAACTTAGGCTTAGATTTTTTTAACCAAATCCTAAAATGGTAAAAATATAAATCAAAAGAAATTTCATAATTAAAATTCACAAACACACTTAAAGTTTTTTCAGGAAAAGCGAATTACGGCTTGTTTGATCCTGAATAGCAGGTACGTAGGCACCCATTTGGGGAAACCTTAAAAAAGGAATAAAAAACATTTTCCTAGCATAATTCACTCAAAAACACAATAAAACACAACAAAAATAAAATAAAAGACATTTTGAGATAGAGTAAATTTTAGGAGATTATGTGATAACCTTAGGGTTTTAATAGGTTAGCCTCCGAACTTAGAAACTCTAGTTTTCCCTTTTCCTCTTTTCACAAAAAACGAGAAGAGGAAATCACGACGACTAGTAGTCCAAATTAGGACTAATCCGCTCCATTAGTCTTAATTCAATTTTTCCCAACAATAGTTGGGTGGTGACTCCAAAATAAAACGAAATTCCTAACTTAAGTCGAGGATCTACATTAGATGAGCATAGGGTCTAGTATAGATCGGATTAGGAATGGGAAAAATAAAAAATTAGACTCGACAGGATGGCGACTCCACTATGGTCGTTATTCTCTAGTAGGCTAGGCACCTAAATCTCCTCAAATTGCTCCTTTTTAAGAAATGTCTTTTGATTATTGTTCTGTTGCTAACCTTTCAAGAATTAGCTAAATTTATGATTCAGTTTTTACTTTTGGGTCTGCATGCATACATTTGTGTTAATAGATACGGTCGAACCCGGACTGTCTTAGGACCCTAAGACGGGGAGCCATTGTGTAGGTTTCGGGCGAAGTGATGTGATCACCGTTCGGGACCGATTAGGCTACCCCACCCAATGCTTCGATATGGCCTCAGATCCATTTCTCCGAGAATGCGGGAGGCCATAGAGCTTGGGGACCAGTTAGAACCTGCCTATTTGCATACGTAACGTCATGGGTTGACAATTGATGATGATGTAATATTTTTTGTTTTGTTCATGGAGTTCTGATATATTTCCCTGTAATGTTATCATAGTTCTGGTTGTAATTAGGGAATTTCTATTGTAATAGATGGATAGTACCGCAGTTGACCACCTCCTCCGCAAAGAGATCCGAGTGTACAAACCTTTAGATCCAAAATTGGTACTGGACCACTTGTTCACCCTACACAACCCAGAGGAGCAGGCCTTCATCCAGCAGAAAATAGGGCCCATCCTCTCACTGATGAAGTTGGAGATGAACTTACCCTTGGTACGGGCCATGCTCCATCTATGGGAAATATAGCCCACAACTTTCTTCATTGGGCCACATGAGATTACTCCTACCCTGGAAGAGTACACCCAGCTGCTACAGGCTCCAGCACTAACCAACGAAGTCTATGTACCGGATCTGGAGGCCGAGCCAGCCGGTATCTTCAGCAGACTCCTAGGTATCCACAAAACAGCAATCAACAAAGCCTTAGAAGCTCAGCTGGAAAAGACCCAAGCCAGAGTTAAGGAATTGGAAGTCGTCATCAATGGGAAACCTAAGTCTATGCAGCAGAAGACCAAGAGAATTAGAAAATAAATCTTTTGTACTTTTTCATTTTTTTCAAGTATTGAACTCTAAGTTTCCAGTATTAATAAAAATAAAGTTTCAGTATTATGTCATCAATCAATTGTTAGCCCCTTTATTTTAGCATCCGTGTGACACATGCATCACATTTTCATGCATACATCATACTAAGAAAAAATGCGCGCTAGGTATCAAAGATAGCTCCCAAACAATTGAACCCTTGAAGAAGCCCAATCCCTACCCGTTCAAAATGGCAGATCGTGGCAACAATGGCGACACTATGATGCACATTCCACCCCTCTAGCAATTTTTCAGAAAAGCAACTGTCATTCAAGAGCCACGGATAAGCGAAGATGACGTTAGCAATGGGAGCCCAACCCCTCGCACGTCCAATCAGCATGCAGCTCTCAATAATTGGTTCTGTTATCCTATTGATAGCTCTAGGTCAGCTTAAGGATAGAGAACGATTGTTAAACAAATTTTTATTGAGACTTCTTTATAATTCAATTACATTTTGTCTTACTTATATATATACTTTCATTTTACTTCACCCAAATCTCCTACCATCAAACATCAGGGATATTTCGCGCAGGTAGAAAATAAAAACGCTGATATCGTTTCCAACGCTGCTAGGTCAGTTGTTGAAGGCGATATCCTTGATCACGAAATAATACAAGAAAATTGGCAAAAACATGAACAAAGCGGAATTTCAATTGACGAGCCAGTGGAGACAGTAAATCTAGGAAGCATGGAAAAACCTAAAAACGTCAAAATTGGGACTAGTTTAAGTGCCGAGCAAAAGTGTGAAATGACCGAGCTGTTAACTGAATATGCAGATGTGTTTGCCTGGTCATATGGTGACATGCCAAGACTAGACCAATCAATAGTGGTTCATAGGCTTCCTACAAGGAAGATGTCAAACCTAAAAAATAGAAATTGAGAAGATTTAGGCCTGACATCTTACTAAAGATTAAGAAAGAAGTTAATAAACTGTTAGAAGTAGGGTTTATCGAAGTGTACGATTACCTAGAATGGGTAGCAAATATAGTCCCTGTTATGAAAAAGAATGGAAAAGTACGTGTATGCATAGACTTCCGGGACTTAATCCAAGCTACGCCAAAGGATAACTTCCCCCTACCTCACATTGATGTTCTAGTGGATAATACTGCAGGAAACCATCTTTTCTCATTTATGGACGGTTTCTCAGGATATAATCAAATAAAAATGGCCGAAGAAGATAAAACCAAAACGACTTTCATCATAACATGGGGAACGTTCTGTTACAAAGTCATGTCCTTCGGTTTGAAAAACGCCGAGGTAACGTATCAGAGAGCTATGGTCGCGATACTTCACGACATGATGCATCGAGAAGTCGAAGTATACGTCGACGACATGATAGCCAAATCTAAATAAGAAGAAAGCCATATAGATATCTTGAGGAAATTGTTTAAACAACTGAGAAAATTCCAGCTCAAGTTAAACCCAGAGAAATGCACTTTCGGGGTCACAACGGGCAAATTGTTAGGGTTTGTCATAAGTTGGGAAGGCATTAAAATCGACCCTGACAAAGTAAAGTCTATATTAGAGCTACCTTCCCCACGCTCTGTTAAAGAAGTAAGAAGTTTGTTGGGAAGATTAAATTACATAGCTCGTTTTATCTCACAGCTCATAGATAAGTGCCGGCCACTATTCCGTCTGTTGAAAAAAAATGCCACAGTAGAATGGGACGACGAATCCGAAGAAGCATTCAGGACAATCAAAGACTACCTTATAAAACCTCCAGTCTTGATAGTCCCGAAGCAAGGGAAGCCCTTATTCTTATACCTCACGATACTCCCTGAATCCATAGGATGCGTGTTGGGGCAAAAAGATGAAGAGGGAAGAGAACGTTCCATATATTACTTAAGCAAGAAATTCACAGACGGGGAACAGAGGTACTCAGAGGTAGAAAGGACTTGTTGTGCTCTGATTTGGGTCATGCACCGGTTAAGGAAATACACCCTTTACTATCATATTGAGCTGCTGACAAGACATGATCCCTTGAAATACTTGGCAGAGAAACCAGCTTTGATAGGGAGAATCTCTAAATGGCAAATGCTCTTATCAGAGTTTGACATCACATACATAAATCAAAACTCGATGAAAGGGCAAGCTTTAGCCGACCAATTGGCAGAACACTCTGTCGAGGCAGATTCCCAAGAACTACAAGCCTAATTCTTAGACGAAAATATATTAACAGTGGAAGATATACCAGTAGAAGACCATGGGATAGAGCAGAACCATAAGTGGAAAATTTTTTTCGACAGAGCTGCCATCGTATTCGGTTGCGGGATCGGGGCAGTGTTGATATCCCCAAACGGCACACAATTCCCTGCAGCAACGAGACTCACATATCCATATACCAATAATATCGCGGAATATGAGGCGTGCATCCTCGGCCTTAAAATGGCTTGCCAAATGGAAATCCACGAATTAGAAGTATACGGGGATTCATCGCTCATCATACTACAGACAAGAGGGGAATATAAGACTAAAGACCCTAAACTGGTACCAGATTGGCACGAGATGTTGCCGTTTGCTCTCATGGATTATAGGACTTCAATAAGAACATCTACTGAAGCTACCCTATATTCATTGGTATATGGTACTGAGGCAGTGCTACCAGTCGAAGTCGAAATACCATCATTCAGAATTCTGTCAGAAACTCAGCTAACTAAATCAGACTGGATAAAGAAGAGGCTTGATCAGCTAAATCTGATTGATGAAAAAATACTCACTACACTATGTCATGGCTAGTGTTACCAACAAAGGATGGCCCGAGCATTTAACAAGAAAATGAGGCCTCGATACTTCAAAGAGGGGGATCTGGTGCTAAAAAAGGTTCTCCCGAATGCCCAAGTCCTCTGAAGAAAATTTACCCCAAACTATGAGGGCCCATATGTGGTAAAGAAGATATTGTCTGGAGGTGCTTTGATACTAACTCAAATGGATGGTCCAGAATTGAGAGACCCCATTAATACAGATGTTGTAAAGATGTACTATCCTTAGGCAAGGGAATTGAAATTTTTGCTAATGTTTATGAAAGCCAATATTCGATGCAAATTTCGTTGAGTCTAGTTTTTATTTTTTACAAACAAAGTTAATGTCTCTGAATGGTCGATATTTCCAACCAATTCCCATTACAAACATTCCTAAACACATTACCCATCACTTCACTAATGAATGATAAACACTAAAATGATAATGAATCTCAATAAATTTTGTAATATAATTCTATCTACTTTTGAGCATTAGAACCTAGTGCATTAGTAGGATAACACTACCGTCAAAAGAGCCATGCGCACAAGAAAGGAAGCATATCAAGATTTTCAACCCCATGTCAAAGCAAGAGTAAGCGAAGCAAAAACAAACCAGCACGAATGTTCGGTTGTTTGGTTGCTATCCACGATAAATTGGCAAGCATATTAAAAATGAATGACTATCATCATATCATTTAGCTCAGTCAGTAGAAACATGTTCAACAGCATAAGATTAGTCAGCTCGCAATAGGGCACTTATCTAAGCATCCCCTTGAAAAGGTTAGTCAGCTCGTAATAGGGCACTTTCCTGGATATCTCCTCCTAAGGTCAGCCTATAAGGGCATCTTTCAAGACATTTTGTCATAGGTTAGTCAGCCCACATTGGGGCACTTCCCTAAACATCCTCTCGTGGGGTCAGCACATTGGGGCACCTTTCGAGACATGTATTCCTACCATGGATTAGTTAGCCCACAAAGGAGCACTTTCCTAGGTATTCTCTCTTAGGGTCAGCCCATAATGGCATCTTTTTGAGACATTCTGTCATAGGTTAGTTAGCCCATGGAGGGGCACTTTCCTAGACATCCTTTTTTTAAGGTCAGCCCACAAGGGCACCTTTTTGAGACGTTTCTCCCCATAGGTTAGTCAGCCCACAGTGGGGCACTTCCCTAAATATCTCGTCTCAAGGTCAGCCTGTAGGGGCACCTTTTGAGACATTTCTCCCCTGGGGTCGTGAGTCTAAGAAGACACTTCCCGCTAAGGATAGTCAGCCCAAGAAGGGGCACTTTCCTAGACACCTCTCCTTAAAGTTAGCTCAGAGGAGCACTTTTCGGATCTATCGGTTAGTTGGCTTAAAGGAGTACTTTTCGAATCTATCGATCGGTTAGCTCAAAGGAGCACTTTTCGAATCTATCAATCAGTTAGCTCAAGAAGAGCACTTTTCGAATCTATCGATCAGTTAGCTCAAGAAGAGCACTTTTCGAATCTATCGATCAGTTAGCTTAAGGGAACACTTTTCGAATCTATCAATTAGTCAGCTCATAGGAGCACTTTTTCAAATTTTTGATAACCGATTAATTAGCTCATAGGAGCACTCTTCGAAGGTATTTTTCCAAACAGTTGCCAGTCTAGTCAGACGCTTCTATTGATAAGTGGCCAGCTCATAAGAGCGCTTCCTAAGATAATCTTCTCTTCAAGGTTGCTAGTCCGATAAGATGCTTCCTATCACCAGTTATCCTACACTCCTAAACAATGCTTGAGATATTTCCTATCGCCAATTAGTCAGCGCATAGAGCACTTTTTGGGAGGATACATTACTCTAGATTGTTAGGACCAATCCCTAAGCAATACTAACCATCACAAAAGACTCGTCGGATTATTAGCTCATGGAGCATTTTCCTACTAAAGACCTAATCCCAGATAACCAGCCAAAACAAGGCGTTATCCATTCAATCAAGAGGCCAAAAATGGCGTCTTTCTTGTCTTTGTAGATAAGTTTTTCAAACTTCACTACAAAGAGGGGCAGCTGTAAACACCCCATTTTTGCCTTAATGATCAATAATAATCAACCACGATTTTTTCCAATTTTTCCATATTTTTCTCTAATTTAGCAAAAATAGGAAAAATATTCAAAAAATAAAAATAAATAGGAAAATACATCAATTTTGGAAACTAATTTCAGAAATGGCGATAATAAGGGTTAAATGATTTTTACAAATTTTTGAAATTTCAAAAAATACAAGAAAATAAAAAAAAAATCGCATTGCATATATGCAATTTGCGAAATAAATAAAATCGCGAAAGTGGGCTAGCTCAGCTGGTCCGAACTAGGGTCAGGCACACGCGGATGGGTGCGAGGTTAGGGGTTCGAAACGCGGGGAAAGCAGAATCCGCGCTTTGCGAAATTTTACTCTACATGGGTCACGTGTCAGTAACCGATTGGTTGGAGCAAACGCACGTGCCGGGCACGTGATCGTCTTCAACCTCTGTCCGAGATCGCCGGCGAGGAGAAAAATCCGAATTTTGGCTGTTTTGATTCGATTTTTTGCACAAATCCAACAGATCTTCAATAGAAATACGATAAACATCATCCAATTTGAATCAAATCTCAACAAATCGATGGATTTACACAAATCGGAGTTGGTTTTTTTAAACCGCAAATCCGATTTGCTTCAATTGGTGGAAATCTAAGCTTATCCAGCTCGATTTTGAATGCCTATAAATAGAGGATGAAGTGGAGAAGCAGAATCACGGATCAAAAGCGAGAGAAAGAGAGAAAAAGGAGAGAATCGAAGCCTCGCTGGAGTTGTTCAAAATCATGACCATCGATCAAGTGTTGGGCAGCCACCAGGAGGCATTTCTGAAGCAAACCACTGCCACAGTTGAGTTCCTCACCCCCGAAAACCTAGGAATCGACACCTCAACCACTTCGAAAGGCCACCGGAACGTCATCAACGAGCACCGACAGCCGCCGCGTCCGATCAACCGGATCCGACCCGACTGGTGCACCGACCCGGATCCAGGTAAGTCTGATTTTTCGATTATTTTTTTTATTTATTTTGAATTTATTTATTTACTCATTTATTATTTATAATTTAATAAATAGAAAAATGTTAGAAATTAGAATTTTTTTAGGATTTAATGATAAAAAAATAAAAATAACAATTATAATAATAAATAATAAAAATGTAGAAAATTTATAAAGAAAATAATAAAAATATTAGAAAAATAGCAATAAAAATTTAGATTTTTAAAATAGGATAGATAAAAATCTAGGAGAAAAATTTTCAATAAAATAAAATTATAAAAATTATGAAAAATTAATAAAAACTAATAAAAAAATTATAAAAAAAATTAATAAAAAAATCAATAAAAATTTACAATAGTAAAAATGAGTTGAAAAATAGAAAAATGGAATTTTCATCACTTAGAAAATTCATTTTCTTAAATAAATCTAAAATTGGTGTTTTTCCTTAAAATTATTATTTTCAAAAATCAAATTATTAAGCTTAGGCTTAGATTTTTTTTAACCAAATCCTAAAATGGTAAAAACATAAATCAAAAGAAATTTCATAATTAAAATTCACAAACACACTTAAAGTTTCTTTGGGAAAAGCGAACTACGGCTTGTTTGATCCTAAATAGCAGGTACGTAGGCACCCATTTGGGGCAACCCTAAAAAAGGAATAAAAATCATTTTCCTAGCATAATTCACTTAAAAACACAATAAAAGACAACAAAAATAAAATAAAAGACATTTCGAGATAAAGTAAATTTTAGGAGATTATGTGGTAACCTTAGGGTTTTAATAGGTTAGCCTCCGAACTTACAAACTCTGGTTTTCCCTTTTCCTATTTTCACAAAAATGAGAAGAGGAAATCACGACGACTAGTTGTCCAAATTAGGACTAATCCGCTCCATTAGTCTTAATTCAATTTTTCCCAACAACAATTGGGTGGCGACTCCAAAATAAAACAAAATTCCTAACTCAAGTCGAGGATCTATATTAGATGAGCATAGGGTCTAGTATAGATCGAATTAGGAATGGGAAAAATAAAAAATTAGACTCGACAATAACTTTTTTCTTAAGTCAATATTGGATTAATATATCTTTTTCATGCCATATGCATGAATTGTTTTAGGCACATTAGAGGCAACTGCATGATTGTTATGGACTTTAGAAAATAACATGAATGTAAGAATCATCTACTATAATGTCCACTTGTTGTCAATCCAATGCATTGTAACACACATTAGCTATCATCTTTGAGTGCAACGAGGATTTCAATATATTTGAGGTGAGGCAAACATTGCATAACCACTAATGTAATGTACATATCATGTTCAAGTATAGGAAGGAAAAAAAAATGTTGAAGTGCATTGATCATTTATATAAAAAATATAGGGAATAAAGTACACATTTATCGGTAACTAGCCTTTAAGGGCTTCCTAATGTTAGTAGAAAATGTTATCATATCACTCCTTTAAGGTTTGTTGTCTTGCATGCCAATACTCTTGGTTCACTTTCTTGGATACCTACTTGCCTGAAATCCAAGTGTCCCCTATCTTCAAAAGAGATATCAACCATTGCCATCATCTCATTGAGGATATCACGTGCATCTTTATTGTCGAATATAAAAGCAATAGATATATCGCTTCCATGGTGGTTAGGGATTAAAAGTGGAAGGGAGTGATTTGCTTACTACTATTGTCAATTGATAACAAAGGTGATTATAACACGGTAGTGCCAGGAGTATAGTATGCATCATCATTTTCAGCCCCAAGCACATTTATAGGAACCCTTAATTGTAATACAAGGAACCTCTAATTCCTAAATTGATTCATCGATGATATTAATTCATTTCTTAGGTTTGGATTTTGAAGTAGAGGATAGTAGGAATGTAGTTATTGACCATAAGGGTTTTTAAAAACTTATTAGTCATTGTAACAATTAGGTTAAGGGACACATGGGTTACCTTTTCCAACCGTGAGTAATGTTAACGAAGTACTAAAAGAGGGGTAAGCTATAAATTTGAGAGAAATTAATAGAATGTGAGAGTATATTGTGTGAATGTTACTATATTTTCATTTAGAGGGGACAACTATTCTATTTCCTTATTCCATATAATTTACTATTACAATGTTTACTTTCATTTTAAACATTGTAGTTTAAATTTCATATGAATTGTTATTATGTAAAATAATGAATAGCAATCCATATCCCTACCCTCATAAATTGTTATTCAACGGTTTATTTACCATATATCCATAAATACCCCTGCACTAAAAATATCATCACAACTGCACCCATTATCTAATGTAATAAATATTTGTTATTACTAAAGGCATAATAGATACTTCAATTTTATGACTAATTAGTTCCCTACTTTTTTTTCAATATTAACTAAATAATGTACTAGACATATGACATGTAATAGTTATTACAACTCTATTATATTCTTATTGGATCACAGTTCAATTTCCCTCTAATTCTACATGGTGAAGTGAATGGATTGCTAGTGTTAGTGTGGTGGGAGCCAATGGTGTATTCATAAGTATAGCAAAAAGGGGGTCCAATGCTATTATGTTGACTATCAAAGTGCCAACATTAGGATCAATGCTAACACATTTAGGGCATGATGTCGGCAAGTTATAAGTAAAGTTATGCATGCAAGGTGAGCTACTCTTGAGATTATGTCAATGGCTATCATTGAAAATGATCTCTCATTTTCATTTGTTGAATATGGGAAGATCATACAATTTATAAGGTTATATAATCTTGATTATAAGCCCATTTATAGAAAAACTGCTACATTAGATGTTCAGAATTTATATTTAGCTTAAAGGATAATTTGAAACAAATTTGTCACAAAATTCAAAAAAAAGTTTGTTTGATTTCTGATGTATGGACTACTTCCACAAGTCAAGGATATGTTTGTTTGATTGGTCATTTTGTGGATGAGAAACGGAAACTTAATAATAAAATTCTTTCATTTTGTAAAATGCCCCCTCTCCACTTAAGTTTTGAATTATCTAAGAAAGTATTGAAATTTCTAGAAAATAAGGGCATAGATAAAACGATATTCTCTCTTACATTAGATAATACATTTGCGAATGAATACATGCAAGATTACATAAAAGAGCAACTTAACTTACAAAATAGTTTGTTATGTGGTGGTGAGTTTTTCCATATTAGATATTGTGCTAATATTCTTTATTTAATTGTTAAAGAGGGGTTAATGTAGCTAATTAGGCTTTGCATAAAATAAGAGTGAGTGTGAAGTATGCTAAGGGCTTAGAGAGTAAAATGAAACATTTGTGGAAGTCTATTGAATAAGTTAGCAACATTGATACTAGTGTTGGTTTATGCTTAGATGGAATTCTACTTACCTTATGCTTGATATCACACTAAAGTATCAACGTGCTTTTTGTTACCCTCAATTGAATGATTCTAATTATAAGTATTGTCCATCAATGGATGAGTGGGAAAGAGTAGAGAAAATGTGCAAGTTTTTAAGCCCTTTTTATACTATTACCAATTTGATGCTCGATTCCCCATATCCAACTTCAAACCTATATCTTTTGAAAGTATGGAAAATTGCATGTTTGTTGAATGAGAACTTAAGGAGTGAAAATCTTATCATAAGGGAGATGTGTATTAAAATAAAACAAAAGTTTGATAAATATTGGAAGGAATATAGTATTATCCTTACACTTACAGCAATGCTTGATCCTCAAATGAAGTTTAACTTTTCACAGTTTTGCTTTAACAAAATAGATCCTCTCACTTGTGAAGAGAAGTTAGCAAATGTAAAGAGCAAATTATATAAGCTCTTTCGAGAATATGATAAGAGTAAGATTGATCACACATCTAGAAGACTTTAAGTTAGATAATCTTCTCAAGGTCATGACACATTTCAAGATGGAGGTAAAGAAGTCGCAACATGGAACTTGAGATTTAAAAGAGGTTTGGGTATTAATTTTGCTACTTTAGAAGTAAGCTCAATAATAACTTTATTTTTTTAATGATATTTCTTTTATATTATGTATCAAGATTGAATTAATTTTTTCTTAATGGTGTAGGAGTACTGCCAAGTGTAAATAGAGACTACTAATAAGTCTTCTTTGGATCATTATCTAGATGACCTAGTAATGGATATAAACTTCTAGTCAAACTTGGACATATTATAATTTTGGAACACTTAAAGCTAAAGATATCCTAATTTATGCTTCATGGCCTCTGATGTCCTCATCATTCCAATTACAATTGTAGTGTCTAAGTCAACTTTCAACATTAGTGCTCATGTTCTTAATAAGTACAATAGTTCTATGCTCCCTACAAATGTGGAAGTTTTAATCTATACACATAACTGGTTACAAGGATTTTCTTGTGAAGGTGGTTTTATTATTATTTTTTTTTTGGTAAAACTTTCTTTTAATGTATAATTTTAAGCATTTAAAAATTGTATCTAATTATATATGTGCTTTGGTGAATTGTAGCTAAAAAAGAAGAAACTAGGACAACTTCATCAAAGGGGGATTTGAAGTTGGTTATTGATGATGATGATGATGATGATGATGATTGATGGACATATAGAGAATGAAAAGGAATGATGGATGCTTTAGTAGCTTTTTTATTATTATTATTATTGATTTTGTTTTCTTGTATGATTAGTGAAAAAGACTTGGTTGTAATTGCTACATTCACTTGATTATGGTTTGAGATTGTTTTGTTCTCTATCTTATGAGATTCAAGGTTTTGCTCTTCAAGATATGTAATGGTATTATCCACAAGAATGTAAAGGGATTTAAAGTTGATATTTCTATTGTCAACTTATAGCTCTTTTTCTCATACATAGACCAAATTTAAATGAACATGGAGAATTAAAGTTACAGAAGAACATATAAATTACTTGTTTTCTTTTTTTCCCCTCTATTCATCCTTTTGGTAATTGGAAAAACTACATTAGTTTTATCATTTAACACTTTTGAGGACAATGTTCTTTACATAGGGTAGAGTAATTGTGATGAATTTTGATTAAATTACAAAATTATTTAAATGTGTACTTATTAGTTGTTGATTTATCTAATTGTTGTATAATACATATATTATAAAGAACATAAAGTACATTATTACTTTGAAAATATTTCATTTTTTTATGAAAAATTTATTGTGGGTTAACAAGTTAGCCCACTTAACTCACAAACCCGCATGGGGCATGGTTAGGCTTACTTTTTTACCCGTAAGCTAATGTATGTTGCAATGAGCTGGCTTGTTTAGCTCACTTTCTCAACTTTAGTTATGAGTCACCATGCCATGTCGGTTGATAACCTTGTCACTTTACTTTAAGTACCAACACTAGCTTGTTGGCCCCATAATGTGCCAATGTTATACTTGTGGACATTCTTAATGGGATTTTATGAATGTTTAGGGGCATTGATGCTAGCATATTGGAGGCTAATGTATTAGTGTTTGTCATGTTCTTCCATTTTTTTTTCTTAGTGGGAAAAATGTTAGCATGTTAGCCTTCATTGTGTTAGCATTGTGCCCCTTGAAATATTCTATAGATGTCTAAAATCACAATGCTAGTATGTTGACAAAGGCATTCAACAAGTTGATATCGGTCCAATCTACTATCCTAAACCTATAGGTAAGTGTACCTATCAAATTTATAGTATAGTGAATAATGAATATCAAATGTCACTCCCACAGAGATTGGGTACTAGAATTAGCCTTTCTCCTATTATCTAATATATAAAATTGAATGTTTAAACAAATTAAAGTAAACAAGTAAAAAGTAATAAGAAAACCATTAATGAAAATATATACTCGACTATTGAATTCCTTGAAAATTACTAGTGCAATTAATTAATTATTATTCAATTCCATTATTGTATTCTTGGGCTATGAAGATTTCTAATTTGAACTAATGGCTCTCTTGAGTCTATTAATTCCTAATTCTTAGTTGATTAATTGGAATCCTTTCCTAATTAAAACTCCTAAAATTGCATTACTTTTGATATGCGAATTCCTTTATTAGGTTTAACCATAATTTGAAATATTTACATTATCCTATATCTAGGATTGCATACAACTCCTACTAATTAGGTTAAATCTATTCAAATATAGGATTTCTCAATCTCTATAAATGAAATCCAATATCAAATTAATACTGGTAATAGTAATTCAAAAAAAATTAACACATAATTAGATCACAAGAATAACAACAACTTCAATGAATAAAAATCATCAATTGCATATTCATTTTAGGGTTGATCATACTTGTGTACTAAAAAAAATTAAGCTAATGCCATGTTGAAATAAAAAACAAAGGTATGAGATAAACTCATAAGAACAAGCATAAAAATTCAATAAGAACTAAGAACTAAAATCCTACACCTTATCAATTCTATTCACTACAAATTCTATATTTAAAGCTTGTACTATGTACTCTTTATATAATGAGCAAATAGTTCTCAAATAGGAAAGTTGTAATTTCCTAGAACATAAATCAAATCTTCATAAATTAAGAAGCTTGACTTTAATAAGCAAGAACTTGCATATTCAAGATTAATTACAATCCAAGAAAGTAATCTTCAATAATCATGATTGATTAAGAAAGTAGAATTCACATGTGACATAGCCTCAGCACAATCGTGTGAATACCCATGTAACTCGTCAAAAATTCTTCGCAAACTTTTAAAAATTAGATTCAACATGGTCTCTAACACTTGCATGTGCTTGCCCATTTACATTAACATAGTTGCTTGGTACAATTGCACAATAATTCCTTTAACTTGCTCCTCTTGACATAGTTCCCAATATAGCTATGTTGGTGTTCATATAGCCTATTCTGACTTCCACAACTTGTTTGTTTTAATCTAGATTCACATAAAACTTGCGTGAAATTGATTCATTTCGATCAAAGTTGCATTTTAGGACATAAAATCAAAATATAAGTCAATTAAGTGTAATATTTATTCAAATATGGTTATAAAATAGACTAAAACCAATTAAAAACTAGATAATAATAAGTGTTTTTCAACACTTATCACAATTTAACCTTGATCTTGCTTGTAAAAACAAATCTATGTAAGTGGGACCAACAATTGTGCATTAGCCCCCAACATACTAGCATTAGTCCCCAACATTCCAAAGTTTTTTACTATTAGGGACTAATGCTAGCACATTAATCCTCAACATGCCAGCATTAGTCCTTAACGGCTAAAAACTTTTAATGTTGAGGACTAACATTAGCAAGTTAGCCTAACATTTACTTCCATTCCCTTGTTTATAAAAGCTTCCCATCTTCCCTAAATGCACCACCTAAACTTGCTTTACAATATTCCAAAATTCATCATATCCTCATTAGTACCAAAAATAAAAAATAAAAAGAAAAAAATTATTACATCACTTCCCTCACTCTACCTATGAAAAGACTAAGATCTTTTAATTCTCACCATAAGAACAAGACATAAGCCACCCAATAATTAAAGTGCTAATGGGCTGGTGATTCCCCTTCCCACTCTCTTCCATCTATTCCTAGAATCATGAGGGACACTTTTTAAGAACTCCTTTACAACTTCACTTTAATGATCACTTTATTGAATGTGATTTATCGTTGGGGGTGAACCTATAATCTTATAAGTTCAAGCAAGATCGTAAATCTTGAAGTTATTGCAGCTACCTCTAGCTTCTTCTAACTAGTGCAAATAGAGGATGTCACTTATAGTAATTTAGCCTATATTTTCTATGTAAATATGACCAAGGAGATAGTTAAATATGAATATTTCTTACCATAGTAAGATACAATTAGCAAAGCAAGTTATCTCACTACATACATGTAAGGTTAGATCATTTAGGTTATGTCAAATTTAATCAACAAGCTTTTCTACTAGTAGGGTAGGGAAACAATTCTAGGTATATGTGACATGCATAAAGTATTTTAACTCATCTTCAACCAACTAATATGTGAGGGTGAATCACAATAAGACCATTTAAAGAACTTAAATGCATGGTGTCACGATATGAGAGGTTTTGCCCTTCTAAAGTGTTCCTATTTACCTATGAGCTATTTGGATGGTGAGCCAACCTTTTCTTCCTATTTACTAAGGATTATTTTAAGCCTATCGTTCATCAAGAGTGTTGACCAGCTTAGTGAAAGAGCTATTGATTAGAGGAGCTCATGTTGGTGGATTGGTAGGTTATTTTAGTGAAAAGAGAACTTATGAGCTACTAAAGGATTATTTCTATTAGCTTAGTCTAATAAAAGACACATATAAGTTATTTGGAGAGGTGTGCCACTTGTAAGAAGGCAAAAGGGGAGAAGGAACCCTATGTAGAGTATCTACCTCTACCAATTCTCAATCAACCATGGACTAACCTTAAGAATGGACTCTATCCATAAGTTACCATAGATAACTTGAAGACACAACTCTATCATGGTGGTAATGGATTAGTTCAACAAGATGGCCCACTTTATCCCTTGCCACAACATCAATGATGTGCTTTATATTACTAACCTTTTAGGAAAAAGATTATGTAGTTGTATAGAGTAGCCCACAAGCTATAACATCGTCTTAGATAGAGACCCAAAACTCCTAAGCTTCATTTAGAGGACGCTATAGAAGAAATTACATACAAAGTTGATGTTCACCATATCCTGCCACCCATAAAGAAATGATCAATCTAAGGTCATCAATAGGACCTTGGGTACCTTTCTCTAAGTTACAATTTGTAAGAATCTTACTAGTTAGGACTTGTGCTTGCCAATTGTTAAGTTCACCTACAATAGATTGACACATAATTCCACTGCTAAGTCCCCACTTGAGGTCGTTTATGGCAACAATCCACCCATACCTATGGGTATGATCTTTACCTTGACCTTGAAGGAGGAATGCCAAGGTGTTGTTGACTGATCTAAAGAGATTGAGTAGTTACATTAGAAGGTATCCGAGCAGCCAACCCAAGAAGTGGTAAGGTAACAAGAGCTTGGAAATCAAGGAAGAAAGGTTATGAAGTTTAACCTTAGAGACTTGGTTTGGATTCACCTTAGCAAAGACAAGTTTCCTAGCCATAAAGCAAACAAGTTGTCATCCTGAGCTAATGGTCCTTTTAAGGTCCTACAAAAGATCAATAACAATACCTACAAGCTTAACCTACTGGATGACTACAGAGTTTCACCAATCTTCAACATCAATGACTGACGTGAACCCCGCTAACCCGTGAAAAAACCCGATGATTGATTCACTAATCTCACAACCTAGGATCTCTCAAAAACGATGGGCACCATGACCCTTTGTCTATAAATGAGACAAAAACCATGGTATACATAATAACGCCACAATCGATTATAGAAGGATCGATTGATAAGTTAAAGGGTGAACGCTACGGATTCAAAAATCTGATAAATTCGATAGTCCTTCAAAGAAACAAAGAGAAATCTCTCTCAATTGATGATTTTAAAAATGTTTAAAGATTAAGATACAAATGAATATGTGATGACTATTTATAGTCTCACAACAAATGTATACAAAATGTCACAAAAACCCTACTTGCGACTAAGGAAAATAACATACGCTGGCGACCTAAATTGGACAAAAGTCGGCCTATAATTTTCTAGCTAAGCCAGCACTTAAGCCGACAGCTTAAACCATACATTGAACCGGCCTATATTAGAGTGAGCCAGCCACTTAGGTCAGTAGCTTTTAAGTCGGCTTTCCTTGCACATCTACACCAGCCATTTTAGGCCAATGACCTAAGCTTCCAAGGCTGTCAATCTTTAATACTCTTGAAGTTGTCGGCCTTTAATTTTGCTCCTGACTTCTGTCCTCGTGATCCACCCTTTGAATATGCCTATACTCTTTGTTCTAACTCTTTATCTTGTCCTTGATCATCCTTGGGCCAATCCTCCTAATGTGATCTTCATCATTCCCCTCCTCTTGAAAAGGATTTGTCCTCAAATTAACACCTACATTAAACCAACTTAAATCAGTAATATTAAAAATAAACACTAGTTGGATATGTACCTAACAATTCCAATATGTAAATGTGATCATTGATGCACTCAAGGACTTAGAATAGACCCCCGCCTCTTGGAAGCCTCTTCTTTGATCGCCCTTGTGCTGGGATCCGCTTGTGACTCATGTGGGCCCAAACCCAATCTTCGGGTTCAAATAGATCTTAACAATACCTTTTGCTGGTTTGTTTAGCACTCTGCTTCTTCTACCGCTCAATATTGAGCTTGGCCTTTTTTCATACGTCTCTAAAGATTTCTTTGTTCCTTCAAATAGAGCATTCTTAACCTCATTGAGTCTCTCATCAAAATTTTCTTTCCACTCTATTCTTCTCTCAGCACTCAATCTTTTTACCCTCTTTTCTTTTTCCTCGAGAATATCACTCAACTTATTTTTATCACTCATTTTCTTTTGCTCTCTCTCTTTCAGTATTCTCATTTGATCTTTATAAAGCTCACTAGGTTTCAAAGGATAGAGAGTAACTAACTTCTGATCATGTACAAATGAATATTTGTTGGTGAATCCATCATGTTTCACCTGTTTGTCAAACTGCCATGGCCTCCCTAGTAAAAAGTGAGTAGCTTGCACTGGAATTACATCTTGTAGTATTTCATCCCCATACTTCCTAATGCTAAAGAAATCAGCACATGTTTTGTAACTTTAACTTCACTACTATCGTTTAATCATTGCAATTTATAAGGACAAAGATGTTTAATCGTAGGAAGCCCCAACTTTTCCATGATGATTGTGCTAGCATCATTTGTACAACTCCCACCATTTATAATCACATTACATACCTTATTTTGAACTAAGCATCTAGTATGAAAGATATTTCCCCGTTGCACATTTTCCTCTCTTATAACTTGTATAGTCAAAGATCTCCTAGCTACTAACAACTCCCCCTACACAGCATACTCCTCTCCATCATCATCCTCTAGTGGTGGTATAGAATTATGATCCAAGTCACTGTTAGTCTCAATCTCACCATTATCTCTCAGCATCATAACTCGTCTATTGGGACATTGACTAGCTACGTATCCTCTACCTTGGCATCTAAAACATTTAATATCTCAATTCCTAAAAGTAGAAGGATTAGATTTACCTCTAGTCCCATGAGATACCAAGTCTGATGTTTGTTTTGGTAGTGGTTTGGAATGTAGCTATGTCTCCTCCTTCTCCCTTATGTCAGCTCTCCAATTAAAAGAACTTAGTATAGCATGTGTGGTGCTATTGCTCTTCCTCATGAGTTGTTTTTTTAACTTTAATGGCCATATAAACCATATCCTCTAGTTCCACATAATGCTACGACTTCACCACATGCTAAATCTCCCTATTCAACCCAGCTAGAAATCTGGCCATAGTTGCCTCTCAATCTTCCTCAATATTTGCCCTAATCATGATAACTTCCATGTCCTTATTATACTCCTCTACACTACTATTGCCTTGTTTAAGGGTTTGTAATTTATTATATAATTCCCTATAATAGTATATAGGTACAAATCATTTCCTCATGACCCTCTTCATCTCCTCCCATGTGCCCATAGGTGGTTCCCTATTCCTCCACCTATTTAATAAAAACTGGTCCCACTAAACAATTGCATAATAAGAAAATTCAGTGGCAACAAGTTTTACCTTTTTAGCCACAGCATAGTTGTGGTACTCAAAAATCATTTCCACCTTCTTATCCTACTCTAGATACACCTCAAGGTCATTCTTCCCTTGGAAGGAAGGGATTTTCATCTTTATGTTCCCTAGACTATTATTTTCTTCATGCCTAGCTCCTCTACTTCTCCCTACATTCCGCTTGTAACCTATAAAAGAGTCCTAATCAAATTCAGCTGCAAACCCTTCTCTACCTCACTCATCATCCTCCATGTGCATTACCCTTGGCATTTTATCCCTCTTACACCCAACAAAAGCAATCCAAGATTGCTCAAAATTCTACTCCATATGCTCATGAAATTGATCCATTTCTGCTCTAAACATTCTCCTCATCTCCGTTGTTAGAGTTTCCATGATCAATTTTGTATCAATTCCCTCGATCACTCTTTCAAGAGAATTTCTTTGAGACATGTTGCTACATAAAACAATGTTAAGAGTAATAAAAATGTAATCTCTCAAATTCACTCGCTCATGTGTTTCACTCAAATCACTCTACTGTTCTCACTAATCTTTACCCACTCAATAATTCCTCTTTTCAGTTCTTCTGGAACTAACAATCCAATCAGATTTTGTTCTTGTAGAAATCCACCTAACTTTCCCAACAGTAGTTTCGTATCACAATTTGACAAGATTCATAGAATGCTAAGAATTCAATTAAGGATCACCAAAATAAATCCTAAATCACAAACAGTAACAATAGTCTCCACAATTTTCAGTTCTAACTTAACATAATCCAATTGATAGCAATTTCCTTTTTCTTTTTCTTCTTCGCTCTTTTTTTTTTTTATATGAATTTTTTTTTAATTCTTAAGAAAGGAAATATGTATGATTCCTTTCAACACTAACAATAAGCAATCAAAATCTAATTGCAAATCGAATTCAAAAGGAATGATTTTTTTTATCCAAACCCTAGATTTAAGAACAGGTAATTGAAATAATAAGAGGATAGGCGATTGTGACAAACCTGATTGCTTCGATACCAAATGATGCAAACCATGCCAGCCTACGACGAAACCCGATGATCGATTCGCTAATCTCACAACTTAGGATCTCTGAAGAATGATGGACACCACAACCTTTGTCTATAAACGAGACAAGAACCTTGGTATAAGTGATAACGCCATAATCAATTATGTAAGGATCGATTGATAAGTTAAGGGGTGAACACTACAGATTCAAGAATTCGATAAGTTTGATAGTCCTTCAAAGAACCAAAGAGAAATCTCCCTCAATTGATGATTTTAAAATTGTTCAAAGATTAAGTTACAAATGAATGTGTGATGACTATTTATAGTCTCACAACAAATGTATACAAAACATGACAAAAACCCTACTTGCGACTAAGGAAAATAACATATGTTGGCAGCCTAAATTGAATAAAAGCTGACCTATAATTTTCTATCTAAGTTGGCACCTAAGTCAACGGCTTAAACCACATGTTGAACCAACCTATATTGGAGTAAGTTGGCCACTTAGGCCGATAGCTTTCAAGTTGGCTTTCCTTGCACATCTATGCTGACCATTTTAGGCCAGCGGCCTTCTTTCAAGGTCAGCGGCCCAAGCTTCTAAGGTTGGTGGTCTTCAATACTCTTGAAGTTGTCGGCCTTTGATTTTGCTCTTAACTTCCGTCCTCATGATCTACACTTCGAATATGCCTATACCTTTGTTCCTAACTCCTTATCTTGTCCTTGATCATCCTTGGGCCAATCCTCCTAATGTGATCTTCATCAATGACCAAGCTCCATATATTCTAGAAAAGGAACATATAGACAAGTCTCCAAATTTGAGGGCAAATCTATAACCCTAAAGGGAGTTATAGAAATCCAACCTCTAGGTCAATCACACAAGCTAGGATGTGTGAGCTTCAAAACTTAACATAAGGAATACTCTCTAGCCAACTGACTAAAGATGAAGCCACTTACCTCCAAGGGTTCCACTTCCATCATCCACTAACCTGCTATTAGACACTCATTTGTTTCCCAGCCAAAGAAGCACCACCATGACCTTCTTAGAAATCCTAATTGAATAAACCTCAAAGCTTAGACAGCTCAGACCAACCTATCCTACCACCCACCTACCTTTCCAAAGCTAGCCAAGCAACTATCTAACCCATTCAATGAAATAGTCACCTACATCAAAGATGAATGCCTAAACTATTTGTCTTTTCTACTAAGGATGTATCTAGTATTACTACACTTGTCTCTAACACTTGACAATTGCATGTACCCCTAAGAATATTCCTTTTTGTCTCTTTACATTTTTACACCTTTTTTTCTTATACTAAGAATTTTTTTTTTCTCATATACCTTAAAAAAATTCCTCTTTTAGTGTGTAACCCTAGTGACTTACTATAAATAGTCCCTTCAACATGTATGCTGAATGATATTATTGAATATAGAATTTCCTTTTATCTCAACCTTCTCTTAAGTTCTTAGATCCCAAGTTTGTCTTTATTCTCATCAATCCTTTTAATAAGGGTTATAGCGAGTGTTCCTGAGTGTTGTTGGCCATGTGTCATATCGAGTAACAATTGTAGGTTGTGTTGTGCTTATAGGTGTGTCATATCTTGCAAGTAGCACACAAGTTTAGCTAAACCCCCAGTTGTTTTCTAAATTCCTATTATTTTCTTTTAATACCTTAGTCATACTTAGCTCCTAAGTGTATTGGATGGTGTCACCACTTACTTGCACTAAGGTCTCCACATGTGTTCTTATAGGAAAATCCAATGTATAGGAAAACACTTGTTTCCCTCTTCACCTTTACTTTTTTGGAATATAATTTGCGTTATGTAGGATGGTTAACAAAAAGGTGAACTGACTCTTGTGTAGGTGACATGTGTTGGTGTATGGGGATGTATAGTGTTGTCATGCAGAGTGCTATCAATTGAGTGCATTCCTTATTTAGCTACATGTTAAGGTTAGTATTGCTAAAAACATTAATTTGGAGTTTTCTCTTGGAACTTAGCCTAATTTATTTTAGGCTTTAAGCCTTGTGAAAAGTTAATTAGGATTATACAATCATTAGTTCTTTAGTTTTTATTTGATTTAGAGAGGGATAAGTAAAACTTTCATGTTCTAGGACAGTTGATTATAAATGTTACAAATAATAAGAGAAAAGTAAACAAAATACTATTGTAAATCTTATAAATAATAAGTATTTTATAACACTTATCGAATTCCCCCACATTTAAGCCTTTGCTTATTCTCAAGCAAAGATAAACCTTTTAAGATTAAGGATAATGTTTTTTTTTTTTTTTTTTTACTTTACTTAACCAGTTACCTTAAATAATAATCACTAAATTCATATTTAAGAAAATTGCACTCATCCTAAAAATTATTTACCCTGAACACCGTTTCTACCTATTCATGTCCAATGTACTGCAAACATTAAATTATCAAAGTTCAAAAGTTAATTTATGCAATAATAAAGCATATCATGCCACTTACACAAATATTTATATACTTAAAACCATACTAAACATTATATAGTCATGAAAAAGAAAAAGGTTTCCAAAATTTTATCCACTTAGCTAAGGTATATACTTCCCCTTTTTCAACCCTCTAAGTACCACGACATCCAACAAAAGCTTATTCTACCTATTCCTTGAAAATTCTTCCTTAATTTGTATATTTACTAAGAGCTCTTTTTTTTTTTGTTATTATCAGGCAGGATGGAATAATTTTATCGGTCAATAAGTCTTAGACTGGACAATCTTAAGCTATTAGGTTTTAAGATATCCATTTGAACCTCCATTAACTCCATTGCTTATTGTAATTAGTTCAGTTTTCTTGAACTTATCTCTTGACCCATGTAGTGACCTTTAGGCCAATGAACCTAAGCTTATCACTCAAGTCAATAGGTATTATCTCCTGAAGGACATCCCATAGGCCCAATTATTCAAGTCAATAAGGCCCACTACTAAACTTTATTTATTTTGTTTTATTTTATCTCCTAACTTTTATTTGATAGGAAAAAACTTTAAAAGACAAATTTTATTAGTTTAGTTATTTGAGATCATAATACTTATAAGAACTTCTAATAAAGAAGTATTTATCAAAGTATGTTTTAAAACTCAAATTCCCAATCCTTGATTAATAATATTATTCCAATTTAGAGTTTCTAAATTCTAAGCCTAAATAACATGTAACTTTGATTTACAAAGATTTTATAATTCAACTTTAATCAAGTGTTCTAAGTTTACTAATGAAAAGGTAAAAATATATTAAGAGATCGAAAAAATTTCCAATAATCCACCAAATTATGAATGAAATTTATCTAATTAGTACTATTAAGAGTGAGAAATTCTCCTATAGTATTTCTTTGGTAAAGTAAAAATTTCCAACTTAATGCTTTTTATATTATTCCTTCACCCCACACTTAAAATTGTACATTGTCCCCAATGTTCAAAATTAAATACCAAAATAACCAAAATAATTCATAAAGAACAAAATACTTCCTTGATAGTTTGGAAAAATCTTGACAACATCTTGAAGCTTAATCCTTGAATTTTAAGGAAGTAGAGTTCTTAACATAGGGAAAAAAATGCAACAAAATAAAGCAAAACAAAACAAACAGAAAGAAAGAATTGTACCTGGTTACTAATCTTGATTACACAAGTCTTTTACATTATTATAGACTAAACAGAAAATATAGAAAAATAAAAATAACACCACTAAAATCATGCCTCAGCCCCATCACCACTCCCGTCATCCTCCGCATCAAAATTTGTAAAGATATACACATCATCCTCATTGTTAGGAGGTGGAATATGTATTCCACTATGAGCCGGATAGAAGCTCAAAACAAGTTTCTATCCTATTAACTTTTCACTCCATTCTCCTAAAATTCCTCCAGAATTCCCTACAATAATCATCTTGTATTCTCTATATGGTCCTTTGTATGCTTAACATCTATGTCTAATCCCACTTAATGTATATGCAAGTAACCAATGAAGGTACATGTAAGCTGGGTTACGTAGCATGGACATCTTGGATCTTTTAGGCTCATATAGACACTTAGTATTGATTTGATGCCAATATTTGCTCTTTATCACTCCTTAAGGCATCCTAGTCAGTGGCACAACATATTTAATGGTACAAGTGAACTCTTTAGTGTATAATCTCATCATAATGGAAAATCGGGAAACACTCATATGGTAAGTGTTACCGTCTACTCTAAATAGGATCCCATCATCATCATTCCAATCGATAGACTCTGAGGTCAATTAAAATGTAGCAAGAAACTCATGAGATAGTTCAACAAATGTTGGCTTAGATAGTGAAGAGTCAATCCCACGCTTTTATGCTAATCAAGCCCTTAACTTTGTCAATCAAGTGAGCCTGCTCCAAGACATCCCAGTCAATGTAGAGCGACTACCTAAAAAGTTGGTTCTTAATCTAGGCATACCACTTCTTGTGGTCTAAGTTGTGGAACCATAGCATGGACTGAGCAACTATATGACTCACCTATTACAAGTTCGTGCCAACTGTTTTAACCCATAGTTTCCTTTCTATGTGTTTAAACAACATGGTTCGTACATGAAAACAAGTACATTTAGTGACATATAACAACCTATTCTTCATGTAGAAGACTTAACTAAATAGGAAACATTACAAGAACACGTTGAACTATACAAATAATTTCTACGAAAATCGTATCATGTGTTAAATAAGCAAAAAATAGCATTAAAGAGGCTAATGGGAATCAAACCTCTGGATCCAGCAGTAGGGAAGCCAAATTGAACAAATGAGCCTAGACATCCACATGTTATTTTATTTATCTAATAATAATTTGTCTTCACATTATAGCAGGTGAATTTGTCGGTTTTTACAGAACGGTCGGTAAAATTCACTGAGGCTCAATTGTGGTTCATTCATGGACTTACACCAATCAAAGAAGAACCTGTCCAATGTTGTTCCATGGAGGTGCAAGAAGCCGGTTACTTAAGAGGGTTTTACTTGTAATTTCTCCTTAATGCAAAATCGGCCACAATTGTTATTTTTTAGTTGTAATTTTCTTTGTTAAATTTGCCCTATTTAGAGCAAGGTATAAATACTTGCAAAGTAAGGTTAGAAGGGAGCTTTTTGAACATTACACACTTGACTTTTGTTGCCGTGGGAGCTCTCTCTTCATGCCATCTACTCTTATCAATTTCACTTGTGAAATTGTAGCGAGTTAGCTTAGGAATTCTTGTGAGTCATATCAAGATTTTCTTAAGTTGCATATGATTATTGCTAGTGATTATTATCTAGTTATAATCGGTTGATCTTTGTTTGTTCCTTTCACGCCAAATTAAGGTTCATATATTGCTAGGTTTTCATGCCAATTGTAAAGATTGGAATTAGATTGTTCCTTTGTATTTGATTGGTATTGAATCCACTTGTAATACTTCTAATTTGGTTTATGCCATTTAGAGTTGTTTGTCCTTGATTTCATGCCATTTTAATTGGAATAGAATCAATTGCATGTGTGTTCTTGTTAATTGGTGTTGAGATCCTTTGAGTACATCATAATTTTTGGTATCAGAGCAAGGTTTTGGTGAAGGGATTTACGTGAACTTCAATTTGGGAATTAGGGTTCTTGTTCTTCCATTTCTTAATTGAAGTTATTTGAAGTGGAATTGAAGTAATTATATGTGATTGTATTGTGATATACCTTATTGTTGCGAAATTGGAAGTGGAAATTTCATAATTGATCTTTGTACTCTTCATCGTGCCGTGAGTTGCTTGTTTGAGGAAGAAAGGGAAGTGCATTGTCTTGAGGATTTTGAAATTAAAGTGTATTTTCATTTCCAGATTTTCTCTTCTTACATGGAGGATTTGGAAACAATTTGAAATTCAAAACAGTCATTAAGTTGAGGGAGTTATTGTGTATTGATCATCACAATACACTTTGACTAGTTGGAATTATTTACCTACCATTTTGAGAAGCGTCTTTAATTGTTTCAATTTTATTTGATTGCTGTGATTGGAAGTGGAGATGTAGAGCGTGTGCTGCACCGTGAGTGAGGTATGAGTGTATGTGACATAGAGTGTTATGGTTTGAAGGTTATTGCACTATGAGTAACGTATGTGTGTGTGTGGCATAAAGGTGTATGTGTTGTGGTTTGAAGGGTGCTGCACCATGAGTGTATGTGTATGCCATGGAGTGAGTGTGTGTTGAAGTGTGAATTGTGTGTGAAGCCGTGAGTTTGTGTGTACCATGGAGTGATTATTAGGTATTGCATTTGATGTAAAGTATATTGTAGTTGTCTTGAATTATTTTTGTGTTTCGATAGATCAATTTATCAACCATATCGAATGATAGTGTGAATGGAGGAATTGGCAATGAGGCTAATAGTCAAGTTAGTGGTGGTTAGGGTCATCGAAGTGCAAGTGGAAGAACATTGGAGGAGTAGTTGTAAGATCTCACCATCGTTGTTGCTACATTAGTGACAAGGATAGATCGAATGACAATGCCACAACTAGTAGTGGCAAATCCTTAAATACCTCCACCTAGAGTAGTCCCTCAGAATGTTCACAGGGAGGGAGCTATTAGAGGTAATAGGAGTAGGAGAATAGAGGGAAATTATCATGCTCTTAAGGAGGAAAGAGATGATAATTTCGAGAATAACCCTTACCCAAACAGGGAGTTTAAACCAACTCAGGAATTAGAGTATGTGAAATTGTAGATGCCTTAATTCGATGGCAGGGGTTTTACAGATGATTATTTAGATTGGGAGGAAAAGGTTAAGGGTTTGCTCAAGTGCTATGAGTTAAATGATAACACTTAGGTTCATCTTATAGTTGTGGAATTCGTAGGTTATGTAGCCTTATGGTGGAAAAATCTTGTGGTTAATAGATGAAGAGATGGTGAGGCTGATATACATACCTGGTAGGACATGAAATGGGTATTAAGGAAAAGGTTTATACCTGAGCATTACAGATAGGAATTGTTTATGTGTCTTTAAACACTAAGGCAGGGAGAAAAAATAGTTGATGATTATGTATAGGAGTTTGAGACATTGATGATCAGATGTGGATCAGTCAAGCTTCCTAAGCAAACCCTAGCACGATTTGTGTCTGGGTTGAAGTATGAAATTGCTTGCGTTATAGATCTACAAAGGTATAACACACTTGATGAGGCTATCTAGTTAGCCCCGAAAGTAGAGTGATAGAGGCGATCCAATCCTTTTTGAGCAGTTAGTAATAAGTATGGAACTTCTACCAAACCTCTTAGGTCAAATGGTCAGATGGGAGGACGAAAAGTGATGGGAAAATTTCTAGCATAGTTAACATTTTCAGAACCCGATTTGGAAGATGATCCAAGTCGCTCATATTTTACTTTATGTCTTTTATTCTAATAAATATTTGAGAATAATCTTACAGGTACAATGATAATTCTCCATGGGATGCCAATATGTCCTACAATAGTTGATGGACATAGAACATTTTCAGGATGACAATCAAAGACCCGCTGCGATTGTTTTCCATTCCGAGGCATTGGTTCATGAAGACTTATGATATTTTATACTTTGTAATTGTTTTACGAACTATTTTTTGTTGTATTTAGTTTTGGGACACTTTCATTTCCTTGTAATTTTCATTTAGGACTAGCCACCTTAAAAGTGGCAAACTTGTAATTTTGACCACTTTCAAACCCTAGGAGTAGCAAGTATAAGTACTTGCTTAGAAGAGGGTTTGAGGAGGCCATATTTTGCAGAACAAACATAGCACTGTCACGTGTGGAATTAGGGTTTATCCTAGTTCAAAAATCTCTTATCAATTTCAACCCAACAATTGAAATTGTGGCGAGTGCGACAAAGGGGAATTGTGAGTCATATCGATTTCATCTTTGTTGTTTTTTATTTCTTCTCTAATGAGTCATATCTAGGGTAGATTTGAATCTTTCTTGGACTTATTTGTGATTGTAATTCATGAACAATTATCTTGTAAGGTGATACGAACCACACCCATGTGTGACGAAACTCAATACCAATATGTTCGGAATTGCAAGCCAAGATGCCAAAACAATCAAGTGGAACCGCAACTCGTTGCCTACAGGTGAGGCAAGAACCTTGGTATATTTTGTTGACGCCACAATCAGGATGAAAGACCGATTGATAAGTTGTGATTAACGCCATGGAAGAAATCCGATAAGTTCAAGAGAAGTTCTTTAGAGAACCAAGAGAGGAATTCTCTCAAAATATGTTATTCAATGTTGTATGTGTGTTCTATGTTCTGTTTCCAACCCTAGTAACTTATATTAGGGTTTACAACTCATAATAACAAAAGCCCAAAACGACATAACATCATAAAGTCACGGAAAAATAACAAACAGGAAATGAAAGCCGGCGGCGTAGGAGCCGGCATAGGATGTACGCCGGGTATATAGGCCGGCGGCGTAGTAAGCCTGCGTAGTCCCTCTGTCGCGCGCGAATGGCGATGTCGGTTCAAGGTTGGCAATGTTTAAGCCAGCGTTGTCAAGGCTGGCAGCTTTGACCTCCTATGCTTTGATCTCCTTGAATGACTTGTACAAATGCAAGTTCATTCTCATGGTTGCTCCAATCCTTTCCGGCTTCTTGGACATCCTTTATCAACCCGTTAAGTGCTTCCTTGAATAATTTCGCTCAAGTTCTTGTGATCGGTCCAGGTGGCACTTCAAGAGGATCCACATTCCACCTTCTGGCTTGGCTCCCATCATGGCTTTCATCATTCCCCTCCCCTAGAAAAGGATTTGTCCTCAAATCATCGCCTACATCAAAAGGACTCAGATTAGTAACATTAAAAGTAGCACTTACTTGTTACTCACCTAGCAAATCTATCTTGTATGCATTATCATTGATGCACTCAAGAATTTGAAATGGTCTATCGCCTCTAGGAAGTAATTTAGATCGACGCTGCACAGGAAACTGCTCTTTGCGCATGTGAACCCAAACCTAGTCTCCAGGTTCAAAGACAGCTTGTCGACGACCCTTGTTGCCTTGTTTCACATACTGCTCTGTTCTTCACTCAATGTTTAGCCTTACCTTCTCATGGATCTATTTAACAAATTCTTCTTTCTTCTTATGATCTAGATTAACATACTTAGAAATAGGCAGAGGTGATAAATCCAAAGGAGTTAGTGGATTAAAACCATACACAATTTCAAAAGGAGTAAACTTAGTAGCAGAATGCATTGTGCGATTATAGGCAAATTCAACATGCGGCAAACAATCCTCCCAACTTTTAATGTTCTTTTTAATGACTGCCTTTAACAAAGTAGATAAAGTTCGATTTACTACCTCAATTTGACCATTAGTCTGTGGATGACAAGTAGTAGAAAACAATAGCTTAGTTCCTAACTTAGCCCACAGGGTCTTCCAGAAATAGCTCAAGAACTTAGCATCTCTATCCGATACAATTGTTCTAGGCATACCATGCAATCTCACAACTTCCCTAAAGAACAAATTAATAATATTGCAAGCATTATCTGTTTTGTGACAAGGAATGAAATGTGCCATCTTAGAAAATCTATCCACGACTATAAAAATAGAGTCTTGACTAAGCCTAGACCTATGTAATCCTAACACAAAATCCATGAAAATATCTACCCAAGGCTCATGAGGAATGGGAAGTGGGGTATAAAGCCCATGAGGTTGGACTTTAGATTTTACTTGTTTACAAGTGACACATCGCTCACAAATCCTCTCAACATCTCGTTTCATGTGAGGCCAATAGAAGTGTTCCTGCAAAACCCCTAAGGTTTTAGCTACTCCAAAATGCCCTATTAAACCTCCTCCATGAGACTCCCTCACTAATAATTCTCTCAAAGAACAATTTGGAATGCAAAGTTTATTCTCCCTAAACAAGAATCCTTCATGCTTATAAAATTTACCATGACCACTCTTCTCACAGTGCACATACTCTTCACAAAAATCTCGATCAGCAGCATACAATTCTTTAATATGCTCAAAACCAAGCAATCTAGAACTAAGAGTAGAGATAAGAGCATACCTTCTAGAAAGTGCATCAACAATAACATTTTCTTTACCTTGCTTATAGTGGATGACATAGGGAATTGTTTCGATAAACTCCACCCAACGAGCATGTCTTTTGTTGAGCTTATGTTGTCCCTTCAAGTACTTTAAGGATTCATGATCAGTGTGGATCACGAACTCCTTTGGCCAAAGATAGTGTTGCCAAGTCTCTAGTGCTCGAATCAATGCATATAACTCCTTGTCATAAGTAGGGTAGTTCAAGGTTACCCCACTTAGCTTCTCGCTAAAGAATGCAATTGGTCTTCTCTCCTACATGAGCACTACTCCAATACCTATTCCTGAAGCAATACACTCAATTTCAAAAGTTTTAGAGAAATCAGGTAAGGCAAGTAAGGGTACATGAGTCAGCTTATTTTTAAGCATCTGAAAGGCCTTCTCTTGTTGCTCTCCTTATCTGAACCCCACGTTCTTCTTGATTACTTCAGTAAGTGGTGCTGCAATGGTGTTGAAATCCTTCACAAACCTCCTGTAAAAGCTCGCTAGTCCATGGAAACTCCGCACATTACTTACATTAGTTGGACTAGGCCATTCTTGGATTGCACGAATCTTCTCTTCTTCAACATGTATTCCTTGTGCACTAACAATAAAACTAAGAAACACAAGTTTGTCTATGCAAAAAGTGCACTTTTTCAGGTTAGCATATAATTGCTCCTTTCGAAGCACTTCCAAAACATCCCTCAAGTGAGATATATGGTCTTCCAAACTCTTGCTGTAAATGAGGATATCATCAAAATAGACAACCACAAATTTGCTAATAAAAGTCCTCAAAACATGGTTCATAAGTCTCATAAAAGTACTAGGTGCGTTAGTTAAACCGAAAGGCATTACTAACCACTCATATAATCCATATTTTGTCTTAAATGCGGTTTTCCATTCATCATCTTCTTTCATTCTAATTTGGTGATATCCACTTTTCAAATTAATTTTAGAAAAGACACTAGACCCATGTAACTCATCTAACATGTCATCTAAGCGAGGAATGGGATGACGATACTTTACCGTGATGTTGTTGATGGTGCGGCAATTAACACACATTCTCCATGACCCATCCTTCTTAGGCACCAAAATCACAGGCACTGCACATGGGCTCATGCTTTCTCTCACGTACCCCTTCTCCATTAATTCATTGACCTGCCTTTGGAGTTCCTTTGTCTCCTCTGGATTGCTCCTATAAGCTGGTTTGTTTGGAATAGATGCTCTGGGTACAAGGTCAATCTGGTGCTCAATATCACGAATATGTGGTAACCCCTTTGGAATCTCCTCAGGGAAGACATCTTCAAAGTTCTGCACAATAGACACAACCACACTAGGCAAAGAGTTGAAAAGTTCATCAGTATTCAAACAAGTTTCCTTAAAAACCAGCAACAACATAGGTTGCTTCATCACTAATGCTCTCCTCACTACACTCGCTCTTGCCACACAACTCTCCTTTTACAAGGCTGCACTCTCCTTTTCACTCACCACCAAAGTTGATCCCCTTTTAACTTGGTCTCTCACGCTCTTTCCAGCCTTCCTCTCTTTTTCCTTTTGATATCGACTTTTGTGTTCCTTTTCTTTTTCTATGTCTTTTGCTCTCTCACTCTCCCTCTGTTTTTCACTCACCTTATATTTTGCAAAAGATTGTTGTACCTGCAACTGATCCTCATACACCTGTTTAGGTGTTAAGGGTTTAAGATTATGGCTTTTTCCATGGTGAAGAAGTGTATATTTGTTAGAAAAGCCATCATGAACAACCTTCCTATCAAACTACCATAGCCTCCCCAACAACACATGACACACCTGCATCAGCACTACATCGCATAACACCTCATCCTCATACCTACCGATGCGAAAAGCAATCAAGGCTTGCTTACTCACCTTAGTCTCGCCACTATCATTCAGCTACTGCAATTTATATAGGCTAGGGTGTTTAGTAGTCTTGAGCCCCAACCTCTCAACAATAAAAGTACTCACCACATTAGCAACTCCCCCCATCAACGATCAAACTGCAAATATGATCACCTAGATAGCATCTAGTATGAAAGATATTCTCTCGTTGCACCTCCTCTTCTTCCTTCACCTGCACATTCAAAGTTCGCTTCACTACTGCCACTAACTTCCTTGCTGCAGGCTCCTCGTCATCACTAGCACCCTCCAATGGAGGCATATCATCATCTTCACTATTCCCCTCAGTCTCATACTTACCATCATCACACAAAATCATAACACGTCTATTCAGACATTGTCTAGCAATATGACCTCTACCTTGGCATTTAAAACATTTAATGTCACGATTTCTAGGAGTAGAAGAATCGGGTTTACCTTGAGTACTAGGAGTAGAACCCGCTTGCTTCTGCTCTCCTTTTGGCTTAGTGGGTAAAGACTTTTCTTCCTTCTTCCATTGGTTATTCTTCTAAGTAGATGAACCAGCACCCTGTTGAAACCGTGCAGTACTACTACCTTTCCTCCTGTGTTGGTTCTCAACCTTTATAGCCATGTGAACTATATCTTCCAATTCCACATAATGCTGCAATTCTACTACATTTTATATCTCTCTATTCAACCCCACAAGAAATCTAGCCATGGTAGCCTCTCTATCCTCCTCAACATTTTCTCTAATCATAGTAACCTCCATCTCCTTGAAATACTCATCCACACTTCGGCTTCCCTACTTAAGAGTTTGCAATTTGTTGTGCAACTAATGATAGTAATAAGCAGGAACAAACCGCTTCTTCATCACCCTCTTCATCTCTTCCCAAGACTCAATAGGTGGTTCGCTATTCCTTCTTCTATTCAACACCAATTGATCCCACCACACTATGGCATAATCTGAAAACTCAATGGCAGCAAGCTTCACTTTCTTTCTCCCACTATAATTGTGACAATCAAACACCATCTCTACCTTCTTTTCCCATTCTAAGTATGCCTTGGGATCATTCTTCCCTTGGAAAGGAGGAATCTTCATCTTTATACTACTCAATTGATTATCATCTCTATTCCTATCTCCTCTATCTTCCCAATCCCTAGTTCCTCTATTCCTACCACCATAACCTCTATAACTCCCGATAGAAGGTTCATCAAATTCATCATCAGAAATTTCATCTCCACCCCTTTGTCTCTCTTAGAACAACTCTCCCTCTTACGCCCTTGAAAGATGTTTTTAGATTGCTCTAGTTTTTGCTCCACCGTCTCATGAATTTGTTCCATGCCCTCCTGAAACATCCTCTTCATCTCACTCCTCAAGGCCTCAATCACTAACCTAGCATCAAACCTCCCCCTCTCACCTTCAGGAGAATGTTGCATCGACATAGTTCCTGCAATAAAGGTTAGTACTAACACAAATATATAGGATTAAGCCTCACGATTCACTCCCTTACATGTTTCACTCAAAGGATGATATCCCATAATCACTCGTGTATTCTCACAAGCAAGGATGATATCAACTCACCAATTCCTCTTCTCAATTCTCTTAGAACTAACCCAAACTACACCAATCCCTTTTGTAGAATTCAAAATAACTCTAGGGGCTTGAATTTTCCTCTTTTTCTTTCCTTTTTACTACCTTTGTTTATGTTCTTTGTTCACTTTTTTTTTTTGTTCTTTTTGTTTGTAACAAGATTAATAGGATGCACTACACTACTCAAGAAACAATTAACACTATGGACTTGGGTATGAAGCTATGACAACACGAAACTTGATATGAATGATTGGAGTTAGGGTTTTGATGTTACCTTCCTCAAACCGAATTGATGTTTAACAAACCTGGCTCTGATACCAAACTGATATAAACCATGCCCACGTGTGACGAAATCCAATACCAATACCAATACGTTCAGAATTGCAACCCAAGATGCCAAAACAATTAAGTGGAACCGCGACCCGTTGCCTATAGGTGAGGCAAGAACCTTGGTATATTCTATTGATGCCACAATCGGGATGAAAGACCGATTAATAAGTTGGGATGAACGCCACAGAAGAAATCCGATAAGTTCAAGAGAAGTTCTTTAGAGAACCAAGAGAGGAATTCTCTCAAAATATGTTATTCAATGTTGTATGTGTGTTCTATGTTCTGTTTCCAACCCTAGCAGCTTATATTAGGGTTTACAACTCGTAATAACAAAAGCCCAAAATGACATAACATCATAAAGTCGCGAAAAAATAACAAACAGGAAATGAAAGCCAGCGGCGTAGGAGCCGGTGTAGTCCCTCTGTCGCACGTGAATGGCAACGCCAGTTCAAGGCCGGCAGTGTTTAAGCCAGCGTTGTCAAGGCTGGCAGCTTTGACCTCCTATGCTTTGATCTCCTCAAATGACTTATACAAATGCAAGTTCATTCTCATGGTTGCTCCAATCTTTTCCAGCTTCTTGGACATCCTTTATCAACCCGTTAAGTGCTTCCTTGAATTGTTACGCTCGAGTTCTTGTGATCGGTCCAGGTGGCACTTCAAGAGGATCCACATTCCACCTTTTGGCTTGGCTCCCATCATGGCTCTCATCATTCCCCTCCTCTTGAAAAGGATTTGTCCTCAAATCGTCGCCTACATCAAAAGGACTCAGATCAGTAACATTAAAAGTAGCACTTACTTGATACTCACCTAGCAAATCTATCCTGTATGCATTATCATTGATGCGCTCAAGAATTTGAAACGGTCCATTGCCTCTAGGAAGTAATTTAGATCGACGCTACACAGGAAACCGCTTTTTGCGCATGTGAACCTAAACCCAGTCTTCAGGTTCAAAGACAGCTTGTTGACGACCTTTGTTGGCTTGTTTCACATACTACTTTGTTCTTCGCTCAATGTTTAGCCTTGCCTTCTTATGGATCTGTTTAACAAATTTTGCTTTCTTCTTACCATCTAGATTAACATACTTAGAAATAGGCAGAGGTGATAAATCTAAAGGAGTTAGTGGATTAAAACTATACACAATTTCAAAAGGAGTAAACTTAGTAGCAGAATGCATTGTGCGATTATAGGCAAATTCAACATGCGGCAAACAATCCTCCCAACTTTTAATGTTCTTTTTAATGACTGCCCTTTACAAAGTAGATAAAGTTCGATTTACTACCTCAGTTTGACCATCAATCTGTGGATGACAAGTAGTAGAAAACAATAGCTTAGTTCCTAACTTAGCCCACAGGGTCTTCTAGAGTAGCTCAAGGACTTAGCATCTCTATTTGATCTGATTGTTCTAGGCATACCATGCAATCTCACAACTTCCCTAAAGAACAAATTAGCAATATTGCAAGCATCATCTGTTTTGTGGCAAGGAATGAAATGTGCCATCTTAGAAAATCTTTCAAGAGGATCCATCGTCTGTCGTGGGAGTTGTTTATAAAGGAGTAATTTGTGGAACTAAAAAAAAAAAAAAATTTTGTTGCACCGTGTTGTATTAACGTATTGTGGAGAAGAGTACTACACGTGGGTTGTAATAACATACTTGTGAAGTTAAGTGATTTGTTTGTTTTCCTTTTTGTAGTTGCTATTGTGTGGCATTAAGGGAAGTGTGGTTGTGGAGTGTGTGTCCTTGCTTCAAATTGTTTTTGAGGATCGGAATACGGGGGTCTACAACTATGTCGAATGACAGTGTGGATGAGGGAATTGGTGATGAAGCCAATAGTCGGGTTGGTGGAAGTCAGGGTCGTAATGTGGCAGGTAGGAGAACTTTGGAAGAACAACTCTAGGATCTTACTACCATAGTTGCTACACTAGCAACTAGAATTGACAGAATGACATTACCACAACCACTAGTGGTAAACCAGCCGGCACCACCTCGGGTAGCTCCATAGAATCCTCATCGAGACAGAGCAGTGGGAGATGGGAATTTGAATAGAAGGATGGGTGAGGACCATCTTCCATGCAAGGAAGAGAGAGATGACAATTTTGGGGCAAACCCATATCAGAATAGGGATTCTAGGCCACCTCGAGTCTTAGAATATGTGAAACTACAAATGCCTTCTTATGATGGCAAAGGATCAGCTGATGAATATTTAGATTGGGAGGACAAGGTTGAGGGTCTCTTTGAATGTTATGAGATCAATGATAGTACCAAGGTCAGATTAGCTACTGTCGAGTTCATAGGGTACGTTGCATTATGGTAGTAGAATCTGATTATTAGTAGGCGTTGGGATGGAGAGGCTGAGATTCAGACCTAGAGGGATATGAAAAGGGTATTGAGAAAAAGGTTCATTCCTGAGCACTACAAACAGGAACTGTTTATGCGACTACAAACATTGAGGCAGGGAGGCAAAACAGTGGATGATTATGTGCAGGAGTTTGAGAACCTTATGATTAGGTATGGGTCTGTTGAACCTCCAGAACAAACTGTAGCACGTTTTGTCTCAGGTCTAAAATATGAAATAGTGTGTGTTGTTAAACTGCAATGCTCTAGTATACTTGATGAGGCTATTCAGTTGGCCTTAAAAGTAGAGAGACAAAGGAGGTCCATCTTATTTAGGGCTTCGAGCAGTAGACCTAGTGCTATTACTAGACCCATATCAGCTGACAGTCGATCAGGGTGAACAAAAGCGGTAGGTGAGGCAGTGAAAGCAGTGGACAAAACTACCCTAACTATTGTTAGAGAGAATTTACCTACTGGGAAGGGTAAAGAGGTAATGGCTCTAGATGTGAGGTAAACTATTCCCAGATCTACTAGTGGGAAGGCACTCCAGATAAAATGCTTTAAATGCATGGGATTTGGGCATATGGCAACACAATGTCCAAATAAAAGGGTGATGACTGTTATGGAGGACACTGGGGAGGATATTGAGGATGACTACGATCAGATTGAACCTACAGATCTACCAACAGCACTACAGGAATATTATGATGACCAAACTGCAAACGCACCAGAGGAGCATACAGGAAGGAAATATCTACCCCTTAATGTGTTACGCAGGGTTTTATCTATATCTCTTGATACTAGTGACATTCAAAGGGAGAACATATTTCATACCTCTTGCAGAATCAGAGGTAACCTTTGTGTACTCATCATCGATAGTAGTAGTTGCATGAATGTTATATCTGCTGCGTTGGTAGACAAATTATAATTGTCTACTATCCCACATCCTAGCTCTTATCACTTGCATTAGCTGGATAATAGAGGTAGTTTGCATGTTACCCTTAGGGCAAAGGTTCCAATGAATGTCGGGCAGAATTATCATGATAAGATCCTGTGTGATGTAGTCCCTATGCATGCATTCCATTTACTGTTAGGTCGGCCTTGGTTGTATGATCGACGGGTGCTACATGATGGGTTTAAAAATACCTACATGTTCTACATGGGCGAATCACGTATAGTTCTATCGCCGATGACTCCATTTGAGGTCCATGGGTTTCAGGAACAAATCAAAAATCCATCCACTACCATTGATAGCTAGAAGAGCAGGACAATAGAGACATTAGGGTTCAATTCCAAAACTGATCCTCTAGATTTGAGGGCAAATCTTTCAGAAGCCCAAGGAGATGATAGGAAAATTTTTAGCATAGTCGACATTTTCAAGACCCGGTTTGGAAGATGATCCAAATCGCTCATATTTTACTTTATGTCTTTTATTCTAATAAATATTTGAGAATAATCTTATAGGTACAATGATAATTCTCCATGGGATGCCAATATGTCCTACAACAGTTGATGGACACAGAACATTTTCAGGGTGACAATCAAAGACCCGCTGCGATTGTTTTCCATTTCGAAGCATTGGTTCATGAAGACTTATGATATTTTGTACTTTGTAATTGTTTTATGAACTATTTTTTGTTGTATTTAGTTTTGGGACAATTTCATTTCCTTGTAATTTTCATTTAGGACTAGCCACCTTAAAAGTGGCAAACTTGTAATTTTGACCACTTTCTAACCCTAGGAGTAGCAAATATAAATACTTGCTTAGAAGAGGGTTTGAGGAGGCCATATTTTGCAGAACAAACATAGCACTTTCACGTGTGGAATTAGGGTTTATCCTAGTTCAAAAATCTCTTATCAATTTCAACCTAAGAATTGGAATTGTGGTGAGTGCGACAAAGGGGAATTGTGAGTCATATTGATTTCATCTTTATTGTTTTTCATTTCTTCTCTAGTGAGTCATATCTAGGGTAGATTTGAATCTTTCTTGGACTTATTTGTGATTGTAATTCGTGGACAATTATCTTATAACGTTAATTTTTCATTTGAGATTAAATGCTCTTTAGTGGTGGCATGGATTGGAATTGTTGGAAGAGGATATATCACGGTTTTGTGTCTTTCTTATTCATCCTTTTCACGTGAATTTTCACTTGGTCTTATTGTTGTTTAGTGAAATTGATCATTGGTGGAAGTTGATTGCATCTTTGAATCATTGGATTTCATCAATTTTCCATTAGGGTTATGCAATTTCCTAGTTCGATTGGATCAGCTTGATTGTGACTTGAGGATTGATTTCTTTGAGTCATTTGATTGTACTTGAACTTGGTTTTGAGCACATAAAAAAGGAATAGGGGAACATTCTAAAGGCTCGGGATAAGAATACCTCTAACACTAATAGGGAGAGGGATATTTCTGGAAAAGGAAAAGAAGTCGCTGGAGCTGATTTCAGGCAAATAGTGCTAGGGCCAATCAGTGGGAAAAAGCACCAAATTAAATGTTTCAAATGCATGGGTTTTGGACACATTGCTACGCAATGTCCCAATAAAAGGGTGATGACTGTTATGAAAAGAAATATTGAAGATGGTCAAGAAGAAGTTGTCGAGCCTATAGATTTTTCCATAATACTGTAGGAATATTATGATGATCATGATGCTAAGATACATAAGAACAAGGGAGATGATAAATATTTGCCTATTAATGTATTATGCAGGGTCATGATTATATCTCCAGATGTTAGGGACATATAGAGAGAGAACCTACTCCACACACCTTGTCAGATTCGAGGTAACTTGTGTGTTCTTTTCATCGATGGTGGTAGTTGCACTAATATCGTATCTACTACATTAGTAAATAACTTACAACTAGTCACTATTCCACCCGCACACCCTTATAAATTACATTGGCTGAATGAACGAGGTGGTTTGCATGTTACAAAGAGGGTAAAGGTGCCATTCAGTATAGGAGATAGGTACAGTGATGAGATTGTCTGTAATGTTCGTCTTATGTGCGCCTTTCATATATTGCTGGGTAGGCCTTGATTGTTTGATAGGAAGGTGCTACATGACAGGTTCAGAAACACTTATATGTTTTGATGTGCCTAAACCCAAGATTAAGCACATACAAAACCAATTTGAAAGAGAAAACAAGCAATGCCAATCAAACTAGTCTCAATCACATGAACAATGGTGTCAAATCTCAATGTTTATAACCAATTCTTCCAAAGAGGATGTAATCAATCTTAAGTATCCAAATAAGATAGCTCTGATACCAAAAAGATGATGTGCCTAAACCCACTTGGAAGCACAATCAAAAGACTCAAGAAAAACAATCTCAAAATCTAATACAAAACTGGTCTACCTAGTAAGCAATTCTCATGACACCTTTGAAGAATTTGATGGAAAATGTTGTTCAAATGATTTAATTGTAATCTCAATTGATAACATTAACCAAATAACCACAACAAGGATTGAAATATCATGTGGAAATCATATCAAAGAAAGCAATAAACCAATGAAATCCACTTTCCCTTTCAATCACTAGTTCACGCCAACAATAACAATGAAGTATGTAATCCAAGTGCTCAATGAAACAATCGATCTTACACGATTGTTGTTCACGAAAATAGAACCACAAATAGATCCAAGAAAGATCCAAATCTACCCTAGATATGACTCACTAGAGAAGAAATGAACATACAACAAAATTGAATTGATATGACTCACAATTCGCCTTCGTCGCACTCGCCACAATTCCAATTCTTGGGTTGAAATTGATAAGAGTTTGGAACTAAGGAAAGAACCCTAATTCACTCATGAAATGTTCCTCTCAAATCTGTAAAAATTAGCCTCCTCAAACGCTCTCTTAAGCAAGTATTTATACTTGCTACTCCCAAGGTTAAAAAGTGCTCAAAATTACAAGTTTGCCACTTTTAAGGTGGCTAATCCTAAATGAAAATTACAAGGAAATAAAAGTGTCTCAAAACCAAAATACAACCAAAATAGTTCATAAAACAATTACATGATACAAAATAACATAAGTCATCATGATCTAATGCCTCGGAATAGAAAACAATTGCAGCGGGTCTTTGATTGTCATCCTGAAAAAAGTTCTGTGCCCAACAAGAGTTGTAGGACATATGGGCATCCCATGGAGAATTATCATTGTACCTGTAAGATTATTCTCAATTTTTTTATTAGAAATAAAGACATAAGGTAAAATATGAGCAATTTGGATCATCATCCAAATTGGGTTTTGAAAAGGTCGATAGTGTCAGAAATTTTCCCATCATGTTTCAAAAAGATGGTGCACGAGTTATCTTGACTCCTATGTCTCCATCCAAAGTTCACACATTCCAAGAACAAATCAGTAAAACTAATGGCTTCTCAGGACTTCAAGCTAATAAGCACACGTAAACACGGGATGTTAGTATAAGAAAAGACCCCTTAGATTTGAGGACAAATCTTTTAAAGGCCCTAGGAGATGATGAGAATCAAACCTCTGGATCTAGCAATGGGGAAGCCAAATTGAACAAATGAGCCCAAAAATCCACATGTTATTTTATTTATCTAATAATAATTTGTCTTTACATTGTAGCAGGTGAATTTATCGGTTTTTACAAGACGATGGGTAAAATTCACTAAGGCTCAATTGTAGGTCACTCATGACTTACATCAATCAAAGAAGAATCGGTCCAATGTAGTTCCTTGGAGGTGCAAGAAGCCAGTTACTTAGGAGGGTTTTACTTGTAATTTTCTCCTTAGTGCAAAACCGACCACATTTGTTATTTTTCACTTGCAATTTTCTTTGTTAAATTTGCCCTATTTAGAGCAAGTATAAATACTTGCAAAATAGGGTTAAAAGGGATTTTTTTGAACATTATAAACTTGAATTTTGTTACCGTGGGAGCTCTCTCTTCATGCCATCTACTCTTATCAATTTCACTTGTGAAATTGTAGGGAGTTGGCCTAGGAATTCTTGTGAGTCATATCAAGATTTTCTTAAGTTTCATCTGATTATTACTAGTGAGTAATATCTTGTTATAATTGGTTGATCTTTGTTTGTTCCTTTCAAGCCAAATTAGGGTTCATGTATTTCTAGGTTTTCACACCAATTATAAGGATCAGAATTGAATCCACTTGTAGTACTTCTAATTTGGTTCACGCCATTTGGGGATTTTGTTTACAACTTGTTCACGCCATTTTAATTAGAATAGAATCAATTGTATGTGTGTTCTTGTTAATTGGTGTTGAAATCCTTTGAGCACATTAGTGGCCCTATGCATAAAATAATCACTCCATTGTGACAAATTTAACATAATATTACCAAATTTTCCTTCTAAGTGGTAGGCTACTACTATAAGATTAATCAAAATCCTATTTTTATTAACAAAATCAGTATAACAGCTTAAGTATCAGTAGAATTAGCAACATGGCCTAGAAACTACTATGGATGTGAGAGGGAGTGTGTGTATACGTTGAAGTTCACAAGAATGTGATGGGAAAATTTCCAGCACCTTTGACACTTTCAGAACTCGATTTGGATGATGATTTAAATCACTCATATTTTACTTTATGTCTATTATTCTAATAAATATTTGAGAAATAATCTTACAGGTACAATAATAATTCTCCATGGGATGCCAATATGTCCTAAAACAGTTAATGGATACAAAACATTTTCAGATTGACAATCAAAGGCCTGCTGCGATTGTTTTCCATTCCGAGGCATTGGTTCATGAAGACTTATGATATTTTGTACTTTGTAATTGTTTTATGAACTATTTTAGGTTGTATTTTCTTTTAGGACACTTTCATTTCATTGTAATTTTCATTTAGGACTAGCCATCTTAAAGTGGCAAACTTGTAATTTTGACCATTTCCTAACCCTAGGAGTAGCAAGTATAAATACTTGCTTAGAGTAGGGTTTGAGGAGGCTATTTTTGCAGATTAAACAATAGCACTTCACGTGTGGGAATTAGGGTTCATCCTAGTTCTAATCCTTTTATCAATTTAAACCTAAGAATTGGAATTGTGGCGAGTGCAACAAGGGGAAATTGTGAGTCATATCAATTTCTTTCTTTGTTGTTTTTCATTTCTTCTCTAGTGAGTCATATCTAGGGTAGATTTGAAGTTTCTTGGACTTATTTGTGAATGTAATTCTTGAACAATTGTCTTGTTAAGATTGATTGTTCTTTTAGTACTTGAATTCAATATCATTTTAGTGTTGGCGTGAATTGGAATTGGAGAAAGAGTGGAAATCACAGTTTTGATGCTTCCATTTTGATTTGGAATTCACGTGGATCTCATTTCATTTTGTTGTCACTTGGTGAAGATTATAAATAGGGATTGCAATTACATCATTTGATCTTCATTTTCCATCCAAATTTCATAGGGGTTTCACGTGATTTATGAACCCATTGGACCGGTTTTGTGATTGATTTGTGAATTGTTTTTCTTGAGTCATTTGATTGTGCTTGAACTTGATTTTGAGCACATCATCTTTTGGTATCAAAGCACAAGTTGAGAGAATGGATTAAGTGTTGGTTGATTTCATGATCATCATTTTCAATTAGGGTTCTTCATTATTGAACCGAAATTGTGTGTAGTGATTTTAAGTTGCGAAAATTGTCTTGATTGAAATTCTAATTTGCTGCTTGTTGAAGTTGGATTGAAGGGATTGTTGTAGCTTCTTGTGGTTGATCATTTTCGTGGAAGGGAAGGAGAGTAGAAGTGTTGTTAATTCAACATTTTTTAACTTGAAAACTTGCCTATTCATACCGTGATTAGCTTATTGCTTGAAGGAGCTTGTGGAGTTTGTTGTTGTGAATGCATTGTGCAAATTCGGAATTGAGGAAGTATATTTTACAGATTTGCATTGTGTTGAATAGTAAGGAATCTATTTGAATTCAAATACATCAATTAAGTTGTGGGAGTTAATGAGTGTTATTTGAATTTGAAATTCATTTCTTACCAATTGAGGACGGTTTGCAATTAGTGAAGAGGTTAAAATTCAAATTTAAATTGCTGCCTATTTGTTAAGTTGCGGGTCAAAATTTGTTGAAAGTGGAGTATATCTTGTTATCATTGCTGTGGAAGTGGAAGTGTATTTTTTGTTGTTGCCGTTTGTTATTATTGCCGTGGAAGAGGAGTGCAATTTTGTATTGTTGCCTTGGGAGTTATTTGTGAAGTGAGTGTTTTGTGGAATTTGGGAAAAGTTGTTGCACCATGATTGAAAAGAGTAGGGAAATATTAATGTTGTGGTGGTTGAATTTATTATGCACCGTGTATAGAAAAGGTGTGTGTGTGTGGCATTGCATTTGTGTGCTAAGTAAATAGTGTGTGTATGGTGTTATTGTGACGTGGTGAAGTGAAGGGAGTGTGCTACAATTATTTGAGATTACATTTGTACTTTAAATAAATCGCATCCATAAACATGTCAAATGATAGTGTGAATGGGGGCATTGGCAATGAGGCCAATAGCCAAGTGGGTGGCAGACCAGGTCGTCGAAATACAAGTGGAAGAACTCTAAATGAACAACTTTAGGACCTTACCACAATTGTTGCTACATTAGCAACAAGGATTGATAGGATGACATTGCCACCAACACCTGTGGTAAACCTTCAAGCACCACCTAGAGTAACTCCTCAAAATGTCCAGAAAGAAGGGGCAGCTAGAGGAAATTTGAGGAGAAGAGTAGAAGGAGATTATCATGCTCTTAAGGAAGACAGATATGATAATTTTGAGGTTAATCCATATCCAGGTAGGGAATTTAGACCACCTCGAGGATTAGAGTATGTGAAGCTACAGATGCCTTCATTTGATGGTAGGGGTTCCGCCGATGATTACTTAGACTGGGAAGACCAAGTTGAGGGTCTTTTTGAGTGTTATGAGATTGGTGATGACTCTAGGGTACGTCTTGCAGCTGTAGAGTTCATAGGGTATGCCGCTTTATGGTGAAAAAATATGGTGATCAGCAGGCGAAGGGATAGAGAGACCAAAATACACACTTAGAGAGACATGAAATGAGTTTTGAGGAAGAGGTTTATACCAGAACACTACAGGCATGAGTTATTTATGCGTGTCTAGACACTAAGACAGGGGGGGTAAAATAGTGGATGACTACGTACAGGAGTTTGAGACACTAGTGATCAGATGTGGATCAATTGAACCTCTTGAACAAACCCTAGCACGTTTTGTATTTGGGTTGAAGTATGAGATAGCTTATGTAGTTGAGCTTCAGAGATATAGTACACTTGATGAGGCTATACAATTAGCCTTGAAAGTGGAAAGACAGAGGCAATCCTATTCATTATAGGTTACTAGGAGTAAGCCCAACACTAATTCAAAGCCCATGGGGGTTGTTAGTCAGTTGGATGGGTCAAAGGGAGCAGGTGAGCATTTCAGGGTCATAAACAAAATTATCCCTACTATAGAAAAGGAGAAAAATGTTTCCGGGAAAGGCAAAGAGGTAGTTGGATTTGATTTGGGGCAGATGGTACAAAGGCCAACCAGTGGGAAGATGCACCAGATTAAATGTTTCAAATGCATGGGATTTAGACATATAGCTACGCAATGTCCCAATAAAAGGGTGATGACCGTCATGGAGGGTAACGAGGAAGATAATGAGGAAGAGACTATTGAGCTTACAGATTTATCCTTAGCCTTATAGGAGTATTATGATGATGAACATGCTGAAACACATAGGGATAAAAAGGGAGGAAAATACTTACCTATTAATGTGTTACACCAGGATGTAAGTATTTCTCCAGATACTAGGGACATATAGAGGGAGAATCTATTCCACACACCTTGTCAGATTCGAGGTAACCTATGTATGCTTTTCATTGATAGTGGTAGTTGTACTAATGTCATATCTACTACATTGGTAGAAAACTTACAATTAACCACTAGCTCTCATCCTAATCCGTATAAAGTGCATTGGTTGGACAACCGAGGTAGTTTGCATGTTACATAGCGAGCAATGGTACCAATCAGTATAGGAGATCGATATAATGATGAGATTATCTGCAATGTGCTTTCTATGTATGCATTCATTTACTATTGGGTTGGCCATGGCTATTTGATAGAAAGGTGTTACATGATGGGTTCAGAAACACTTACATGTTTCAAAAGGATGGTATTCGAATTTTATTGACTCCTTTGTCTCTATCTAAGGTGCGATCTTTCCAGAAACTAGTTAGAAGCACATATAGTTCTTCCAGATTTTCAACCAACAAGCCATTCCAAACATCGAGTTTCAGTCCAGGAAAAGACCCTCTAGATTTGAGGGCAAATCTTTCAGAAGCCCGAGGAGATGATGGGAAAATTTCTGGCACCTTTGACACTTTCAGAACTCGATTTGGATGATGATCCAAATCACTCATATTTTACTTTATGTCTATTATTCTAATAAATATTTGAAAAATAATCTTACAGGTATAAGAATAATTCTCCATGGGATGCCAATATGTCCTAAAACAATTGATGGATACAAAACATTTTTAGATTGACAATTAAAGACCTGCTGCGATTGTTTTCCATTCCGAAGCATTGGTTCATGAAGACTTATGATATTTTGTACTTTGTAATTTTTTTATGAACTATTTTAGGTTGTATTTTCTTTTGGGACACTTTCATTTCATTGTAATTTTCATTTAGGACTAGCCACCTTAAAAGTGGCAAACTTGTAATTTTGACCATTTTCTAACTCTAAGAGTATCAAGTATAAATACTTGCTTAGAGTAGGGTTTGAAGAGGCCATTTTTGCATATTAAACAATAGCACTTCACGTGTGGGAATTAGGGTTCATCCTAATTCTAATCCTCTTATCAATTTCAACCTAAGAATTGGAATTGTAGCGAGTGCAACAAAGGGAAATTGTGAGTCATATCAATTTCTTTCTTTGTTGTTTTTCATTTCTTCTCTAGTGAGTCATATCTAGGGTGGATTTGAAGTTTCTTGGACTTATTGTGAATGTAATTCGTGAAAAATTGTCTTGTTAAGATTGATTGTTCTTTTAGTACTTGAATTCAATATTATTTTAGTGTTGGCGTGAATTGGAATTGGAGGAAGAGTGGAAATCACGGTTTTGATGCTTCCATTTTGATTTGGAATTCATGTGGATCTCATTTCATTTCGTTGTCACTTGGTGAAGATTACAAATAGGGATTGCAATTACATCATTTGATCTTCATTTTCCATCAAATTTCATAGGGGTTTCATGTGATTTGTGAACCCATTGGACCGGTTGTGTGATTGATTTGTGAATTGTTTTTCTTGAGTCATTTGATTGTGCTTGAACTTGATTTTGAGCACATTAGAATGAGGACAAGGAAGAAAGAAACATTTGATTTTAAAATACACGATAGGTGACACAATCCATAGCACGGTCATATACCATGGGCATGTTGCCATTCATTACAAACGAGGTTATGTTTGGTATGTTAACATTGCTACTAACATTACTGTGCCAGTGGTTATGTTAATAAATTTACATTAGGCACAGTAATTAACATGAGTGTATCATGCTATTGATACGAGCATGTCAATTCCCGTGTACCTTTTTGTGGAATTTTCACCTTGGTCGACACGACCAAGTATGCGACCATGTATTTAGGTGTTTCTCTCTTGAAACTTCATTTCTCCTGTTTTTTCCTCTAACACGATAGTGTTTAGGTCATGTAATCAGACGTGTTTATTGACATGGTCAATAGCACTATCATGCTATCGAGCGTGTCAACCATGTATTCCTAAGCATAGTTGTGCATTAAGTCGTACATAACTACACGCCCTTTGGCGCAGTCATGTAGCTACTTTTGGCTCCCTTATTCTTCTTTTTTTTCTTTTTTTGTTTCAGTCGTTATCCTACACACATACTTTCACAAAACAAAAATAAAGTGCAATTTTTATCAAAGTACCTAAGAGTAATAAAGAAGAATGGAAATAAATCTAACTATACTAAACTAAAATTTGAAAAAATAATAATAATAAACTAAGTTAATATTCAGGTTGCCTCCCAAGAAGCATCTTTGTTTAACATTGTTGGCTTAATGCATGTTACCTCTTTTATGACTCGATAGGGTAGAGAAGAAACTCCTTGCTATTGTCATGGTTGAACTCACCTATTAGATAGATTTTTAGTTTTTGGCCATTGACCTTAAATGTACCTTTTTCATGGGTGCTAGACATCAACTAGCCTATAAAGGTAGATTTTTGTGACTATAAATGGTCTAGACCATTTAGATTTGAGTTTTCCAGGAAATATGTGAAGGCGGGAGTTATATAATAACACTTCATCACCTTCCTAAAATTACTTGTCTTGTTTAATCCCTTGATCATGGTAAAGTTTGGTCTAATCTTTGTAGATTCTAGAGTTTTCATATGCCATAGCTTGCCATTCACCCAATTCATTTAACTAGAATTCTCACTTTTCACCTGTAGAATCAATTTCAAAGTCTACCAGTTTAAGTGCCTAGTAAGCTTTATTTTCAATTTCAATTAGTAGGTGACAAGCTTTTCCATATACTAGTCTATAAGGTGTAGCTCCTAAGGGGATTTTGTAAGCCATTCAGTAAGCCTAAAGGACCTTATCTAATCTTATTGCCCAATTCTTATAATTAGATCGCACTGTCTTTTCCATACTTCCTTTTATTTCCTTATTAGTTACTTCCACTTGGCTACTCATTTAGGGGTGATAAGGGCTAGCTATCCTATAGGTAACCCCATACTTTTGAACTACCTTCTCAATTTGTTGATTGCGAAAGTGTGTATCCTTATCATTTATTATTTCTTTAGGTGTGCCAAATCATGAGAATAATTTCTTTAGGAACTTGGTAACTACGCTAGCATCACTTGTAGCTAAAGCCTAGGCCTCAACCCATTTAGATACGTATTCAACTGCCACCATAATGTATTTATTACCAAAAGATCTTAGAAAAGGCTACACAAAGTCAATCCCCCCTACATTAAATACCTCGCAAACTAGTATGGAAGTTTGAGGCATCTCATCTCGTTGTGATATATTACCTGCTCTTTGGCACTTATTGCACAATTAAACATAGTTGTGGGCATCTTTAATGAGGATAGGCCAATAAAAACCTGATTCTAGCACCTTATAGGCAGTTTTACTGGCTCCATGGTGTCCTCCAGTTGACCCTGCATGCCAATGTCCCAAAATCTACTATCCTTCAGTGTAAGAAATGCATCTTCGAATTATTTAACCTGCATACACTTGAAATAAACATGTTTCCTCCAAAAAGTAGTACTTTAGATCAAAGAAGAATTTCTTCTTTTACTAATAAGAAAGTCCTTTTAGTAGGATTTTAGCAACCAAATAATTGTTATGTCAAGAAAATAAGGAAGTTCAGATTCCCTTACCTATTGAAGATGGTAGAGTCATTCTTCTAGGATTTCATCATTGATGTCCTTCTCATCTAATTTTTCTAAGTTTGGATTCTTTAGTCATGATAAGTAGTCCACTACCAAATTTTTAGCACCTTTGTTGTCTCTTATTTCCACATCAAATTATTGTAACAATGGAATCTACCTAACTAAATGAGGTTTAACATCAGATTTCTTCAAAAGATATCATAGAGTGGAATGATCAATATAAACAATAACTTTGTGTAAGACTAAATATAACCAAAATTTTTTGAAAGCAAAGACTACGGCTAGTAATTCTTTTTATGTGGTAGTATAATTCTCTTGAGCATCTATTAATGTTTTGCTAGAGTAGTAAATTGGCTAGAAGTACTTATCCCTCCTTTATCCTAAAAGCTCTCCAACTACATAGTCATAAGCATCACACATTAGTTTAAATTGGAGAGTCCAATTAGGTGCAGCTACTATTAGCCCATTAGTCAGTTTTTCTTTTAATATATTAGATACATCTAAGCATTCTTAAGTAATATGAAAAACACATATTTTCTAACAATTTAGTTATAGGCCTAACAATTTTAGAGAAGGCTTTAATGAACCTTCTATAAAAACCTACATGTCCTAAAAAACTTCTAATAGCCTTAACTAAAGTGGGGATTAGTAATCTTGTAATTGTGTCAATTTTTACATTATCAACTTCAATTCCCCTATTCGAAATTTTATGCCTAAGGACTATGCCCTCTTATACCATAAAATGGCACTTTTCCCAATTTAGCACTAAATTTATCTCTTTACACCTTTGTCAAAATCTCCTTAAATTGTGGAGGCATCCATCAAAAGAATTTCCAAAGATAGAAAAATCATCTATAAATACCTCCATAATTTCCTCTAAGATCTTTGAAAATAGCCATCATGCACCATAGGAAAGTTGCAGGTGCATTACAAGACCAAAAGGCATCCTTTAATAAGTGAACATACCATAGGGACATGTAAAAGTAGTTTTATCTTGATCTTCAAGAGTAATAGGAATTTGAAAATAACTTGACAATCCGTCGAGAAAGCAGTAGTACATGTGTCCAGCGAACCTCTCCAACATTTGATTGACAAATGAAAGTGGAAAGCGATCTTTTCTTTTTACATCACTTAATTTCCTATAGTCAATGCCTACTCTCCATCCGGTTACAATCCTTATAAGGATGAGCTCGTTGTTTTCATTAGGTACCATGATCATTCCCCCCTTCTTTGGTACAACTTGTATAGGACTAACCTAAGAATTGTCAAAAAGAAGATAGATCATACCTACGTTGAGGAGTTTAATGACTTCAACCTTCACAACTTCATTCATGTTGATTTAGTCTTCTTTGTGGTTATACGATTGGCTTAGTGTTTTCTTCTAACAAAATCTTGTAGGTATAAAAGGATGGACTAATCTCGTGGATGTTGGAAATCTTCCAGGCTATTGCTCACTTATGCTCCCGGAGTTCATCTAATAACTTTTCTTGCATGGTATTTAAATTTGACGCAATAATTACTGGAAATTTTGTGTCTTTCTCCAAGAACGCATACTCCAAATAATTAGGTAGTCGTTTCAGCTCTAGGATTGGGGGTTCTTCAATGAATGGCTTTAATCTTGCTACCTTACTTTGATCAATTTCTTCAAATTCTTTCTATCACACTAAAGGTTCATTTTCTTCTTTCTTCTATGCTAAGTAAATCTCCAAAGAATCAGTTTATAAGAATTCCTACACATGTTTAGATACGGTCAGGTTAGTTTTATCTAGGAAATAACATGTATCACCTTCAGCAAGAGAATACTTTATAGCTTCAACAACTTTAAAGACTAATTCTTCCCTGCCAACCCTCAATATTAACTTTCTATCTCCTATGTCTATAATTGCTCTTACTGTGGTTAAAAAGGTTCTTCCTAAGATTAATGGTACTTCTATATCTTTATCCATTTCAAAAATTACAAAACTACAGGAAAGGTAAAAATACCAACTTTTACTAACACATCTTCAATTATTCCTTTAGGAAATTTTACTAATCTATTGGCAAGTTGCAAACTCATCCTAATTGGTTTAGGTTCTCCTAATCCTAGCCATTTAAACAATATCTGTGGCATCAAATTTATACTAGCCCCTAAATCAGCCAAAACATTTTTTACAAATAAGTTACCAATTAAACAAGGCAAAGTAAAACTACCTTGGTCTTTTAATTTCTTCGGTAACTTGTTTTGTAAGATGGCAAAGCATTCTTCACTGAGGATGATTATTGAGAATTCTTCTAGTTTTCTTTTGTTAGACAGTAGATTCTTTAAGAACTTTACATACTTAGGCATCTATGACAAAGCCTCAACAAAAAGTAAATTTATGTGAAGTCGTCTAAAAAGATCAAAAAACTTACTATACTATTCCTTTAAGCATTCTTTCTTAAGTCATGCAAGGTAAGGGATTTTTAGAAAATATTCTTTTACCTTTGAGATCTTTTCTTCCTTCTTCTCTTGCTTGTCTTCCCTTTCCACATCCTACCTTTTGCTTGATTTTTATTCATATTGCAATTCTTTTCCACTTCTTAAAGTAATTGCTTTAACTTATCCCTTAGAGTTAGTTTCAATATTACTTAGCAATGTACCTATCAGTCTTTCGAAAACCATCTTTGCAATCTATCCAATTTGATTTTCAAGATTCTAAATCAAAGCCTTTTGATTTCATAATAAAGCTTTTGTAGCTTGGAAGCATGTTTTAGAGGTGTGGATGAACTTTGTTATCAAATCTTCTAGATTCAACTTCTTTTCTAGTAGCTTTTATGATTGTTTGAATCAAGGTGGAACATTCCTTTGTTGATTTCCCTAAGAGAAATTTGGGTGATTTATCTAAGCTGAATTATAGGTGTTACTATAAAGATTATTTTGTTGCTTGTTTGAGTTCCCTACATACTCAACATGCTCATTAATGTTACAAACAAAATCTGGCAAGCCTAGTTGTTGTGTCATCAACATCCCATCAAGTTTTTTGCTTCATGCTTTGACTTATGCTGCTAAGGCAGTAACAGCATCCACATCATAAACTTATACTACTCTTTATTGCTCAACTCTTGTAGCATTCCACTGGTAACTATTTATGGCCATATTTTTAATAAGATTTTAGGACTCTTCAAGTGTTTTGTTATTTAGTGTTCCTCTAGCAACTGCATCAATCATCTGCTTAGTTATCTAATTTAGTCCTCGTAAAAAGTTTAGATTTGCCTCCATAATAGAAGACTATGGTAGGGACATCTTCTTAGTAGATCTTTATATCTCTCCCTTGTATCATATAGTGTCTTTGACCTATTTGAGTATAGGAGGAGATATCATTTCATAGTTTCATAGTCTAGGATAGTGGAAAATATTTTGCAAGAAATTTCTCTACCATCTAGTTCATGTAGTGATTGAATCTCTAGGAAGAGAATTCAACCACTATTTAGCTCTATTTCTTAAAGAGAAAGGAAAAATTCGTAACTCAATGGCATCGTCTATTGCCCCATTGATTTTGAATGTGTTGTAAATCTCCAAGAAACTTGTAATATGTACGTTTGAATCTTCGTCCTATAAGCCATCAAATTCAACAAATTGTTGTACCATATGTATAATGTTAGGTTTAATTTCAAAATCATTGGCTACAATTGCACTCCTAACATCACTTACATTTCCTCTAATAAGTGATGGTCGTGTATAATCAAACATCATCTAGTTATCTTGCTTATTTGCCATGGTGATAGATTGATTATCATTAGATTCTTGAGCTAGAACCTAATATCTTTGACTTTCTTTGCAATGTCCCCTTAGCATAAACAAAAGAAGAAAATTAGAAATTATAGAAAGTAGAAATTAATAGAATAAGTAGTAAAATAAATAATTGTTGGATTAACAAGATATAGGTATTCTTAATATCTTAATCCCTGGCAACAGTGCCAAAAACATGATATTAGCCTATCTATTACCCTAAACTTATAAGTAAGTACACTTATTGATTTTATAGTGCAGTAGATATTAATATCGAGTATCAATCTCACAAATACTATAATTACTAGTATTAACCCTTTCTCCTATTATCTAATCCACAAAATTGAGTGAAATAAGTAAAAAGGCAACAAGTAATTTAAAAAAAAAAATAGCAATCATTAAAAGTGTATCCGGATATTAAATCCCCCCTAAAACTACTAATGCAATTAACTAATTATTATTCAATTCGATTATTGTATTCTTAAAGTATATGAATTCCTATATTGAACTAATAGCTCTCTTAAATCTACTAATTCCTTATTCCATGTTGATTAATTGGAATCTCTTCCTAATTAAAACCCTTGGAATCACATTACTTTTAATTTAAGAATTCCACTATTAGGCATCATCCTATCTTTAGGATTGAATGCAACTCTTTTTAATTGTGTTAGATCTATTCTAATATAGGATCTTTCGATCTCTATATAAAAAATCTAACTTTAAACTAATATACCAGCAATATTAATTTGAAAACAATAAAGAATACATAATTGAATAATAAGAATAACAAGAATTTCATTGAATAATATACTAGGAAATCACATGTTCATTTTAGGGTTTATCATACCCAAGTACAAAAGAAAATTAAGTTAGCAACATATTGAAATTAAAAACGAAAATATAAAAATGGTGCATAAAAAAGAACATTAATAAAGAGAAATAATAATAAATTCTATTACTATGCTAGTACTAATCTAAAACTTCTATCTTTGTTGGAATTTCATACTCCCTATATAGTAAATCAATGCCCATCTAAGAAAGTTTTAGTCTCCTAGAACAAAACTGGAATCTTGATAGATTAGGAAATATTGCTTCAATAGGTAGTAATCGCCTCTTAGAAAATATGAAACTTAGCTTCTCACGAAAGGAGATTGAATCTTCAAGATGAATGGTACTTTAGAAACGTAAAAATGAGCTTGAAAAATTAAATTGGAAAGTAAAAATTCTACTTGGTAAAAGTATGGTACAATCGTGCTAATGCCTGTATACCATTCTATTTCGAAAATATTTGAAAATTGCCTTTAACACACCCTCCGACACAAGTGTGTACTTGACCATATACTTCTACATTTTACGGCTTCTCCAAAAGGCTCTAGTCTTGCTCTAGTCAACATGGTCTCAAACACATTCATGCTATGCATCGTTTCATGCTTTATAATCTTATATCTTGTATATTTTTGCTCTACATTTCACACATTTCTTCTATTTAATTAAAAATTACAATTCCAAGCTTTGAAATCATCATAAAGAATGACTAAATGCAATATCCATGCAAAATATGAGAAAAGCAAATAAAAACTATTATAAATGTTACAAATAATAAATATTTTATAAGACTCATAATTTATTATGCCTAAACCTAGTTCATTTTAGTTATTTAATTCGATTTGGACCTTAATAGGGTTTGAAGCTTGGTTTAAGTTATTTATTGTAATAAGACGCATTTAGGATATGAGCCTTCCAAAGAGAATAGGCCTAAGTAGATTTTGGATTTTGGGCGCATTGGTCATTTGAGTCTATATTGTTAAGTTAATTCCTATTTTGGTCTAATTAGGATAGTCAAATCAATTAAGCCCAATTATATTTAAACATATAGGCTAACCATAGGGAGGATAAAAAGGTGGTCCCTAAGCTGATATGGTTGGGCTAACTTGGGATTAGGCCAACTTTAGCCCAAGTTAATTGACCAACTATTAATTAATTCTAATTCTTCATTTTCAAATGCCTTAATTTTAAATGGACACAAGTTACTCAATTTAAGTCCAAATCAAGTGAAACTAAATCTATTTGATTCCTTATCACTTTCATTATGCAATTTAACATTAAAAAAAAAGCCTTATTTTATTCATTTTGGAGCCCTTTGATTACCATATTACACAAAGTTACGAATTATCAATTTTAAAAGCCTATATCTTATCTAATTTAAGTCCAAATCACTCCAATGTTTCTATTCCTTTCTAAAATCCAAAACATCATTTACTTTTCATTTTTAAGTCCAAAACACTTCCAAAACATAGTAAGATTTACAAAACATGCCCTAAACATTCAATGCATTCCTATTAGTCCAATTTCAACCTATTTTCACTTCTAGGTCTCATTTTACATACTATCTAATTCCTATCATTAATTAATCATAATTCTACCAAATTAACTTAAAATAAACATAATACATCACAATTTAACATGAATCATCCTTAAACTTTGCCAAACTCAATATCCATCATGTAACTTCAATTGTCATCAAATTTATCACTTTAAGACCATGTTAACATGCTGAAAACTCATAATTCAAAAATTAAATCATCTTGTTCATCCATTAGCTCATTTATATCATTAATTCCAACCTCTAACATGTCATATTTATCAAATTAATCATCAAAGTCATTCCAAAATCCACATACTCATATGTTAATCATCAAATCATCATCTTTAAACATTAAAATCAGGTTTCTCATGGAAATCAAATCCTAATTTCCTCCCTATAGTGGCAGCATCAACAACCCATTTATAGATCTTTGATTATCATGCATCAAACTTGATTTTTATCCTCAAATCCAACACCCAACATCACAATTATCTAGTAAAAAGTTAAATCCACATCCTAATCATCAAATTACAATCAATATGCATCAACATAAGTGGTGGATTGCATCAAAATCCAAGAAATCATCAAGTAATCTTAATCATCAAGTCATCCAAAAGAGTGTTTGCTTGACTCCTAATTGATTTTCCCTTACTTAGAGCATGAAGTTCTACTTAGATCCACATTTGACAAGCTTAAGTTTACTTCAATCAAACTACACTTCAATTACTACTAAGCGTCTTGTATTGTGATTGAGAGACCCTCCTTAGCTTGGATTTCCACTTGATTTTGCACCTAAAACTTACAAGAAATCAACTAGAATTAGTAGCTAGATTAAATAGGTTTTTGAGCTAGATCAAGGGTTTAGGGTTTAAGCTTTAGTTTTGGGGTTTTCATACCTTATGATTTTCAAAAATTGAAGAGAAGGGGACTACTGGATTGTTGATCATAAAGATTAAGGGTGGATTATGCTAGGGTTTAGGGGGATGAAGCAAAGGGGACCATAAAAGTTTAGTGGTTTTGACCTGGAGGTGACATGTGTCCTTCAATTTAATCTAATTACCATTTTATTTTTTCTCAACTTTTCCCACTTACTCCGACTGAAATATGATTCATCGCTCTCGCTAAAATGCCCTTGTAAACTCAAGTATTCAACTACCCTTCGACAAGATAAGCTTAGGGGCATTTTTGGTCATTTTACCCAATTGACCTTTAAATTTAAATTTTTCTTTTCTAATTGCCTCCAAATAATTTGTAATTGAATTTATTCACCTAATAGACTTTATTTACCTAATTAAGGTTTTAGAGCTATATTTAAGGTCTCTAAGTGATTTCAAGTCCAATTTTGATAAAATCAATTTCAATGGTAAAAAGGTTATTTTCAATAAAATTGGTTTTTCAACTCAGTAATTCCTTCTTGATTAAATCAAAATTTTTCCTTTTATACTCATTGACCTCATTTATTATTTTTGGGATTTTTCACCCTATGAATACAACCTTTCTCATCGTTATACATGATACAATTCATATTGTAAAGTAGGAATTTGTTTTTATTTATTTATTTACTTTAGATTTAACACCAATCAATAGTATACTCATTATTATTTATTGTATCTTTAGCATTCTCTTTTTTATCCTAATATTGTTGCTTAATGTACCTATAATCTCTATTCTAGACACAATGTGAAGAGTTAGTATATTCATTTAGCAAATATATTTTAGAAAATTGCATTTTTCATATGAAGTAGATAAATATTTGAACCAAAACTAAAAGAAGAAAATATCATTTTCATCAAAGATTTGTATGACTTGGGTTTGGCAATCGCATTATAAATGTAAAATTCTCACAAACGCTAGTTAAAGCATACTAATTTACGTATCTCCACATTAGATTAGAAAATAATCTACCGATAGCATATGATTGCTCATGCATAGTGCATGAAATTGACAACTTGATTAATATTGTGTAATGTATATTGTGAGTCTTCGCATACTTGAAGAGTCAAGTTTTTGCACATTCCCTATAGCTTTTTATTGCATTTACATCTTGTGAGTTTGTTGAAGGTGTGGATACCATATATATATTCATGCCTAATCTTTTAGACCTAGATAGATTACTACTTTAGTCTTTATGATATGTGATAGGGCAACAATATGACCTTGTATGTTATTGTATATGATTGACATTCTCTTGGCTTTTTGTATTTACATAGCTATTATGTAGTATCTTATGCTTTTAGTCACTAATATAGAGTTTTGTCTATGGAAGTCATTTTTCTACTACTAATCCTTATTTAGGGTAAATTTCCTTGGAGCTTTATTTCATGCATTTGTAGTGTTAATCTAAGTTTTGTTTTTTTTTTAACAAAAATAGGAAAAAAAAAAGAAGCACATCTATAGCATAATTGAATTTAGAAAAATTCAACCTAGGTTATATTAATAACTTGTCATAAACTATTTATATTTACCACCTATAGCATTCTCCATTTCTTTTTTATTTCTCTTTTCTTCTTTTTTTCCCCCTTTTCAATCCCACCAAGTGTATTGTTGAATTCGCTTAAATAAAAGATGTATGTTTCCTATATTAGTTTTTTTAATTCATTGCCGATGTTATTTATTTATTGAATTGTAATAAGTCCACAAAAAAAGATGCTAAAAAAATGAAGGGCAATTCATTTATTATATATACAAGGGACATAACACTCTCACTAAAAGGCAACGATGAACTAATTAAAAGAAAATATCGTGAAAGATACCTAAATATCTTAACACAAGTAAAACCAATAAACATTACAAGTGTAAAGGCACAATTTTTAGAGATTGAGCCTTTTGCTCCGTAATACCAAACTTTTCTTCCATGCTCATATTCTCTAGTGCAACACCATTTTCAAGCCTCTAATAAAAACAATTTACAAGTGAACCTACCATCAAGTGTAGCATTCTAATAGCTAATGGCAACCTAGGACATATCCTTCAACCACCACCAAATGGAATAAGCTCAAAGTTTTGTCCCTTCACGTCTAGTTTAGTCTCTAAAAACCTCTCTAGCACAAATTCATTTTGTTTATCCCAAGTTGCTAGGTCTCTCCCAATAGCCCATGCATTGACTAAGACCTATGGACCTTCAGGGATCATAAAGCCTCTAAGTTCTATAGTGAAATTAGCTTTACGAAGGAGGAGGAGGGGGACTGCTAGGTGGAGCTTAAAGGCTTCTTTCACTATTTCTTGTAAATAGGGCAATCGAGAGATATCAAATTCCTCAACGACATTGCCTTTGCCAATGACAGTTTCAAGTTATGTGTTTGCCTTCAATAGTTTGTTTGAGTTGCAAAGCAATTCTGTCATTGCCTACTCCACTATGCTTGATGTGTTGTTAGTGTCGACACGAAATAGATCCTAAGATGGTTAAATTCATAATGAGCAACAAATTAATTTCAACAAATAATTTCTATTTTTAAAATCTCTTCACACATAAAAATAAAATTACAATTTCTTTTAAAAAAGGAAGTCATGTAAGCAAGGAAAATATTTGAATACCCTATAATAATTCATCTCACTAAACATAATTTTGGAAGCAAGGATTCATTGGGTATTACATGATACATGTAATATACATGTGATGTGTAAATTTCAATAAGATTTTAATATATATAGTTTGTACAAAATACTGATAATAATTGTTTTGGAAGCTGCCCATTTCATTATTATGTATATGAAAATTTTATTAGTATTTATATGCCACATATATGTAGCACATAATTTGTAATAACTAATAGATTATTTTTTTCTAATTCTGGTGCATTTCTGATAGGAATTTCCCATATGTTTCTCACAAATTCCTTGGTTTATACTATGAAGGAAAAGGTAATTTAAATTTCTATCCCAACTTTTCCTTTGATACTTATGGTTTATTTCATTTTTATGAGATTTGAATGTCAATGTAAGGTTAAGAATGGAAAAATATTGTTAAGATCTTGATTTCCTAGAAAATCTCATAACTAATAGAATCAAATAAAAATGTCATTGTAGCACTTTTTAATAACCTTTTGGAAGCAAATTTTTAACCTCTATGTTTGAAAATATAGATATATGAATAAATGAACTTTATTTTATTTTTTTAGTCAACCTCTTGAAAAGCATTGGTGCACACCCTAACAATTTTCCTATAAAAAATTATAGCTCGTAAAACACACTGTATATATATATATATTTCCATGAGCTTTCTTTTTTATAAAAATATAATTGTTATTATAATAATAAAATAAATTTTCTGTTTTTTTTTTCCTTGAAACACTTTATATCACCGTTAATGATAATGACCCTATAATAGCTTATGTAGTTAGAGGTGGGAATGTAGGTAGGCTAACCTGTAGATCCTATAAATGTTATGCAGTTCGGGCCGAAAAATTTAGCCTATGGAATTTACAAGCTATTTTGGCCCACCTCGCGTAGCCCGTAGGTCAGGTCGGGCCAACTCACCACTAGCGTAGGTTAGCTCGCAAATAGAAAAAAAAAAGAAAGAAAGGGAAACTATGGTAAAAGTAAAAGGCTAAAAACAGTAGACTAGGACACAAGACCACACGTGGCACAAGACACAATAGACAACACTCATGTCTCACTACAAAATTTATGTAGGTCCAGTCGAAAAATTTAGCTTGTGGAATTTGTTGGCTATTTTAAACTATCCTGTGTAGCTCATAGGTTAGGGCAGGCTAACTAACCATTAGCGTAGGTTAGCTCAAAAAAAAAAAAAGCGGGGGGGGGGGGGGGGGGGGGGGGGAACTGCAGTTAAAGATGATGTGCCTAAAACCAAGATTAAGCACATGTAAAACCAATTTGAAAGACAATCAAACAATGTCAATCAAACTAGTTCAACAATTGCACAATTCCTTAATATTTATGAACCAATTCTTAAATAATGGCATGATCAATCTTAATTCCAAGTATGATGATGCTCTAATACCAAAAGATGATGTGCCTAAAACCAAGATTATGTACATGCAATTGGAAAAAATTATAAACCTCAAGGCACTTATTCAATCTCGATTCAAAACTACTAGAATTTGCGTGAACCCTAATGGAGAGCAATAAAATTTGAATGCTCTGACTTTCAAATTAACAATTCCACAATGATAAAATCCTTCAATCATCACTAAACAAATAATGTCACATGAATTACATAACAAACAACAAGAACCAATTCAAAGATCTGCATTCTGAGCAAAGTGATCCATGATTTAAATAAGGCTAAATTGAAGGTTAAAACTTATGGGCTAAAACCAATCAATTGTAGCAACAAGAAATTGATTACAAATGCAATCAAATTTGGTCAATAACACATACAAATCAACCCTAGATACAACTCACTAATGATGAAAAGAAAATTGCAACAAGGAAAATTTGATATTACTCACAAATTAGCCTTAAAGCCACTTGCCACAACCTCAAATTGGGATTTGAAATTGATAAGAGCAATTTGAATTAGGAAAACCCTAACCCTCACACGTAAAGTGTTTGTTATTTTCTAAAAATTTGGCTAACTCCCTCAAAACCCTACTTAAGCAAAAATTTATACTTGCTCCCTTTAGGGTTAAAAAGTCCATAAAATTACAACTATGCCACTTTTAGGGTGGTTAGTCCTAAAACTCAATTACAACCAAATAAAAAGCATCCCAAAAGCTTACACATGAATAGTCCAAAGAAATAATTACAAATAAAAATAGTCTTTATCATGCTAGCCCTTCCATAGGATTTGTCGGCCCAGCTCATCGCCGGTTTAGGTCGATCTATGGATAACCCACAAGTTGAGTCTTGTGAGTTTGTCCATTGCCTTGTAAAGCATAATAAGTATACCTATTGGAATATAAAATACATGAATAAGAGAAAAGAGGTTAGTAAATAAATAATTCTGGGTCGATGTACTCAAAATGAGCCCTCATCTCCATGATTTGAAATCCTTTATCTCTTGCCTTAATGATAAGTCTTGACGAATTTTGATTCCTATCATCTCCTCTGTCCTCAAAAAGATTTATGCTCAAATTTGACAGATCAAATATAGTAGAGACTTTGTTTCCTCCTAGCAAGCCACCTGAGGAAGTATCACTACAGAATCCCAATATTTGAAATACCACAAGGGGTAATTGTTTTATCTCCTCCATTTCTAAGATGTATCTCATCTGCAACACAAATAATGACCCATTATCCACTAAGGTCTCCCCTGTCTCAACCCGTTCTACTAATATTGTTTCCTCCTTTTCTAACTCATCTGTATGTCGCTGACTCTCATAGCCCTCTGAAACCTCTAAAGGTGGACATAAATGTCTTTGAATAGTCTGGCTCTCTAGTGATCTGCTCATATCACTCTCACCCTTAGGATCTTCTAATGGTTGGTACATTTATGTCTGACAAATGTTGTCCTCTATATGTTGGCTCATATAATTAAGAGCCTCAGGAATCTCTAAAAGTTGGCATATCTGCTTCTGCATAATGTAGTCCTCTAAAGGTTAGTTCATGTGGTTATGATTCTCAAGAATCTTTTATGGTCTACAGATCTATTGTTGAACCTTTTGGACCTTTGAAGGCAACATCGGATTTAGAATAATACATTTTCCCTCCTTCTAGAATACATAAGTATTCTTGAAGCCATCATGTAAGACCCTCCTATCATATAACCAAGGCCTACCAAACAATATATAGGATGCACTCATAGGTAGAATATCACACTAGATTTCATCACAGTATTTATCCCCTACACTGAAAGGTACCCTAGCTCTTTGGGTCACATGTAAACACCTCTAATCACTAAGCCAATGCAATTTACACAGTTCAAGATGTGGAGTAGTGGAAAGTTTTACTTTTGATACAAACGATGCTGCTACCACATTGGTACAACTACCACCATCAACTATAAGGACACATAAATTTCCTTGTACCCTATAAGAAGTATGGAACAAATTTTCCCTTTATTTATCATCCTTAGTAGTAAAAGTAGTCAATGTCCAGCGCAATATATTAGTATAATGAAACATTTCACTAGACATGATTGTGTTCAAACCCAACAACACAATAATTATCCTTACACTTCCATGGTTCAAGTACACAACCAAGCCACAAATGAAGTACACTCAACTACTTTCAAGTAGATAAAATTAAATTCAACTACAAGTGTTTAAGTAATTAGTTCAATTACTTTCACACTTTAATGACTTGTTTGAATTTCAAATTCTACTACTCAACTTTCCTTATTCTTGCCTTGACTTCTCACCACTTAAATACACAATAGGTAGCAATTAAACACATATATAATACATAATTCACCACCACACAACTTCCCTTCTACTCACAGTACCAATATGTTCACGCCACTAGCAACAATTATCTTTACAACACCAACAAAAACCAATGCCAAATATACACACCCTTCACTAAGTTTTACAAAAGAAAAAAGAAAAAACAACACTACATATACTCCTCTTCAAGCTACGGTACACTTCCTTTCCACACACCATAATAAACCGCAACTTCAACACAAAAAGGCAACTCAACTTTCAAATTCAAAAGGAGTTTAATAAGTGCAAGATTCCACAAATGGTAAGGAGCTAATTCAAATTCAAATGACACACAATTAAACAATGACTTAATGTGTGTTTTGAAATTTCAAATTGGCTTCTTAATTTACACTTCAATTCTGAAATTCAAATCTGAAAATTACAACTTGCTACTCCTCACTTCCGAAAAATACACTCAACACAAACCCACTTCACCAATTGATCACAAAGCATCAACACTCTTTCTCCTCACGTCCACTTGAAGATCACTTAACACCACTTCACATAAACAACAATTCACTCCATCACTCACACTTACACACACATGCAACAAGTCACACCGCCACTCACACTACACACACACATGGTGCACTCCTTCAAGCAACAATAATAATACTTCAAATGTATCACTTCCTTGCCTACACACACACAGCACTTCTTGTTGAATCCCCTTACACTGAAACCTCACAACAAAGGCAGCAACAACAATTCAAATAATTCCACTAAATGCGACCTTCTCCATAAAAGGTAAAACAATTCAAAATCAAACAACAATCCTTAACGCTACTCAATAAATACTTCAAATTAATGGACGTTTGAATTTCAAATGTTTTCCTATTCTTTACACAACTTTAAATCTGGAATTTAAATCTGAAATCACAAATACTACTCCTCCAATTTTCGAAAATGCACACAACATAATTCCACTTCAACAATTGAAACACTTCTTTTGCCCTTTTACAGTTTGCTTTCCATGCAATACATGTTCACAACCACAATCAAGGAATCCAAGAATGTTCAATTCTCCTAGTGATCAACTACTAATCAACAAGACAACAAAATTCAACAATTACAATAACAAGATGCAAGTTCACGCCAACAACTTGTTTGGTTCAAAATGCTATAACAACCAACCCTAACTTCCGAATTTAATTTGCAACCATTCCCTTCTCACAACCTTAAGCTCTGATACTAAGAGATGACGTGCCTAAAACCAAGATTAAGCACATGTAAAACCAATTTGAAAGATAATCAAACAATGCCAATCAAACTAGTTCAACAATTACACAATTCCTCAGTATTTATGAACCAATTCTTAAACAATGGTATGATCAATCTTAATTTTGAGTATGATGATGCTCCAATACCCAAAGATGATGTGCTTAGAACCAAGATTAAGCACATGCAATTGGAACAAATTATAAACCACAAGGCATTTGTTCAATCTCGGTTCAAAACTACTAGAATTTGCATGAACCCTAATGGAGAGCAATGAAATCCAAATGTTCTAACTTTCAAATTAACAATTCCACAATGATAAAATCCTTCAATCATCACTAAAAAAATAATGTCACGTGAATTACATAATAAACAACAAGAACCAATTTAAAGATCCACATTCCGAACAAAGTGATCTACAGTTCAAATGAGGCTAATTTGAAGGTTAAAACTTAAGGGCTAAAACTAATCAATTGTAGCAACAAAAAATTGATTATAAATGCAATCAAATTTGGTCAATAACACATCTAAATTAACCATAGATACAACTCACTAGTGATGAAAAGGAAATTGCAACAAGGAAAATTTGATATTACTCACAAATTAGCCTTAAAGCCACTTACCACAACCTCAAATTGGGATTTGAAATTGATAAGAGCAATTTGAATTAGGAAAACCCTAACCCTCACACATAAAGTGTTTATTCTTTTTTGAAAATTTGGCTAACTCCCTCAAAACCTTACTTAAGGAAGTATTTATACTTGCTCCCTTTAGGGTTAAAAAGTTCACAAAATTACAACTATGCCACTTTTAGGGTGGCCGATCTTAAAGCTCAATTACAACAAAATAAAAAGCGTCCCAAAAGTTTACACATAAATAGTCCAAAGAAATAATTACAAATAAAAATAGTTCTCATCATGCTAACTCTTCCATAGGATTCGTCGACTCAACTCATTGTCGGTTTAGGTCAGTCTATGGATAACCCAAAAGCTGAGTCTTAGTAAATTTGTCCATCGCCCTATAAAGCATGACAAGTGTGCCTATTGGAATATACAATACATGAATAAGAGAAAAGAGGTTAGTAAACAAATAATTCTAGGATCGATGTGCTCAAAATGGGCCCTCATCACCAAGATTTGAAATCCTTTGGCTCTTGCCCTAATGATAGTTTTTGACGGATTTTGATTCCTATCAAAAAGTAAAAGGCTAAAAGCAGTGGGCTAGAACATAGGACCACACATGACGCAAGACACAATAGACAACACTCACCTCTCACTCTCACCCGATCACTATCACAGTGTCACCATCACACTCACACTCTCTGATCACTCTCGTTTCAAGCTTTCTAATCTCTAATATGTCGCACTTCTTTGATCCTCCTATCGTCATGCTTGTGCCTTCATGTGTGATGGTGAGTCCTCCTCCTCTCATCAAGTTGCGTTTTCTTTTTTTCTTTTTTCTTTTTTCTTTTTGTTTACCCAACTACTACTTCCGTGAACTGTGATGTACTAATGCTGCTGCTATTTCAGGTTGGGGGTTAGGGGTTCAAGTGATGGGGATACAGCTATTTAGTCATTGGGGTTTGGGGGACTAGGTCCTAAGGCTTTGGGTTTCGAGTTTTAGGTTCGAGCTTCGGAGTTAGGGTTTGGGGTTAGGTAAACATTGGTTGTGGCCTTATGGGCAGTTTTGCAATGGTGGGTGATAGGAATCAAAATCCTATAAGACTTATCATCAGGGCAAAAACCAAAGGTTTCTAATCTTAGGGATAAGGGTCCTTTTTGTGCAAATCAACCTCGGAATTATTTGCTTACTAACCTCTTTTCTATTATTCATGTATTGTATATTATAATAGGCACACTTATCATGCTTTATAGGGCGGTAGACAAACTCACTATGACTCAACTTATGGCTTATCCATGGACTGACCTAAACCGAAGATGAGTTGGACTGATGACTTGATTTGAAGACCTGGCATGTTGAGGACTATTTTTATTTGTTTGTTATTTATTTGGAACCATTTATGTTTTAAGTTTTTTTGGACGCTTTTATTTGATTGTAATTTGAATTTTAGGACTAGCTACCCCATAGTGGTATAGTTGTAATTTTTGGAGTGTTTTTATCCTAATAGGAGCAAGTATAAATACTTGCTAACTAGGGTTTTAGAGGGACATTTTTACATTTGACATCAAAATATACACTTTGTAGCCATGAGAGACATCTCTTACAAGCTTCTACTCTTATCAATTTCAAGTGTGGAATTGTGATGAGTTGGCTTAGGAATCCTTGTGAGTTATATCAAGGTTATTTGTAAGATGCATCCAATTATATCTAGTGAGTAATATCTAGTTTGTGATTATATTGGTTCTATTCTTTATTTCATTTAATTAGGGTTCCTTTAGTCAATATATGGTTCAAGCCATTTGTAATTGAAAATTGGAATCACTTGTGTTTTTTATTGAATTGGTTTGTCTAATTTAGTACACGCCATTTATGGATTTGTTTATTCCCTATTTTGCACGTTATTTTGGAGTATTGTTCATCAATTTGTTACACTATATTTGTGGAGTTAACTAGTTGATTCATCAATTGGAAAGTGTACTTTGTGCTTTAGAATTTAGGCACATCTTATTTGGTATCAAAGCTTGTGGTTTAAGAGGAAGGATTTTGCAATTGATATTTTGGAATTTAGGGTTCTTAACATCTTGATCCGAAATTGTGAAGTAGAGATTGAATTGTTTAATTGTGTTGTTGAGGAGTATAGTTGTTGCTTGTTGTTGTAGATGTAGAGAAATTGGGATTCCTTATCATCTTGTTGTTGCCATAATCTTTGAAGAAAAAAAAAAAAAGAAGTGTATTTCCTAGTGTTTATTGTAGAATTGGAAATACAATATTTTTGGTAAAAAGGGAAGTGTGATCCTTGTATGATTTTGGAATTGAGTATTGTTGGGTGAAAATTCCATATTTGAAATTGTGTGAAGAATAGGAAAACATTTGAAATTCAAACATCCATTAACTTGAAGTAGTTATTGAGTAGCATTAAGGATTGTTATTTGAACTTAAATTGTCTTACCTTTTATGGAGAAGGTTGCAATTTTTGGAATTATTTGAATTGTTGTTTTCTGCCTTTGTTGTGAGGTTTCGGTGTAAGGGGTTTCAACATGAAGTGTTGTGTGTGTTAAGGAAAGAAGTGATACATTTGAAGTATTATTATTGTTGCTTGAAGGAGTGCACCGTGTGTGTGTAATGTGAGTGGCAGTGTGACTTGTTGTGTGTGTGTGTAAGTGTGAGTGATGGTGTGAATTGTTGTATGTGTAAAGTGGTGTTGTGGTGAATCGAGTGCATCGTGATTGTGTGTATGTGTGGCAGTGTAAGGGTGTTTTAAATTAAAGAGTTGCAATGTGTAGGATTGAGTGTGTTGGGGCAAGAAGTTAGTACACTTGAAGTGATGGTGTTGTGGATAGAAGTGAGTTCACCATATGTGTATGTAGAGTAAGTTGTGGTTTGATAACTTATGTAGAGGTTGAGAAGTGCATCGTGACTTGAAGGGGTATGTTTGTGGTGTTGTATTTTGTAAAGTTAATAAAGGGTTTGTGTGTATTTGGTGTAAGTTTTTGTGTGTGTTGTTTAGAGAAGTGTTGATTAGTGATGTGAGTGGTGGTAGAACCATGAGTAAGGAAGTTTTGTGGTGGTGAAGTTGTGCATTTGTGTTTGTGTTAAGGTGCTACAATTTGTGAATTTAATTAGTGTAAAACCAAGGCAAGAAAAGGAAAGTTAAGTAGTAGAATTTGAATTCAAACAAGTAATTAAAGTGTGAAAGTAATTGAACCCATTACTTAAACACTTGTGGTTGAATTTAATTCTTAACTACTTGGAAGTGATTGTGTGTACTTCATTTATTAAACTTCACTTGAAGTGACAATAATCATTTCTTATATTGGTTGTGTGTGTGAGCACCGTAGATGTATAAGGGTGTGTTTTTGTGGTGCTTGTAGTGAAGTGTGTTGTTAACTTGTTGAAGTTAGTTAATAACCATGTCAAATGATATGTATACTTCTACTACTTTAGTACATCAAGTATTGACTTCCTCTCCAACCATTGATGATGGATAAAGAGAAAACTTGTTCCATACTTCTTGTAGGGTACAAGGAAACTTGTGTGTAATTATTATTGATGGTGGTAGTTGTACTAATGTTGTAGCCGCATCATTAATATCTAAGTTGAAACTTGAAACTATCTCGCATCTCGAACCCTATACATTACATTGGCTAAATGATTAGGATAGTCTTTATGTAACCCAAAGGGGACAAGTACTGTGATGAACTTGAATTTGATATTATTCCTATGTGTACATCCCATATATTTCTTGGCAGGCCATGTTTGTATGATAGGATGGGTATAGAAACACTTATATGTTCCAACAGAATGGTAAATGTATAGTATTGAACCCTATATCACCATTAGAGGTCCAGAAGATGCAAAGACAAATAAGACAACCACTAAAGATTCTTGAGGATCATAGCCACATGATCAAATCTTCTCAGGTTCCTGAGGTTTCTAACCCATAGAGCACAAAATTTGTCAGACACAGATGTGCCGACCTTTAGAGGATCCTGATGGTTAGAGTCAGATGAGTAGACTACTAGATGACCAAACTGTTTAAGGGCAGTTGTGTTTACCTTCAAAGGTACTAGAGGCTCATGAGCAGTTAAGTAAACCTTTAGAGGATACTGAAGGTTAGAGTCATATAAGTAGATCACTAGAGGGCCAAACTGTTTAGAGACATTTGTATCTACCTCCAGAGGTTTCAAAGGGCCTTGAGCAGTTAAGCCAACCATTAGAGGGCCATGAGGGTTAGTGACATACAGATGAGTTAGAAAAGGAGGCAACGATATTAGTGGAATGGGTTGAGATAGGGGAGACCTTAGTGGATAATGGGTCATTATTTGTGTTGTAAATGAGATACATCCTAGAAATGGAGGAGAGAAAGCAATCACCCCCTGTGGTATTTCAGATATTGGGATTCTGCAGTGATACTTCTTCAGATGGCTTGCTAGGAGGATATAGTCCCTACCATATTTGACCTGTCAGATTTGAGGACAAATTTTTTTTTGAGGCTCGAGAAGAAGATAGGTATCAAAATCCTACAAGACTTATCATTAGGGTAAGAACTAAACGATTTCAAATCTTGGCGATGAGGATCCTTTTTGAGCAAATTGACCTCGAAATTATTTGCTTACTAACCTCTTTTCTATTATTCATATATTATATATTCCAACAAACACACTTATCATGCTTTACAGGGTAGTGGACAAACTCACTAGGACTTAGCTTATAAGTTATCCATGAACCGACCTAAATCGAAGATGAGTTGGACCGACGAGTTAATTTGAAGACCCGACATGTTGAGGACTATTTTTATTTTTTTGTTTTTTATTTGGAACCATTTATGTTGTAAGTTTTTAGGACACTTTTATTTAGTTATAATTTGTGTTTTAGGACCGGCCACCTCATAGTGGCATAGTTGTAATTTTTGAAGTGTTTTTATCCTAATAGGAGCAAATATAAATACTTGCTAACTAGGGTTGTAGAGGAAAATTTTTACATTCGACATCAAAATATACACTTTGTGGTCATGAGAGACATCTCTCACAAGCTTCTACTCATCAATTTCAAGTGTGGAATTGTGGCAAGTTGGCTTAGGAATCCTTGTGAGTTATATCAAGGTTATTTCTAAGTTGCATCCAATTATATCTAGTGAGTAATATCTAGTTTGTGATTGGATTGGTTCTATTGTTTATTTCACGTAATTAGGGTTCCTTTAGTCAATATATGGTTCATGCCATTTGTAATTGAAAATTGGAATCACTTGTGTTGTTTATTGAATTAGCTTGTCTAATTTAGTACATGCCATTTGTGGAGTTGTTTGTTCCCTATTTTGCACGCTATTTTGGAGTATTGTTCATCAATTTGTTACACCATATTTTTTGAGTTAACTAGTTGATTCATCAATTGGAAAGTGTACTTTGTACTTTGGAATTTAGGCACATTAGTGGGGGTGATTTCTTATGTGAGTTGGCGGGCCGACCTAAGTTGACTCGCCAAGTGGCATGAGCTAGCTTCTTTAGCCTGCCTAATGTGCGGGCTATTGCCAACCGACCCGTTTCGACCTACAAGTGGGTGTAAGTCAGGGTACGCCGACCCATTTGATCCGCATTCCTACTTCGCTACTTTCGCTTCATAAATGTCTCACTCCACATGTCGTACTTTACGTAGTTGATGGAAGCTATAGCCTTGTCTTGAGTTAAGTTAAACATAATGTCATATCAACACCGAGACAACAAAACATTGAACCGAAGGACCGTCTATTAGTTTAGGGAAAGTTACTAGGACATTTATGAGTTTATCTCAATGATTGATTCTGCACTATTTGTAACCCATAAACTACACAGCAGTTAATTATTGTATATTAGTTAATTTGATAAGAAAATATTAATGAAAAATTACAAAATTAGAAATAAAAAATCATAAAGATAGCCCCCATGACATAAGCAAATCCATCTAACTTTTGGATTTTTTTTATTTTTTTTCTTTCAAATCTAGCATTTGGAATTTGCATCTTGCATTCTGCGATCTCCTCTATTTATTTGGAGACTAAGACAAAGTGCTAACCCCAATGGCGATGTTCTAAATTAGTGCTACAATTCGTGTGAAGCTATCGTATTTTATATTCATATCAAAATAAGTTTGTATTTTAAAATTTTTAACCTGTAATATTATCTTTTTATTAATCTTATATGAAAACTTAAATTCGTATTCTAACTCATTTAATAATTATATTTTATATCCCTATTTGATTCATTTGATGATTAAAAAATTATAAATAAAAATATGAAATAGTTATAAGTACATAAGAAAAATTGGCAATTATAAAATTTACGTTTATAAATAAAAATGATATAATCATAACACTTATAACACAACAAGAGTTTAATAAAATAAAGAATAAAGTTATATAATCCATAATATAGTATGGGCATATATATAATCTTTATACATATATTATATATATAAATATATGTTATATATATTATTTCCATATATATATTATATAATTTTATAATTTATATTTAAGTAAAGCATATATATATTATTATAATATATGAGCTAATACATATAAGATATATATTTATTATATATATATATATATACTATATTTAGTATGTTGTATATATTATATATAAATATATATATTATTAGTTATTTTATTGTTAAATAAATTTGTAGGTTAAACCTAAAATACGTTTATAAGATTTGTATAATAGACAAGTTCAAAAGAAAGTATATAGGTTAAACCTCAACTCGAACATAAATTTTACTTTATTTAAATAAGTTTGATTCATTTATATCTTATATTGATTTTTTCTATATACAAACTCATTTGTAGTTATATTGTATCATGTCCAAATCCATATATGATGTTCTAAATTGTTAGCCTTATTCTGAATCTTCAAACATTTGTACTCTCTTTCAGTTGCCACTACTATGGTCAGCAGATATCGTTGTCGCGCCCTACCGACTAATAGCTTTTGTTACACGTGGTGAGAATAAGAAGAGGCAACACCACAAACTTCATTTTTTTCTTTTTAAGTTTCTTTTATATTATTTAATTTGATATATCCAATAATTATCGTTTGTTAAATTTATTATTATTAGCCTATAAAAATCAATAGATATCAACTCTTGATAAATTTTTTAATGAAATTAATGAAAAGATTCAAAAAATAAAATTTTAAAATAATGAAACTCAAATAGAAGAATTTAAAGGATGGATGACTCAAATAGGAAATAGTAAGGATTAAATTTTCATTTTTCTTCATTATTTGTGTTATAACTACTAATAACTAAAAACATATATAAGAATTTATTTAGTTAACTATTATTTTTTACTAAATGAAATTTAATTTTATTAGCTATTATGTAAGAAAAATGTAAAATGAGAACAAAAAACTTTATTGAGAGAAACAATAAATTTTAAAAAGTAAAATGAATCAAATGGAGTTTAAAAGTAGGAACTCATGTTTGTAATAACATGCATTATTTAATCATGTCTAATATCATAACAAAACTTTCTTTCTCAAAATATAAAACAATATTACATTATCTACTTTAGATAAATTTTAATAATCAATCTTTTTTACCTTAGGGAAGTAGGAGCCCTTTCCCACTTTTGATCCTTTGGCTTTATCCATGATATTACTCTATTAAAGGTATATATACTATATTGTAACCACTATGCACATTATATATTACTCTAGAAATGCCTTAATGGTGGCCTCTTTACAATTGCAATAATTTATATTTTTATCATATTAAATTTACAAGTCATATAAAAGAATTTCATTAATAAATGTTTTCGAAATATTTATTAATATCTAAAAGATAAAGCTTTTATGGGGGCACTTATAAAAAGGTAAAGGTCTTAATTATTAAAAAGTAAAAAAAAAATATTTAATATTTTAATAAGTGTGCCTAATAAACTCATTATCCATCTATTTTATCCTATATTGGAAAGGGGAGTTGTGCCAAAATAAAAATATATTATAATCTTCCGAGTAAAAGCCAAAATAAGTTAACATCTAAAAAGGATCTGTTTTGTCCATATGAGAATTATTTCTCACAAAGCTTCCAAACTTGACTACTCTAATTTCAACGATTGAATCATGAAAATAAAAATGTAAATGAATATTAAATATTGAAATGAAGAGTTAGGGTCACTATAGTTTAAAGATATGGGTATTATCTTTATGTTGATTGAACATATTCAAATTTCTCTTTTCATTGTGATGACAAAAGAACTTATTGAAATGTGTAAATTTCTGAGGAACTAGCATAATATGTAAATTAATTACCAGAAAGAGCTGCTTCATTAGTAAGAAGTCCATGTCCTGGCTCTTGTCTTCACAATGATCAAGTAAAGTACCAACATATCATTGGTCGAACCGGAACCCGAACCGGGTGCTTCTCTCGCTTGTACTCTCTTCTTGATCACCTCATCAAACACATCAAGCATTTTACCAAACATTACCGTCATTCGTCGTCGCGCACCTTGTGGATCCAGCCTCTTCAGCACTGGAAAATAATCGGCGATGTTCGGCTTCCCAGCTTCAACCATCATCTTCCAAACAATTTCCTTCAACTCCCTACAAGACCCAGATTTGGGATCCGCCAAGTCATCAGAAAAAATGGAGTTAGACAGCAAATTCAAAGTCGTCGCAAAGGCTGCCTCTCCAGTATCGACCGGTTCACAATTCCTAGCCGATTCTCCAACTCGAGCAATCACCTCTTGGATTTTCTTGCGACGGGGGCATTGGCTGCCGTCAAGCTTTTTCGTGGCGAAAATATGGACGTTGCAGATTCTCCTAGGTTTCTCCAGAGTGGAGCAACCGCAGCCCAAGTGACATAGCGTAACACAGGTGAATTGTATTGAGATTATTACAAACTATTAATTCTATAAATACCTGGAATGTAATATTTAAATACCTATTGATTCTAAAACTTCGTAAGGATCTGGCATCCAAATTCAAGAATTGTATAAAATTCACAAATTTAGAAAAGAAATAGAGCAAAAACCGCTCATAATAAATTTTTATATTCAATGATAATCTATTCCTTTGTCTTATAACATACAAATAATAGTAAATGCAAACTGTCAAAAATAGATACAAAAAATTTACCCAAAAAAGAAAGAAACATCTAAAAATAGCTAAAAATAGAATTTCCTAAAACTTATGACACGACATACCTTAAATGACAAAAATAATGCCACAAACGGCATCTAAAATAGAAATTTTTATAAAAAATTATAAGAAATATAAAAATTATCAAAATTAGTAAAATTATCTATTTGAAAGACTAAATGATGGAATTTGCCAAAAAATTGGTATAGCTCAGCATCAAAAGTACTGATTTTTTTTTTAATTAGCTCATTTCCTTTGAAATAAGATTCAAAAATAAAAAAAATTATGATTAACCTATTTTTACCAAATTTAGCCATATATTTGTTTGTTATTATTTCCACCTTATTACTAAAGCAGACGAAGCTCATCCTGACCAAATGGTGTGACGGAATCTGGGATCATTCGGTTGGAGAATAGGGTATCATGGGTTTGCAAGATTTCTTTCGCCAGTGATTTGGAGGAAATGACGATAGTGGTTATGAAACCAAGTTCTAGTCTCATGATTGGACCGTAAGTGGTGGCTAGTTTTGCAAGGGACCTGTGGGGAAGAGCCCTGGTTTCCTATCACTGGGGCGGGTGATGGTCCTAGTGGGAGATTCACCGGTGATTTGTTGTTTCCTTCCCTAAGAAACAGGTGTGCTTGGATGCAAACATACAAGAGGTATAAGCAGAGAGCTAAAACTAGTAAATCCGTAAGTCTCTTTTCTCACTTTAGGAAACACTAGCACTATCCGTGGTTTATTGTGAACATATGTTGAGAACACATGCTATTTATAAAATACCCGTGTTGATTCCTACCTGCTTCTTAATGTTTACGCAGTCGTCACGTGTGTCAGAAGAGAAGAGAGAGAGAGAGATAGGAGCAATTCCTAGGTCATAGCTAACTCTTATATAGACATATATTATGCATGCGTATGGTGCTGGTGCATAATTAACAATATTGAATCCTGACACTAGCTAATAAAATATGTTAGAAATAAATAGCATTCAATCTAATCACAAGTGAAATGTTACTTTCTAAGACTACATTATATAGAAAAATCAAATAAATTGAGTTCTCATATAAGCTTGAGCACACATATATATACATACATACATATATAAAAAATTGTTTTAAAATGAAGGATAAATGATCATTTATTTATATATAGGATGTAAATTAAACTTTTTATTCTATAAAAAACCAATGATTAGAAAAATGTTAAGTTACCTATCTTTCTCTCTCCCTCTCTCTTAGATGGTGTCACTACTTATCGACACTAAGGTCTTCACTTGTGTTCTTATAATATTCAATGTATGGAAAAATGATCATTTCCCTTCTCACCTTTACTTTTCCAAAATATAATTCGTGTTATGTATGATGGTTAACAAAAACGACAAAGAGACTTGTGTTTAGGTAGCAAGTATTGGTGTATTGAGGTGTGTAGTATTGCCACGTGGGGTGTTATCGACTAAGTGCATTCCTTGTTTGGGTGCATGTTAAGGTTAGTATCACTAAAAACCTTAATTTGGAGTTTCCTCTTAAAACTTGGCTTGATCTATTTTAGGCTTTGACTCTTATTAAAAGTTAAAGTTTAAGGTTTATAATTAGGATTATACAATCATTCATTATTAGGCGTTTATTTGATTTGGAGAGAGATAAGTAAAACTTTCATGTTCTAAGATAGTTTTAGGGGAGGGGCTCAATTGGGGGTACCTTAGGTTGAGTCTCCAACATTCAAGAAGAATTATGGGAATGACCGTCGAGGTGATCAATTAGACCATAGGGTGTAGTGGTCAACAAGATCAAGCCTTTAGCTTACCACCTTCACTTGGTGGTTAACCATATCATGGTAAAGGAAGCTTTAGTTAAACATTTTTATCCTATAGTAGATTGCTATGATTCGTTTTTTCTTTTTTTAGGTTTAGGGATGTGATTTTCAATATATTTGGGACTTTAAATCAATCTTTTGTGTATAGTTGTTGGAATCTTTGAACAATAGATTTTATAATAACAAAAGGTATAACGCTCCACCTTTTAGGTGTTTACTTAACTCCCAATCTGAACAACTCAAACTGAGTAGCAGAAGATAGGTTATTACACCATTCCTCAAGTAAGGATAAGGCTAATTTATCTTCAAACCTAGACCTATTTTTAATGTTTAACCATAACCTACTCATAACGATCAATAACGTGTCATCTCATCTAAAAAACTTATATTTACTAGGCACTTATAGTGAATACTAAATATACTTACCCAAATGGTGCATCATCACCTATTATACTCAATTCTTAGCTAATGATTCAAGGGTGCTAATTATCCTACTTACCTGAATTAGTTAATCCCCAAATCAACTTGAACTCATGTGTTAAAGATTACGTCACTACAACTAGAAGAAGTACAACAAAATTTACATTTATATGCAATTTCAAACCTATTCACAATATAACACTTGTATCTACTACATAGAAAGAAATAAACAAAAATTCGTGCTCTAATGATTATAAACTAGTGCTCTTATTTCCCTAAAGCCCAAAGTACTATCTCAACCATCTATAGTTGCACCTAAGGTTAATAAACACTATACTCTTAGCTCCTCATAGAGCTAAGTACCAAAAAAATAGAACAGCAAAACAAAACAACCAAGAAATAGCTCTCACATACAATCATCCAACACAAAAACCATAGCTAAGATTCACTCCAGCCATGGATATATTCATAAATGCTATGCTTATGCATATGAGAGTGAAATGCACTAGCCTAGAGTTGTGAGGGATTCAAATAATTTAGCCTGGAGACTCTTCAAAGACTCAACAAGATAACCTGGAGAGTCACAAGGGACTCAAGACGTGGAAAGTCACAAAAGACTCATGTAACCTACATTTAGTAAATCAATTCATAATGTAACAAATGAGATGCTTAAGTCATGTTGCCATGCCATGCATGTAACACTAATTATTTAACTTAAATATAGCAAAAGAATTTAAATTTAATTTCAAACAAAGTATAGCACTTAGGTTTTGTTGCCATGCCATGCAAGCAAATAATGAATACCAATTACTTAATCCTATCTACCAAGCAAAGACCATCTTTTGGTACGTATAAACACTAATTGTTTAACCTGTATATAACCAAACATTTCAAACTTATTTTCAAACAAAAGTATATTCATGAAATTTAAATTCTTAGTACCCTACTCCACATGTTAATGGTATTAGGATGCTTTATAGATCTAATGTTTAAGCTAATAAGCACATTTCAATACATGCAAGATATAATAGCACTTAAGCTCCATAGAATAACTAGTGCTTCATTCTAAATCCTCTTGTAATGGTTATACAAGGTTCCTAAACATTAAGGCAAGTAACCTACATTGTCAACCACTACGTATCACAAGTAGCAAGCAAAAAGGGGTATTCACTTGGGCCACTGCTATATGTTTATTTGCTATTTTTACATTCATACTAAATTTATGATAATAATAGGATGCATTTGACAACTTTAAGAATTGAATTAGATGACTAGCTTAACATAAAGCATTCCAACTTTCCCAAATCAATTTCCTAAAGTTAATTATTAATGATATCTTAGAGTTGCGTGTTGTAAATTTTCCAGTAAACTTAAGGGGTAAGGATCGTTACTATTAGCATAGTCATTAAACTCATGATTCTACTTAGGATTTGAGGGTATAGAATCGATATAATCGTATAAAAATATATAGAAATAATAAAATCAAGAACTTGTAAAATGATACACTTAAACTCATAATTCTATTGAAACTCTATGCCTGAATAATGTTTTATCCATTTTGATTATGAAAAGCTTAAAAAAATTGTAAACTAATAAAATCGTACAATTGACTTATAATTTTAACCACCATGGCTATTAATAAAGTTTTATTAGAAGATTTGTCATCAAAAGACAAGTACATGGATAATATTGTTTGAAACAAATAGATGAAAGTATGAATCTAAATTTGTGAAAAGGATTAGTAACAATAAGTAAAGATTAAAGAAATATGAATTGGAATTGAATTCTATAGAAAATATAAAAAACTAACGTAATATAAGAACTAAGCAAAATAGAAGGAATTGGATTTAGAACCAAATTGTTAGAACCAATATAGAATTTGGCAAGTTAGACTCAATCTTCGAAACCTAGTTATTGAATGTTGGAAAGAACTCAATACGTGATTTTCAAAATTAAGCAAGGATTGGTGATTCAATATCTAAGTTAGATAAGTTAAATTAAAACTTGCATCTACTGGTTGAATATATTTAGGTAATATATTTTACTTGTTTCTCTAAAAGTTAGATTAAAGTATAATGGGGATACCTATTTCATATAGATTAGTAAGAAGATCAAAATTTGATAAATAAAGCAAAGTAAATCACTTCTTCAAGGATATAAAAGGCAAGATTACAAAACTAAAAAAGGCGAAAAAAACTTGCAAGGTATCTTCTCTCTCTCTCGGACCCATGCCTTCATGAATTAGGGTTTTTTACCCTTTTCCCAAAACAGCCACAGCCGCCGCATCTATGACCGGCGGCAGACCATCCCCGCAGACGGCCCCGCCCATAGTGGCACCGTCCTATGCAAAAGCCCTCCTTGGAGGCCCCTCTGCTCCCGCTACCTTTACAACAACACCCCCGGATTTCACCATGACATCCATGCCCACCATCTACAAAGGCGAACCCACCTTCATCATCACCAAGACGGAAAGCGAGCAGCTCGCAAAACCCTTCCGATTAGCCCTAATCGGTAAATTCTCTAAGGGAAGACCGAAGATGGACACTCTGAAGAAAGAATTCGACAGAATAGGCTTCAAAGGAAGCTTCTCCATCGGAGCTATTGATTTCCGCCACATCCTCATCAACTTCGATCTTGAAGACGACTACCAGCGATGTTGGATTAGAGCCATATGGACCATGGACTCATACGTGATGAGGATCCTAAAATGGACGCCCTCATTTCATCCAGATAAGGAATCATCCCTCGTTCCCATTTGGGTTTCACTAGAAAACCTCCCGATTCATCTGTTTGAAGAATGTTACTTGCGTCGGCTAGCCCTAATGATTGGAACACCTCTCAAACTGGATGAAGCTACAAAGAAGAAAACTCGGCCCTCTGTAGCCCGACTCTGCATCGAAGTCGATCTTATAACAGATCTACCAACACGTCTTCGGTTGGGTGAAGGAGACGAGATCTTTTTTCAAAAGGTACGGTATGAAAACCTCCCCCTATATTGTCGTCAATGTAACACAGTTGGTCATGGGGCAGCAAACTGTCAAAAACAAGGACTGAAGCTTGCTACTACTGCACCTAGGAGAACCATCACAGCCGAGCCTAAACCCCCGTCTCAGGATCTGGACAAACCCTCAAACTCATCTAGGCTCATCTAGGCTTCAAACTTCGGACAAAGCTGGCACACTCCAGGACCCCGTTGAAAATCAAGCTGACAACTTGCCAAAGCCTAATGACAAACCCTCTGAGGTAATGCCAATACCTACCAACTTACTCATGGACAGATCCAAGGACAAAGTGACGGAACCAATCGCCAAGGTGGACAAGACAATTTCAGGGAACAACACATCCAAACCCCCTGCTACAGAGGACTCTGCCCAAGCCGAGGCTACCAAAGAAAAACCGGAAGAAGCAACAATAGCACACTCCAAGCAAAAACTTCGGCACAACAACCATTCCAAAGCGAACAGGATACCAGCTGACCCAACATCATCCCAGGTAACCACATCGCTGCAAACCAATCCTACTTTGCCATCTGAAAATATCACTACTACTATTGCATCTCTATATGTCGAACTACCCAATATGTCTACTGATCCACTGGTGACAACACCATCCTACTTCAATGTGCTCACTGAGGATACTGATCAATGTAATGAGGAAATGGATTATGATCGACATTTAGGGGAAGCCACTTATGCATATGAAGATGTAATGACAACACAAAAACCCCCTCGCTTGACACAATCTGATGACGAAACTACCACCACCAAAAAACACAGACACAACCCTAGCCCAACGAAGAGGGTCACCTTTTGTCTAACAAACCCTCGGCGCTCCGCGAGGATATCTGGTGACCCCAAACACCCCTCCTTTTAAATGATCAATATGCTCTTTTGGAATGTACGTGGGATTGCCAACAAAGCTTCCCAACGTCGTCTTAAATTCTTAATACAATCTCATAGAATATCATTAGTTGCCCTTATCGAACCAATGGCAAACACTGCTGTCCTCTAAGCACTGAGAAATAAACTCAACCTCTCTACAACTCTCTCTTCAGCCAACAACAAAATTTGGATCCTTATCTCCAATGAATACTCTGTGTTATCCTCAACTGATCATGAGCAAGTTTTATCCCTGGAAGTTACCCACCACCAACTTCCTACCACAATTTTGATTTCTATCATCTATGCCTCCTCCACAACACAAGGCCGCTTGAGTTTATGGTCGACAATGCAAACACTCTCCAGGTCCTATCAAGGTATGCCATGGCTAATAGGAGGAGACTTCAATGTCATCCGTTCAATAAATGAATACAAAGGAAACTCCACTCCTAACCAGGGGGCGATCTCTGATTTCAACAATTGCATAACCGAATGCAATCTCATTGAGCTTCCAACCGTGGGGAACGAGTTCACGTGGCAAGGAACGAGATCCAATGGAACGGTATTCAAGAAACTCGACCGCTTGCTTTTTTCAACAGATTGGATCTCCTCGATTCAGGTAAACTCCATTCAACACTTGAATAGAGCTTCTTCAGACCACTACCCTATCTTGTTCCAATGCCAAAAAGAAGCATCATCTAAGCCAAGCCTATTTCGATTCCAGAAGATGTGGCTTAGAAGAAAGGAAATTTTTGAAATCATTAAGGAGAATTGGTCCCAACCTACAGACTCTTATGGCATGTTAGCTTTCTCACTTAAACTCCGGAGACTCAAGTCTAGGCTTAAGGATTGGAATAAAAACCAATTTGGGGACGTTTTCAAAAATCTGAAGAACGCGGAAGCCCAAGTCTCTAGTCTAGAACAGCTGTACGAAGCGACTGGCACAGTAGACGACAGACTCAACCTGGAAAAGTCCAAATCCAACCTATTCTCACGCCTCAGGGAACACACGGACTATATACAACAGAAATCCAAGATGAGATGGTTCAAAGAGGGAGATGAGAATTCAACTCTGTTTCATTCTTTTGTTGCAAACCGTAGGACCAAAATGATGATTCATAAACTCAGAAATGGAAGAGGTGATTGGATATCATCCCCTGCTGAACTAGAAGAAGAAGCCATCCTATTCTTCACTCACCTTTTATGGCAACAGCCAGTTGATGACGATGCTGGAGCCGAGGAAAGGCTGCTCGCTAACATCCCGAGCTTGATTACCCTCGAAGACAACAGGGCATTGCTGCGTCCCATCATGGGCCCGGAGCTAAAGCAAGCAGTCTTTGGACTAGATGAGGCCAGTTTACCTAGCGCGGATGGATACGGAGGTTACTTCTATCGCTCCTGCTGGGATATAATTGAACAAGATCTTTTAGCTGCAATTCGAGACTTTATGGCTGGCACTCCAATTCCCAGATCGGTAGCAAGCACTCTGATTGTCCTTCTACCTAAAAAGCACTCCACAACATCATTTGCGGATTACAGACCGATAAGCCTCTGCAATTTTTTGAACAAAATTTTCACAAAGGTACTAACCGAAAGGTTGAAGCTACTTCTACCATCCATAATCTCACCGGAGCAGTCAGCCTTCCTAAAAGGTCGCGACATCACAGAAAACATACTCCTTGCCAAAGATCTCGCCCAATTCCTAGATCATCCCTCAAGAGGCGGAAACCTGATAATCAAGATGGATATGATGAAAGCTTTTGATCGGGTATCATGGTCCTTCCTCCAGAACTTAATGATCAAATTTGGATTTGCACACCATTTTGTATCACTTATCCTTGGAAATCTCAAAGCAGCCTGGTTTTCAATCATACTAAATGGAGGTCCAGTTGGCTTCTTCCAAGCATCTAGGGGCATCAAACAAGGGGATCCACTATCTCCATACCTCTTCTTGCTAGCCTCGGAAGCCTTATCTCGCGGACTAAAACACCTTCAAGAAACAGGGCAAATATTTCCTTTTCATACTCCCTCATCAAACTCAGTCAAAATAACGCACCTAAGTTTTGCAGATGATGTCTTGATTTTCACTCGTGGCGACAAAAGGTCCTTGCAGCATCTCAACAGATTTCTTTCGGATTATGAGCTAGGCACTGGACAAAAAATCAATAAGGACAAGAGTTTTTTCATCCCCCCCAGCAACCGCCCCCCAATCTACATCCAACAAGTCTCGTCTTCTCTTGGAATTTCGGATAGCTCCTTTCCGTTCCAATATCTAGGATGCCAACTCTACAGAGGCAGAGCACAAGAACATTATTTCTCACACCTAATCGACAATTATGAAAGGAAGCTAAGCCATTGGTCCACCAAGCTCCTATCACCTGGCGGTAGAGTAATACTTATCTGTCATGTGTTACAAGCAATTCCACTTCACACGCTCACAGCAATTCAACCCCCCAAATCAGTGATAAAGAAGCTTGAGCACAAATGTCAACAATTCCTATGGGGATCCTCAGACCATGGTACCAACAAACATTGGAGGGCTTGGCATAGAATCACTTTTCCATCAGACGAAAATGGACTCGGCATCCGAGATTTCTCCTCCTTAATCAAAGCTGCATCATTGAAGCTATGGTGGAAGTTTAAGCAAGGCAAAAGTCTTTGGGCAAATTTTATTAGCTCATTGTCTGAATCATCAAGGAAACGTACTTCATGGCGACGTCTTCAACTCATACAAAATATAGCAGAACAGAACACTTGTGTACAAGGCAACAAACACATATGGATGCCATCCGTCACCGGTGCGTTCAGCTACAAGTCAGCATATGAAGTGGTCAGGCAGAGGCAACAACCCATCCATATTTTTGAGAAAATTAAACATCGTTTTCTTCCTCTTTGGATTCGCATATCCATGTGGAGATTATTCAACAAACTATATGCCTTTCCAGAAGTTCTTTGCAGACTTGGATTCACCCAGAACCCCTCTCGATGCCCTTTGTGTCTGAGCGAAATAGAGTCCATACAACACCTTTTCCTCCAATGCAAAGTGGCTACTGACCTATGGCTTCTTATGGCAACCTGGCTAGACATCCATCTTCCTCCGGTCGCTGGCTTGTGGAATATGATACAAAATTGGTTCCAAGCGCATCCAACGGGCACAGTGTTTAGCTTAATATGTCAGCTAACACCAGCCTTCATTTGCTGGGAAATATGGAAGGCGAGGAACACAATGATCTTCGAAGGACGCACAACATCAGTTGGAACACTCTATCACAGGGTCAAAGACCAACTAGCCCTAACGCTCAGATCCTACTCCCCCAAAGTACATACCGCGCAAGAAGCTGCAGTAATCAAAAACCATTTCGCAACCATCTTGGAGGTAAGGGTGAAAACAAGAAAAACCATTAAATGGTTGAAACCCCCATCAGGTTATGTCATTAACTCCGCTGTTTCAAAAAACCTAGAGAGAGCGGCTTGGGCTTATACTTTGCGACGGAACGATGGTTCGTTTAAACATTCAAACATGAAATGTGTAATGGACACATCAATGGCAATATCTATAGAACTGGAGGGTATCCTCTTCGGCCTACACTCATGTGCTACCAACAATATCTCCCCAATACAGATCCAAACCAACAACAAGTCACTAGTGTCTTATCTTCAAGAAGGTATAGAGTGTCCGTGGAAACTATCCATCAAAATAATGGAAGCAAAAAACATGATGCAGCTACTATCAGCATCTGTTGTCCATGTATACAGCGAAACAAATGCTCTAGCAGCAGGCCTTTCTCATCATGCAACACAACCTGATAGTACCACTATCGTGCGCTGGCAGGACCTCCCCGGAAAGCTCAAAGGCATCTACCTTCTAGATACTGCTGGATGTCCATACATTAGAACTAGATAGCTCCCATCACAAGCTAACCTACTGCCCCTTTGTTTACTTCCTCCAGCTGGAGGAATGCCTTTTTTGTACAGTATTACTAAATACTGCTTAACTGTAAGGTGTTTTTGAAGGAATCAATAAAAGGAACAACCCTATTGGCTTTTTACAAAAAAAAAAAAAAAAAGGCAAGATTACAAAACATATACAAAATGATTATCAATAATTAATACACTAGATAATGATCATAATAAAATATTTCCTATTATCTACTAAGGGAATAAAGAAAGGGACACACTTCATCAAGTTATTTTGGGATATGATTAAAAAATTAAATTCATATTTGATGAGGCTACAATCAAGAAGAATTGAATCAAAGATCTTACATCAATAATCTAAAATTGACCGTTGAAATTTAGTTATAAATAAATTCATCCTTTTAGCATAACAAGTAGAGAATAAGACAATATACAACTTATAAAAGAGCACTTGAAGCAATCAAGTTTTTATATTGTGGTTTTTTTTTTTTTCTTAAGCACTAAACTTGTGAAGGAGTTAAATTTTGTTTTCCTCATGACTAGATTCATTTTTCAAAAAGTTGTGTGATTAAAAGGTTACATTTGTTGACTATAGTTTTGTGAGTTAGCTTTAGGAGAAGTTAAGTGAGACAAAATAGTGGGCGATTGTGCCTCATGATGATAGATTGTTGTAAATCTCATGTTTTAGAATTTGGATATAGTGGAACAACCAGTGAAGAAAACTAAATCCTTAGCAATGAAGGCTAAAAAAGTGAAATGATATATAAGGTGATCATTTGCCTTATCTTCTTATCCCTACACTTTTTATTTTATTACAATCTATTTATTTTCGCTACTATACTTTGTCAATTTCCATCACTTAATAATTAAAACTATTTTTCAAATAATTTTGATAAATGGAACCAACAAGGGTAATTGGTTTCAATTATAAGTTGGCTCTTGTAAAGTTTATTAATTCAGCAAAGTATGAGAAAGAGAGATGTTGTTGCATGTTGCTTATGTGTGAGGAAAAGATAAAAGAGCCTAATTTATATTGGATTCTTTAATTGATTAGATCACTCATCAATTGGACTTTATACAAACTTATGTCACCTATCTTGTCTCATTGCACACATTGGATTTCAATAGCTCCATTTTTAAAGTGAGTTCACACTAAAAAATTCCTTTTAGTGCAAAAGTGATGGAAACTATTAGAATAAGTTGCTATTTGATGACTTAAAAAAATATATAACAATGGAGATTTTGAATAAGAAGATCTAATGATGAGAAATTCATTCATAAATTATCTTACAGTCTTAATTTGGAAATTTGTTTTTATCCCAATACCATCCCATAAATCTACTAACTTGCACATTCCGATTTAGCTGACGGAAACTATACCCAAAATATCATATCAAGGCCACATTAATTGAAGGGTTGATCCTTCAGTTTCGTCCCCAATCCTCGCTACCACAGTATATGTATTGTATAAAACTATATATAAGCATATATATGTTCTTAAGAAATAGGAGTGCTGGATGCAAACATCAAGGTATAAGCAAAATAGCTAGAACCAGTAAATCCATGTCTCTTTTCTCACTTCGGGAAACGTTAGCTCTCTCCAAGGTTTATTGTGAACATTCGAGAACTCCTGTTGTTTATTCGACATCTGAGTTGACTTCTATTAAAATTTGAACCGAAACTTAGATAAAATTACTTATCTACAAAATTTTCAAGTGCACCTTATTTTTTCTTGCGACATTCATTTTGTATAAGTTTTGTACTATAGAGTTGCTTAGAAGTATGCTTACATTTAGAAGCATAATCAAGTATATGCTCAAAAATGCCTGATCGAGATACAAGGTATAATTTAGTAACTACTTGTAAACTACTAGTTATATCACGGCACTAACTCGACACAGATACAATAGAGATAAATAGTTCCCAACGTAGACACAATTAGATCCACATAATATCCTACTGAGCTCGGCTCTTTTTCCTTTTTCTTTCTTTCTCTTCACTATAAGTCTAATTTCTTCAATCAATTTTACTCCAAGTTCTGATTTTGTTTCCTTCTCGTTTGAGGGTCATAATCACAACTTACGGTTAAAACTTTTGTAGCTATAGGGTTCAGTAGTTTAATATCGAGTTGCCAGGAAGATCATATGTGAAAATTTCGTCAAATACGATTTAATAAATTTAAATAACACACGCGCGCGCATATATATATATATAGAGAGAGAGAGAGAGAGAAAATCATCTAAAGTTTGGGGTAAACTAATAATTCCGCCGTTGGACTATTTCTATTCAAAGGTACTTAACCCTAACTTCCGTATACACAGAAATCCTAAAGAATTGTTGAAATATCTCTCTCTCATGCGCCTGTAAGCCGATTTCAATGTAAGAAATTCGGCTGCTTAATCATGAAGCTAGTAGCTCTACATATCAGACAGATGACAATAAGAATTCTTGCAGGAGGTTGTGATATATATATATACCAATTAACCATCTAAGTAGATCAAGTAATCAATTCCTGTAGTCTCTACTATTACGATCGATGCCAATACACACAAACATACATTCATAATATATATATATATATATCAACACTCCTCACGTTGAAGAATAAGTGTGATCAGACTCAGTTTTACTTTCAAATTAAAGGAAGTATTTAGTTTAGTTCTTGATAAAGGTATTTTGGATCTTTTGAAATAAATGAACTTTATAATTTGGAGGCTTTAATATTTAAGAGTTTATGTATCCTATTAAATCTTTGTAGTATTTAGCAGTTTGAGCCTTACGTATTTATGCTGAGGCATAAATACCTAGTAGGGTGGTTGCATCCCATGCGCGAAAGTGATAGCCATGAAAGTTCTTTAGTTCGTATTATTTTATTTTAATTTCACTCTAATTTTACAAAATCACTTAAACTTCGCTAGTTAGGCAAGTGTACCTATCGATTAGTATAATATAGTAGAATAATTATAAATATCATCCCATAGAGACTACAACTGCTAATATTAACTAGAACTCTATTATCTAAACATTAAATTAAGATTGATTAATTAACTAATGGAATTTTAACTACTTAACTAACAATACTCAAAATTATGGAAAAACAGACATACTAAAGAATTAGAATTAAAATTGCAAGAACATATATCTAGATTTAGTCTTCCCCTAAAATCATATGTAATTTACTAGAAATAATTCCAATTTTATCTTTAATTTCTTGACCATAAAAATTCCATAATTAATTAACTTCTTTCTCAAGTTTATTAATTTTTAACCTTATGTTGATTAAGCAGAATCTCTCCTTAATTAAAACCCCTAAGATTGCATTATTGATCTTTGAATTCCTTAATTAGGTTTGACCCTAATTTAGAATATTTATGTCATCTCATCTCTAAAATCGCATACAACTCTTTTCAATTACGTTAAATCTAATTATATAGGTGATTTCTCAATCTATTTGCATAATATCTATAATTAAAATTGATACTTTAGAAATACCAATTTCATACAATAAAAACATGCATAATTGAATCAAAAATCTAAAGAATCCATTGAATAATAACTAAAATAAGATTACCTAATGATTTTAGGGTTCTACAAATCTAGATATTAAAAGAAATTAAGCTAACATTATGAGATAAAATCTAACAATAAAATCAAAACATCTTATAATGGAAAGAAAAACCTTTTTATAAACTTGTTTTTGCATTTTTAAAGTGTACAATCTACTCTTCAATGTGCTCTTACGCCTAGGAGTTCCATTCTTTTCATTTGCCAAAAAATATCTCTACTTAGGTTTAATGTTTGTCTATTTATAGTGTGCAACTGTCGAATCTAAGATGACCTCTCAACCGTCATGTTCAATTTGTGTTGAAGTTAAATCTTTCAAACTCATCTAAGTCCTAGGAAGATACGGGTAGCACGACCCCAATACAGTCGTATTAACGGGTCGTGTTGTACTAATTCAATAGGGTCATGTTTGGCTTCAATTGTTCCAAGAGTTACACAACCACTAACACAATCATGTTGTTTCCTCATGAATCTTTTTAATTCTTCTTCAAAATCAACATGACCATGTTAAGTAACTGTGTTGATCTTCAAACATGCATAACACCTTCATTTTAACTCCAAATTGAGTGAAACTTCATTCATTTTCTTCCTTTTTTTTATTAAAGAACATGTTAAAGCCTTGAAATCAACATATTACTCAATTAAGTATCATACTTCTTTAAAATTCATATAATTTCATTGAATTCCTCATAAAATCTTATTCATAAATGTATTCTATTAAGCATTTATCAAATTCCCCTACACTTAGACATTTGCTTGTCCTCAAGAAAATTAATCAATCCATAATTTAGGACAAGAAATGTTTATTTAAACTAATGACTTCTTAGGGAAATTTTTCATCAATTCATCATCAACCTAATAATGTCTTAAATTAACTTGTAAAGTAAGAATTTAAAAACAATGAAACAATAGCAACGTTTTACATTTGTACGTAACCATTTCATTTTTATGTACTAAGAACACTAAGTATTAGAGGTCAAGAGTTAATTCATATGAGTTAGAGTTTATTCGTATCATTTAAACAAAGATTCATAAACTTTAAATCAGATCCAACATTAACCAATCGAAAGAAAGTCAATGATATCTTAACCACTTAGCTAAGATATATACACTCTCCTCTTCAATCTTATTAAGCATGATATATACTACTCCGAACCATCCACTACTTTAGTTTTATTGCATTAAGCTTTCTCAAACTTTTCCCTTGACCCTTTTAATGAGCTTTCAGTCGATAATCCCAAGCTTGTTACTCAGGTTAATAGATGTTATCCCTTTAAAGAGAGGCACCCCATAGGCATAATTACTGAAGTCAATGAGGCCCATTGCTAAACTTTTATTCATTTTAGTTCATTTGTTTATCCTCTAACTTTATTGATTTTTCAGGAAATTCTCAAGAAATAAGTTTCTATTCATTTACTAAAAAATTTCTAAAGAACGAGTATACATCTAAGTAAATTTTGAAAACATAAATGATTAATTCCTAATTAGTAACATTATCTTAATTCAAAATCTAAAATCAAAGCTTGAATGGCATATAACTTTACTTTACACAGATTTCACCATTTATATCTAGTAAAGTAATGAATACATTATTGGTCAAGTATCAACAAAATCGAAAAAAAAAAATTTATCAAAAGCTGCTATTCTAAATTACAAGTTAATTAAAAGATTAGTATGGGTTAAATGTAGTAATCAATTTCCTTGATATAGTGAAGAATTTAAATTTACTTTCCTTTAACTCCCCCACACTTAGAATTGCACATTGTCCCCAATGTACACATTACATCACATTAAAGAGAAAAACAATTAAAGTAAAGGAAAGAAAAAGGATAAGAAAAGTAGAAACTCGTACTCCCCTGAAAACTTCTTGACTCTTCGTTTCACACAAATTCTTTTAGAGCATTTTGAGTCATACACTTCAGTTTTCTCCAAGGAAACTATAAAAAAAAAATTGTCATCATTGCCTCCATCCTCATTATTGACATCATCTTCACCATCCTCCTCCTTATAATCATCAATGTCTATAGTTTTATCTTCTTCTATCCCTTCTTCTTCCTCATCATTTATGTCGTCTTCTTCAGTTGCTCCTTCTACTACTTCTTCTTCATCATCATCATCACTAGTTGGATGCCATTTTTTTATTGGAAAGGGAATGTCATATTTAGAAGAATTTCTTTCGTAAATGATTCCAATCTATGAACTCTTTTGTACACTCTTTCCAAATCTCATTCACATCCTTCATGTAGATTTAATATCGTATCTAATTTTTCTTCAATTCTATTCAATTGAGTTCATTCCCTTTCTGATACGATTCTAAGAGCTAAGATATGATCCCCAAAGAAAACAACGTCAACCCGAGTTCTAGGTGGCAGTGCGGGGTCCAAAAAAGGAGGACATAAATGTCGAGAGGACCCAAGGCGAAGTTCGGCCAGCCTTAAGCCGGCCGAGTTAGCTTCAAGGCCGCTGGCCTTGGAGCCGGCCTAAATGAAGGCCGCCGGCCTTGGTGCCGGCCTAAATAAAGGCCACTGGCCTTTAGGTGCCGGCCTATGTATTTAGGCCGCCGGCCAGCTGGCCTTAAATGGTTTCGCACAAATTTTTTAGGGTGACATAAATAGGCATCCTTAGGGTTTTTCGAGGGAGAATGTTATTTTGGTTGTAAAACAAAGACACTTTGAGCGGTGTGAATCTTCTCTGGAGATTTGTGAATATTGAGAATTGATTTCTATCTTTATTCTTGTTGTTCTTATCAAATTCTTGGTTTTTTAGAATTTGTGGCGAGCATCGTTATTGAATTCTTGGAATTTTTTAACCATAGTGATTGATTTATAAAATGCGGTCTCTATCATTCTATGATTTGATTGCGAATCAATTTAATTTTATCAATCTTGGCATCTATAGATTGATAATTTTATCCATATCTTTGATTTTATTCGTTAGTACCAAAATCCAAAAAACCCTAAAAATTTGTGACATTTGATTGTTATTGATGTTTGGTTTGTGAAAAGGATTTGATTCCAATTCCACATCTTTTGGTATCAGAGCATATCCAATCTGCATCATTTGGTATCAGAGCATATCCAATCCTCATCATTTTGGTATTAGAGCGAAGGTTGGATTCGTAAGGATTCAGAGCGAAGGATTCAATCAGATCTTGGGTTAAATCGGTAAGGCTGTTGAATCTCAACTCAATTGTAGTTTTAATTCAATACTGCTGTTGGTTGGGAAATTTGGAAATTTATTTTGTGAATTGTATTGCTGTAAATTGGTGATTGGGCTGTAGTTGAGAATTTGGGTTTTGCTTAATTCAGTTGTTAGGTGTTGAATTGCTGTGAATTGGTGTTTGGGGCTGTTGTTGAGAATTGGGTTATTAGTGAATTTCTATTGCTGACTATTGAAGGGTAGAGATGTCGTCACAAGGAAGTGTTCAAAGCAACAACAATAGGAATGATGCTGACAATGGGGGTGAGGTTGTGACTAGGGCTGAGTTCAATCAAATCCAAGAAAATTTTAGATTGATTATGGAGAGATTGGAGGTTAGGGATAGAAGAAGCCATAGTGGTATAGGAATTAGGAGGAGACACTCTAGTAGTGAATCTGATGCTAGTAGTGGAAGGAGTAGGAGAGGAAACAATGTTGACAGGTGTAAGGGGATTGAAAACATCAAGCTGAAAATGCCACCTTTCATTGGTAGTAGTAAACCAGAGGAATTCCTAGACTGGGTGCCACGGGTTGAGAAGGTGTTTAATTGTTATAAGTGGGATGAGCACATGAAGGTGAAAATGGCATCTTTAGCATTTTCTGAATATGCTAGTCTATGGTGGGATAAATTACAAATTGAGAAGCGTAGAGCTGATGAGGAGAAAGTGCGTTCATGGGCTTTGATGAAAAGGTTGATGAGACGCAGATTTGTGCCAAACTACTATAAACAAGAGATGCTAATGGAGTTGCAATCCTTGAGGCAGGGTAAGAAGAGCATAGAAGAGTATGTGAAGGAGTTTGAGACATTAGTGGCAAGATGTGATATTAGGGAATCATCAGATGAATCCATAGCTCGTTTCATCAATGGGTTGAAGATGGACATTGCCAGTGTAGTGGAACTCCAGCATTATCAAACTCTTGAGGATGTGATTAAATTAGCCAGTCGGGTTGAGCGACATTAGCGTAGGCGGGATCAAAAATCATATCAACAGCATAGTCAGATGATGGTGAGAGGGAGAAGGAAAGGAAGGAAAAGGGAAAGGCAGTCGCTAGTGAGGTTGTTAACTAAACACAACAAAAGAGGAGCAGGGATGTCAAATGTTTTAAATGTTTAGGACTTGGCCATATTGCTTCTCAATTTCCCAATAAAAGGGTTATGGTCATCAAGGGGGACAAAGTTGAGAGTGAGGAAGAAGAACAGAAGAGTGCTGAGGCAGAAGAGGAAGATGAAGACATTATAGCGAGTCCAGTACAGGGAGACTTGCTAATGGTTAAGCAGGATGAAGCTGTTCCTAATTAGAGAGCCAATTTATTTCATATCTAAGGCATGGTGCAAGGGAAGACTTGTTTGATTGTGGTTGACAAAGGCAGTTTCACTAATGTTGCTTCAGCAAGCTGGGTTACTAAGTTGGGTTTACAGGTTGAGCAGCATCCAAGACCTTATGCACTTCATTGGTTGAGTCCATAGGGAGCTATTCATGTACATAAACAGGTTTGTGTTCCATTGCTTATTGGTGATTATACTGACGAAATTGTTTATGATGTAGCTCCCACGGAAGCTATACATTTGATCCTTGGAAGACCTTGGCAGTATGACCTCAAAGCCAAGTATGATGGATACACCAATAAGTATACCATTCAGCAACAGGACAAGACATACAAGCTTCTTCCTATGAGTCCAACTGAAGTACAAAAAACAAGACTGATTTGCCATAGGAAGCACAAGGGAAAGAGGAGTCTATTTATGTGGCCTAGCAGGATGGACGATACAGATTCGAGGTTGAATCTTTTTCAACATGGAGGCAATGATACGATTCCAAGAGCTAAGATACAAGCGCTAAAGAAAACAAAGTCAATCTGAGCTCTAGGTGGTAGTGCGGGGTCCAAAAAAGGAGGACATAAGCATCGGGAGGACCCAAGGCGAAGTTCGGCTAGCCTTAAGCCGACCTTGAATAAAGGCCGGTTGAGTTAGCTTCAAGGCTGCCGGCCTTGGAGCCTGCCTAAATGAAGGCCGCCGGCCTTGGTGCCGGCCTAAATAAAGGCCGCTGGCTGTTGGGTGCCGGCCTATGTATTTAGGCTATCAGCCTTGAATAGTTTTACACAAATTTTTTAGGATGATATAAATAGGCGTCCTTAGGATTTTTCGAGGGAGAATGTTATTTTGGTTGTAAAACAGAGACACTTTGAGCGGTGTGAATCTTCTTTGGAGATTTGTGAATATTAGGAATTGATTTTTCTCTTTATTCTTGTTGTTCTTATCAAATTCTTGGTTCTTTAGAATTTGTGGCGAGCATCGTTATTGAATTCTTGGAATTCTTTAACCATAGTGATTGATTTATAGAATGTGGTCTCTATCGTTCTATGATTTGATTGCAAATCAGTTTAATTTTATCAATCTTGGCATCTATAGATTGATAATTTTATCCATATCTTTGATTTTATTCGTTAGTACCAAAATCCAGAAAACCCTAAAAATTTGTGACATTTGATTGTTATTAACGATTTGGTTTGTGAAAAGGATTCGATTCCAATTCCGCATCATTTGGTATCAAAGCATATCCAATCCGCATCATTTGGTATCAGAGCATATCTAATCCTCATCACTTTCTATCTGAGGTTGGTCAATAAGCTACTCTCTAGGGTTTTTGTATAATAACTTCATCTATTTAAATGTCTCAATTTCAATGGTTCCACTTCTTGAACTTAAAACATTGGAGGAAGCTCTTGGAACAACCCCATTCCTTGGATCAAGAGTGTAATATAAGGCTCATAACTTATAGTACTTACACGAGTGTCATAAGCTTGATGTCTGAAGCAAAAGGCTAAGATCACTCTTAAGTTGATGGGAAAGTGCTCAACCATACTATAAAGATAAAGAATGTCATTTTTAGAAATGACTCCTATGCTTTTCTCATGCCCACTAGTAAAGTGTAAAAGCAATCAATGGATGACCCAATGAGCAATGTTTTAAAGTGTAGATACCTTAGCCTTTTTTTAGGTCGTACCTCATCTCTCGACTAATTGTTTTCCAAAATGTTGTGGGAGTAACTCCACAAGATAGGTTTACAGTTAACTACATGAACTCATCAGTTTCAACAAACTATTCATCACAAAGCCCTACATAATGGGGTAGCTGAGCAATGGTAATCTCATAAAATTTCCTCCCACCCGAAAATGTAGACTATTATTAGCACCCCAAGATAGGTGATCATTCTCAATCCTAAATGTAGATAGGAGCTCTAGAGTGAGTTCCCTATAAATAGGGGCACGGAAGAAGAATAATCTTTCCTAACCAGAAACACAAATCAAATTTCAGACTCTATTTTCTAATCTTAACCTTTCCAAAACTCTTCATTATAGGTATAAACTTCTACTAAACTATTTATTGTTTAACTTATTATACTTATCTTGATGTGCTTTCTACTCAAAATTTAGCATGAATTGTGTTTAGGAATGGATGGGTAGTAAGAGTGCCAGTAGCTAAACATCTCGAGGTGGTCAAGAGGAAAATGCAGAAGCTTGTCCACTTGTGTTTCTTGTGATGGGCTGCTTTTGGTGCGATTGTTTTAGCGGCATAGTGTCCTACAATGAAATCCATCACTACCTCAACATGACCGTGTTTAATCAAATGTGTCAAAATGGCACTAACTATTCTAAATACATGACCATGTTCTTATCGTGTTCATCAATTTGAAATGAAAATTGCTAATCACCATGTTAATATTATAGCTCATGCACAAGTAGTTGTAAATGACAAACTATAGTTCTTCTTTCATGAAATGGGGAAAAAAAATAAAAATAACACAGCAAACTCATAAATTGAAGGAAGAATTAACATACATGTGATGATGATGATGAATGCAAGAAATGGAACTCAAATTTGTGTTCATGCTCATATGGATGTGAGAGTTGTTGTAGGTTACAGTCGAGAGAGAAAAAGGACAATGGAACAAAATAAAATTGTGAGGATGAGATGCAAAATGACTGTGCAGAGTGTATATATATATGTAAACATGGCTAATAAACACGAGCATGTTTGTGCTATGTTTACATAAACTATATGAAATAAAGATAACACGGGCATAACATGGGTGTGTCCATCGATCATGTATCTCTCGATCTTATGTTCATTATTAACATGGCCAAAACACAATTGTGTTGTAAGATCGTGTATCCTACTATATTAATGACTATATAACACAACTGTAACATGGCCATCCATTGGGGCCATGTATCTTTCTGATTGAATATTTCCTAATCAATACGATCGCAACATTACCATGCCCCATGGCCATGTACCTTTTTTTTTTCACTAATGCCTTAATGTAATTAAAGATTGGGTTGCCTCCCAAGAAGTGCTATGGTTAATGTCGTTAGCTCGATGAAGTTTAATGTAATTTAAGTTCCATCTGAGTGAAGGTGAAATTCCTCCTTATCAGATCTAACAAGTTCACCTCTAAGGTACAACTTCAATTGTTAACCATTAACCTTAAACATTCCCTTCTCTGGATGTGTTACTTCAACTATTCCATATCAAAAAACTTTCCTAACAATGAATGGGCCAGACCATCGAGACTTTAGCTTTCTAGGGAATAATCTCAGGTAAGAGTTTCATAATAAAACATGGTCTCCTTCCTGGAATTTCCTTCTTTGTTGAATTCTCTGATCATGACGTCACTTGGTTTATTTTTTGTATAGCCTGGAGTTTTCGTATGCGATTGCTTTCCATTCCTCAAGCTCGTTCAACTATAATATCCTTTTTGTTCCTACAAACTTAAGATCAAAGTTAACATGCTTAATTTCCTAAAAGGCTTTGTGTTCAATCTCAATAAATGGCATGCTTTCCAATAAACTATTCTATAAGGGGTAGTGCCTAACAATGTCTTATACGTTGTTCTATAGTCCTATAGAGCGTCATCTAACTTGTCTGACCAATCTTTTCTATGGTGCTCTACTATGTTTGCCAAAATCCGCTTTAAATCCCTATTGGCAACCTCCACTTGACCACTCGTCTATGGGTGGTAGGGAGTGGCTATCCTATGATAAACTCCATACCATTTAAGTACTTTCTCAAATTGTGAATTGCAAAAATGTATACCCCTATCACTTATGATCACCTTAGGAGCACCAAATCGGGAAAATAACTTTTTTAGGAACTTGATAACTACCTTAGCATCATTTATGGGCAAGGCATGAGCCTTAACCCATTTTGACACATAGTCTATAGCTACTAGAATATATTTACTACCTTTTGAGTTTAAGAAAGGGCCCTTAAAATCGATGCCCCAAATATCAAATACTTCACAAACAAGAATGTAATTTTGGGGCATTTCATCACATTAGGAGACATTACCTATCCATTGACATTTGTCGCATAATCCTACATACTTGTGGATGTCCCTAAACAAAGTAGGCTAGAAGAATCTTGATTCTAAAACCTTTTGAGCGGTTCTGTTTGCATAATGATGACCTCCTATTAGCCCGGTGTGATAGTGGTTTGGTATTTGCCAACCTTTCATATAGGAAACACATCTTCTAATAATCTAGTCGACGTAAATTTTAAATAGATAGGGGTCTTCCCTAAAATAATACTTTAAATTGACAAAGAATTTCTTCTTTTGTTGCCTTGAAAGCTCTTTAGGTAAAACATAAGCAACTAAATAATTAGCTATATCAGCAAACCATAGAGTTTCAGGTTCCTTTATCGAAGTAGCAACATACAAGCTTTCCTCAGGAAATTTATCATTAATCTCCTTTTCTTCCAACTTTTCTAGGGTTAGGTTGTGTAATCTTAATAAATGATCTGCTACTAGGTTCTCAGCACCTTCTTATCTTTGATCTCGATATCAAATTCTTGAAGTAATAGGATCCATCGAATGAATCACAATTTAACATCTAATTACTCAACAAATGTCTTAAAGCACAATGATCAGTATAAGCAATAACTTTAGATAAAATCAAATAAGAACGAAATTTATTAAATGCAAAAACTACAGCTAACATTTCTTTTTTAGTTGTTGTATAATTCTCCTGTGCATCCATGAAGGTTTTGCTAACATAGGAAATAGGTTGGAAATGTTTATCTCTTCTTTGTCTAAGCATAACCCCAATTACAAAATCACTGGCATCACACATTAACTCAAAAGGAATATTCCAATTGGCAGAAACCATTATAAGGGTATTAGTTAATTTATTCTTAAGATTGTTAAATGCATCGACACACTTTTGTGAAAACATAAATGGAATGTCTTTCTCTAATAGCCTAGTCAAAGGCCTAGCAATTTTTAAAAAATCTTTAATGAATCTCCTATAAAACCCAGTGTACCCTAAGAAACTCCAAACGACTTTAACTGAAATTAGGGTGGTAAATTGGTAATTATTTTAATCTTTGTAGTGTCCACTTAAATCACCCTTGCAAAAATCTTATGCCTTAAAACGATCCCCTCTTTCACCATAAAATGGCACTTTTCCCAATTCATGACTAAATTGATTTCTTCGCATCTCGTTATTACTCTATCCAAGTTATAGAGGCATTACTCAAAACAATTTCTAAACACTGAAAAATCATCCATGAATACTTCCATTATATCCTCTATCAAGTCTTCAAAAATGGCTACCATACATTACTAGAAAGTGGTTGGTGCATTACAAAGGCCAAAAGGCATCTGTCGGTATGCAAAGGTACCATATGAGTAAGTAAAGGTAGTCTTTTCCTAGTTTTTTAAGACAATTGGAATTTAAAGTATTTGAACAAACCAACTAAAAAGTAGTAATACATATACCTGGCTAATCTTTCAAGCATTTGGTCAATAAATGGTAGTGGAAAATGGTCCTTTCGTGTGGCATCATTTAACTTCCTATAGTCAATGCATACTCTCCATTTTGTAACTGTACTTGTTGGGATTAGCTCATTCTTCTCATTTGGAACCATTGTCATTCCGCCCTTCTTTGGTACAACTTGGATAGGACTTACCCAAGAACCATAAAAAATGGGGTAGATCAAAACTGCATCCATAAGTTTAATTACCTCAGCTTTGACAACTTCCTTCATATTCAGGTTTAACCTTCTCTAAGGTTGCACAACGATTTTAAAGTCATCTTCCAATAGGATCTTATGAGTACAAAAAGAAGGACTAATGCCTCGAATATCCAAGATCTTCCATGCAATGGATCCTTTATGTCCCCTAACCGTTCATAAGAGCTTTTCTTTCTAGTCTATCTTTAAATTAGAAGCAATGATCACCGGTAATTTGGAGTCCTTCTCTAAGAAGGCATACCCTAAATAGTTAAGAAATTGTTTTAACTCTAAAATAAGTGGTTCTTCAATGGAGGGTTTCAATTGCACTCTTTTTTCCCTATCAATTTCCTCAAATTCCTTTCTCCTTTACATGGATTTATTAGTTTCCATCTAAGTCGAAGCTTCTATGTGCACAAGGTTATCTATTTGACTCACCTCCCCCTACACTATATATAGCTCCAAAGATCTTCATAAAGCATATCCTACATACAGCTCACAATAGACAGATCAATACTATCAAGAAAATAATATGTATCGTCTTGATTGAAAGATTGCTTCAAAGCATCTAAAACCTTAAATACTAACTCTTCATCCCCAACTCTTAAAATGAGTTTACCATCACTTACATCTATGATAACTCTAATAGTAGCTAAAAAGGGTCGAGCCTAGATCAATGGGACCTTTATATCCTTACCCATATCTAGAATGACAAAATCAATAATAAAACTAAATGTTCCAACCTTAACCAACACATCCTCAACGATACCAGTAGGGTACTTCATTGGCCTATCAGCTAGTTGTAAGCGCATATGTGGTAGTTTAGGCTCTCCTAGTTCTAATCTTTTAAACAATTTATAAGGTATCATATTTATACTCACTCCTAAATCAGCTAAGTCTTTTTCTATGGAAAGATTACCGATTAAACAAGGTATAGTGAAACTCCCTAGGTCGTTCAGCTTTTTTGGTAACTTATTCTACACGATCACCAAACATTCCTCGTTGAATGTTACCGTGGATAGCTCCTTCAACTTCCGTTTTTTCGGTAAGAAATCTTTTAAAACTTTAACATATCTAGGCATCTGTGACAAAGCCTTTACAAAAGGTAAGTTAATATGTAGTTGTTTAAAGAGTTTTAAAAACTTATCAAAATGCTCATCAGAGCGATCCTTCTTCAAGCAAGCAATGTAGGGTATAGTTGGTCTAAACTCCTTGACTTCCTTCGATGGTTCACTTTCCTTCTCATTTGTTGTGCTTCCCTTTTTCACCTATTCCTTATCCACTGAATTGTCGACTTGCAACTCCTTTTCACTCTTAAGGGTCACTACCTTAACATGTTCTCTAAGGTTTGTTTCCGTATTCCCAAGCAATGTTCCTGGTTATCTTTCTAACATCATTTTTGTAAGTTAGCCTAATTTGTTTTCTAGGTTGTGGATAGAGGCTTCTTAATTCCTTAAAGACATCTTAGTGCTTTGGAATCAAGCTTTAGATGTCTAAACAAATTTAGTGAAAAGCTCTTCAAAACCTAGTTTCTTTTCTTGAAGTGGGGGTTGCTAAAATCTAAGTAGGGATGGGTTAATTCTTTATTTATTTTGACTTTGATTGCTTTATCAGACGTTTATTACTATAAGGATTATTTTGGGGCCTAGAGGATTTCCCATTTAGTCAACCTACTCTAATTGATCATGTTCCACAAATCTTCTTGCATTAACATCACTTTGCATCATCTACAACTGTTGTGCTGCAACTGAAAGCCCATCAATTTTCTTACTTAAAGCTTCAACTTTAGCTACTAATGTAGTCATCACTTCTACGTCATATACCCCTACAACCTTATGCCTTGCCCTAATATTTTTCCACTGGTAATTATTCATAGCCATTTCCTCTATTAAGGTTTAGGCTTACTCAAGCATTTTAGTATTCAATGTGCCTCCAACAGCAACATAAATCATTTGCCTTGTTGATGAATTGAGACCATTATAGAACATTTGGATTTTCATCCAAAGTGAGAGAGGGAAATGATGAAGATTGCATTAGGAGGATTGGTCCAAGTATTATCAAGGACAAGATAAGCAGTTGGGAACAAAGAGTACAGGCATATTCGAAGTGTAGATCACGGGGACGGAAGTCAGGGATGGAACCAAAGGCCGATAACTTCAAGAGTGTTGAAGACCGCTAGCCTTAGTGGCTTAGGCTACCAACTTAAGTGACTAGCTTTGAAAGAAGGCTATCGACCTAAAGTGGCCAACGTAGAAATGCATGGAATGGCCGACTTGAAAGCCACTGGCCTAAGTGGCTAGCTTACTCCATAAAGGCCGGTTCAATATGTAGTTTAGGCCACCGACTTTGAGTGCCGGCTTAAATGGAAATTATAGGCAGACTTTTGTCCAATTTAAGCCGTTGACATAGATTGTTTTTTCTTAGTCGCAAGTAAGGTTTTTGTGACATTTTGTGTACTTTTGTTGTGGGACTATAAATAGTCGTCAAACATTCATTTGTGGGACTTAATCTTTGAACAATATTTTACTCATCAATTAAGAGATATTTCTCTTTGGTTCTTTAAAGAGCTATCGAATTTATCGAATTTTTAAATCCATAGCATTCATCCCTTAACTTATCAATCGATCCTTCCATAATCGATTGTGGTGTTATCTCGTATACCAAGGTTCTAATCTGGTTTATAGACAAAGGGTCATGGTGTCCATCCTTCTTAAGAGAGCCTAGGTTGTGAGGTTAGTAAATCGATCGTCGGGTTTCCTCACAGGTTGGTAGGGTTTGCATCACCATGATGTGGACATCTTCTCAACAAGTCTTTAAAGCACTCCCAAGTATCATATAATGTCTCAAATTCAATTTGAGCATAGGCAGAGATATCATTTCTAAGTTTTGCAATTTTGGTAGGTGGAAAATATTTCCTTAAAAATTTCTCAGCCATTTCATCCTATGTAGTGACTAATCCTCGTGGAAGAGAATTCAACCACTACTTCACCATGCCCCTCAATGAGAATGGAAACAATCTCAATTATATAGCATCATCACTAACCCCATTAATTTTAAAGGTGTCATACATTTCCAGCAAACTGGAAATGTGAGCATTGGTGTCCTCATCCTACAAGCCATCAAATTAGACAAATTGCTGGACCATTTAGATGATGTTTGGTTTAATCTCAAAATTATTCATAGCAACAACTAGCCTAACAATACTTGAGTTAGGCCTAGTAAGTTTAGGTCTTGCATAATCAGACATAGTTCTATTTGCATTCTAATAACAACTAGCCTAACAATACCAATTCATTTTCCTCTTCAACCTTAATTCTCAAAGGAGATCCTAGATTTAACTCATTTACTATTTGTTTAACGCTCTTCCTCAAGCCTTTGATGGTTCTCTCAATTTCTAAGTCGATCTTTAGAAGCTCTATTAATCTGCTCTTAGTCATACATTGCAAAAGAAGGCTTTGGAGTTAGTTGCCAAGAAGATTAGCAAAAGAAATGAAAAGAGAAGGAAAGAAAATAAAGGAAGAAAAATAATTAGATTAATAGAGTAACAAGTGTTCTTAATATTGTAGTCCCTGGCAATAACGCCAAAAACTTGGTTAGGTAAGTACACCTATCGATTAGTATAATAGAGTGAATTAATTACAAATGTCATCCCACAGAAACTATAACTACTAATACTAACTAAGACTCTATTATCTAACTGTGAAATTAAGGTTGATTAATTAACTAAAAGAAATTTTAACTACTTAACTAACAATACTCAGAATTATGGAAAAACAAACATACTAAAGAGTTAGAATTAAATTGCAAAAACACATATCTAGATTTAGTTTCCCCCTAGAATCATATGTAATTTATTAGAGATAATTCCAATTTCATCTTTAATTTCTTAACCATAGGAATTCCATAATTAAATTAACATCTCTCTCAATATTATTAATTTCTAACCATAGATTGATTAATTGGAATCTCTTCTTAATTAAAACCCTTAAGATTGCATTATCGATCTTTGAATTCCTTAATTAAGTTTGACCCTAATTCGGAAAATTTATATCATCTTATCTTTAGGATTGCATGCAACTCTTTTCAAATATGCTAGATCTAATTACATAGGTGATTTCTCAATCTACTTGTATAATATTAATAATTAAAATTGATACTCTAGAAAATACCAATTTCATATAATAAATAACATGTATAATTGAATTAAGAATCTAAAGAATCCATTGAATAATAACTAAAATAAAATTACATAATGATTCTAGGGTTTCACAAATCTAGATACTAAAAGAAATTAAGCTAACATTATAGGATAAAATCTAATGATAAAGTCAAAACAACTCATAATGGAAAGAAAAACCCTTTTATAAACTTGTTCTTACACTTTTAAAGTGTACAATCAGCTCCTCAATGTGCTCTTATGCCTAAGAGTCCCTTTCTTTTAATTTGCCAAAAAATATCTCTACTTAAGTTTAATGTCTGTCTTTTTTGTAGTGCTTGCAACTATCGAATCCAACATGACCTTTCAATAGTCATGTTTAGGTTGTGTTGAACTTAAATCTTTTAAACTTGTCTAAGTCTTAAGAAGATACAAGCAACACGACCTTAACTCAATTGTGTTAACAGGTCGTGTTGTACTCATTCAATAAGTTCATGTTAACTTGTCATGTTTAGCTTCAATTGTTTCGAGAATTACACGACCACTAACACAATTGTGTTGTTTCCTCATGAATCTTTCTAATTCTTCTTCAAAATCAACATGACCATGTTAAGTAACTGTGTTGATCTTTAAACACGCATAACTCTTTCATTTTAACTCCAAATTAAGTGAAACTTGATTAATTTTCTTCCTTTTTTTTTAATTAAAGAACATGTTGAAGCCTTGAAATCAAAATATTACTCAATTAAGCATCATACTTATTTAAAATTCATATAATTTCATTGAATTCATCATAAAATCTTATTCATAAATGTATTCTATTAAGCATTTATTATTCGCCTTTTCCCTTAAGCTTGTAAGAACACTTAAGAAATATACATGATATCACTCATATGCTCATACAATGTTTGTTGTAATAAATTTTTTACAAACATTGCTACTACTTTACATAATAAAATGTTCATAAAATCTCTATATTTTTCATAAAAACACCTCTATTTCATAATTGTAGTTTAAGTTCATACATATAGTGAAAAGTTTATAAAATGTCATAAAACTTTGTAAATTAATACTACTAAGTTTTAATTACACATCATACAATTACTCAAAATAGTTATAATTTTACTCCAACAATTAGAGGGGGGGGTGGGTGGTGGGCGGGGCGGTGGAAGTCAATGGAAGTTGTACATGGGGAACTTTAAAAGCCTCCTTTTATCGCTGATCAGACTGGTGGTTCCATGGATAAGAATTCATGCCAAATCTCAACAATCCGGCAATATCGAACCTATTCATCAAATATGACATCCTATCTATCAACAAGTAGACAAATGATAAAAAGATCTTAAAAACTATTGACCACATAGTTCAGGTTGGTTTTCTCATCTTATTTGTGATAATGATGGATTTTCGTAGTGGAAAACTAAAAAATTACTCATCAGTCTCATTGTTAATTTGCTAATTGATTTGGATGGTTAACTAAGCAAGCTACCCTATTAATTGCATGGGGTACACAATATACGGAGTCGGAATAATCAATATAAACCCATCAACAAATAAGCACAATTTTACAAAATAAAAATGCCAGGCTTCATCATTGCCTAAACTATAATAAAATAAATGTTAAAGAGTAAGGTACAACCAAGAAAAAAAAATAAAAAACATAGAGAGTCACAACGCTAATCAATAACTCTAAGACTTTAGATAAATAAAGTCATACATAATTAAAATTTTACAAATTACAAGACACAAATATAGAAAAATCATGGTTTAACTAGAAATGAAATCCCTACTTAAAATTTCTCTTAAAGTTTCTTATCTTTTTTTCTTTTTTAATTCCGTGTAAGATGCGATGCATGGTACTACAGCACAATAATTCTTACTTTTTCTATTCATTCATTTCTCAAAATCGAGGTTTTTTGCTAGGGATTATATATATTATTTCTCCTTCTTAGTCTCCTTAATTCTTGATGCACAACTATTCTTTAAACGCGATATTTCATGTATAAAATTCTTAAATCAATATTTCTTTATTGTTTAGAAAAAGTACAAATATAATCATTAATATTTGTCACCTTTTCTATTTTAGTTTTAAGTATTTTATTTTTCCTATTTTAATCCCCAAAGTTTGCAAACAGATCTACAATTAATTTTCTATCAAGAACAACACATGGCATGATAAGATTGGTCAAAATAATTAATTTAATTAAAAAAATAAATAATATTATTATTTCAAATAATCAGATCGTGTCACATATCATTATCTAATTGAAAAATTAGTACTATCGTTAAAAGGATTTGTTTGCAACTATTTGCAAATGTTGAAGACTTCAATGCAAAAAATTAAACATTGACTAAAATAGAAAATATGGTAAATATTGAGAACTAAATATATATTTTTCTCATATTATTTTTGGAGGCGATGAGTAGCATTTAATTTGACTTCACATATATGACATATAGTTTTTTTTTCCCACCCACTCTTCAACAAGTAACTCACTTATTAACGGCTTTACTTATAACGTAAGTCTCATGAACACATACTTTCTCTCTCTTCATTTTCATGCTTCCCACACTTCATCTCTCTTTCCTCCTTTTGTCTACATTAGAAGAGTGGTTTATTAGTCTCATAATTCTTTATATCTAGGGATAATTGTTCCCTTTCTCTCCCCTATTCTCCATGTTATTTGTGTTTTTCCTAGCTATCTTACCATCTTAAATTGTAAAAGATAGTTTTTCTTCTTCTTCATGGCCACTAGCATAACTTCATTGTGGCTTATGCTCACTACTTGAAATTAGAACACGGTACACTATCTCTCTCAATTCTCAATTCATAATTCTTATGCAAACTTTTTCATAATATTTAAAAAAAATAACTCAAGAGTGAGGAAGAGGGTACAAAGATGAGTATTGGGTCTTATCAAGATCCCATTTTTTAAAAAGGTTTGAGACCATTTCCATACAAAGATGAGAACTTGGTCTCATCAAAATTTTATTTTAAGGATGCAAATAATATTTTAGTATGGGTATCATATCTATCCTTTTAAATTTAAATTAATTGATGCATCATATCTTTGTCCCTATAAAGGATAGAGTCTTTACATATCCTTTCAAGCTAGTAATAAATGAAATAACTTACTTTTTTTCTTTACTCTCTTACTTTCTCTAAGTCATAAACTCCCTCTAAGAAATAAACAAGAAAAAGGTTAAGTTGTTTTGCAGTAACAATGGGGTGCAAATTCACTCAACTATTAGGCAAAACACCTACAACTACAAGTAGAGGAAAAAGAAAAGCCTCTAAAGTGATTGTGGATGAGTCATTAAACATGTTAACTAGATTAGACGAAAGTCTCATGATTGATGGCCTTAAGTAGCAAACACCAATAACATCTACTCAATTGCTTTCTATTACTTTACTAGGGCTAAGTGCTCTAATTCAAGAGGAATATTGTGATATACCTATGCTTAAGTTATTTTGTGAATTTTGAATTCTTTAACGCTATGGCTATAGACCTATCTATTTGGTTCAAGAATGTTGCCTGGAAATTTGTTTTTCCCATTAAGAGTATTTATTTTGAGTTGCTAACTAGGTTATTCTATGAAAATCTAAGCTTGGAATATTATGATACAAATTACAAAATTCTTATTAGTAGAATCGGTGCTAAAAAGGTTGTAATAACTAAAGAGAATATAGCCACTTGCATGGGATTAGAAAACAATGGATTGATTTCTTAAAATTTCAAGTTAGTGGAAGATGCTCACATGATCTTGTTAGGCATAGACATCAACTCTGAACTGACTAAAGATGGTTTGAATACTACATATCCATTTAAGGTTAAGATACTTCATCACATTTTCTATCAAATGTGCAAATCCACACACTAGATAAAAAACATCCATCACTATGCCAAATGTGCATTTGTTAGTAGCCATTAGCAAAAGGTATTGTGTACATATTCCTTATGTTTTGATCAATTTTATGGCTGATGTGAAGAAGAGAAATAGCTTAGGTTTAAAATCTTTAATAACTAAATTGATGGAATTGAAGGGAATAGATATAAGTGCTTTGCTGAGGACATAAAAGGATGTAAAGAAGTTAGTTTATTTTCTTTTTAAAAGCATGCATGTTACAATTGTAGATGGGTGTTGGTATTATAAAAATAATGCTATAGTCTTTTTTAAAAAGGAGCTTATGGGGAGGGAAAATATGAGAAATAAGAAAGATTAAAGAGATTCTAGAACTTCTACTAAAGAAATTACCAATTTCTTTATCCTTCACAAGGACATGGCTAATGGTTTTCTAAACACCAATACAAGAATAGTTGAGATTTCTACAATGTTTGAAACCCAATAGGGATAGCTTTCTAACTCCATTAATATCCTAAACAAGGTCATCAAATAAATGGCTGATAATTTTGACTAGGTAGTTAACACCATGGGCAAACTTTTGCTAAGAATGGACCATCTTGAGAGTTGCTAGGCTAACATTTCATTACAATTAGGTTTTCTAGTTCATCATTTTGTTCCTTCCTTTGTTTGAGCTAAAACAAAAGAGCGGAAGGGTTCAATAGTAGTATGAGGGGCAACGGTAGTATGAGAGGCAGTAATAGTAAGAGGAGCAACAACAACAGTAGGAGGTTCTACAACAAGAGGAGGCAGATTAGGATCAAGACAAGTTATTGTAGCAAGTTCATAACGAGTAGAAGAACAGGAAGGTCAACAGAATGATGAAGAATCTCTATGTAACTTGGACACAAATGATGAGCTGGTTGTGGTAAATATTAGAACCATAATACAAAGAACAACTAAGCTACCTTAAGGGAGTGAAGTAGGACAAGGATCGATGATAGGAGTTAGCGGGCATGTTTATCCCAACAAAGTTGCAAGGGGAGGCAGAGTTAAGCATCGCTATGTGAAGAAATTTAATGATAGTCATTGATGGTTTATGAAGTTCTTGATGATTTGTTTTTCTACCAAACTTATTTTTAATGTTAGTTATGTTTCTAATGTTATGTTTGTGAGAAATTAGTCATAACGACTACATGAGAGTAGTATTTAATGTTGTGATGATGAATAGATAGTATTTGGTTACTAAGTAATATATTCTAATCATGCATGATATGATCTTAGGAGGAGTATTACTATATGATTTACTATTAAACATGTTTTGGCTTCATCAAGGAGTGTGGAAAACTTGGTTTTTCATGAAGTATGCACACATATATGTGTTATTATGAGTTTTCAAGTTGTTCTAGATCTTGCAAAAGTAGTAAGGGGAGAATCTGGTAAAAGCATATTATAAGATCTATCAACTACTAACTAAATGTATTTAGGTAATACACTTGGGATAAAAAAAGTTAAAAGCGAATATTTATTGTTATGTTCATCAATAATAGGTTTTTAAATAATAATAATTTTTTTTTCATAAATATAATTTTGATAAAGAAGCTTAAAAATGGCATAAGTTTAGTAAAATATTTTTTCTAGATAAAAAGATATGTTTTATCAAAGTGATTTTTGTTATATTATTTTATTCTTAAAGTTAGCATCTAAGTTTTATAATGAAAGGTTGGAATTTTTATTTTTTCTAGTGAAAATATCTCTTTTATGGAAATAAATCTTATATATATAGAAAGTGAATCCACTAGAATTTGCAATCTTTTTAAAACTTGTTTTTGTGCCAACCCATGCTTGCTATAATTTGTTTAGCTATTAAATATTTGAAATTAATAAAGATCAATTTGCAAAAATAGTTATACCATTTAAACACAAAGAATATTTCCTTAATGTAGGGTTAACAATTCATGTCAACCTATTGTATCTCATGTCCATGTCTAAACAAGTTTATGTCTTAAAAAACTCAACCCGTAATCTAACCCATTTATTAATTGTATATGAAAACATAAACCTATAATTCAACCCATTTAATAATCGTGTTTCGTGTTCGAATTTGACCCATTTGTTAATTAAAGAGTTATAAACAAATTTATAAAATAGTGATAAATACATAAGAAAAAGGATAATTATAAAATCAACATTTACAAATAAAAATGATATAATCTTAACACTTAAATATAAAATTACAATATAATAAGTTTTTAATAAAATAAAGTTATATAATCTATAAAATAATATATAGATATTATAGGAATAGTATTACCAACACTACCTGAACTTCAAATGAAAATTCTATTTCCTACCTAAAGTTTGAATTTGCTAAATTTTGTACCCAATTTGAAGTTTTCATGTCATCAATACTACTTGCATTAAATCTTGTGATGATTCATTTTTCTAGTCATATTCTTCAATCACTTTAGCATGGCGCATGTTTCACTAATTTAAAAAAGTCACATTGACACTGTTGGCTTTAGCTATTGAACACAATGGAAAGGTATTATTTTTTTTTTATGTAGTTCAACATGTTTTTGTATCTTTTTTGTTTTAATTACTAAGTCCAATATGTGCAAAAACAATGCAAATGTGACATTCCTTAAACTAGCAGAGTTTTGTATTGCACTAATAATGGTCGAATGATATGATTAGATAGATAGTTGTGTCATAAGATTTAATGCAAGTAGGAGCAATGACATGAAAACTTCGAATTAGGTACTAAAATTAGCAAATTCAAATGTCGGACAGTAAATTGATATTTTGTCAAAAGTTTAAGTAATAATTGTGGCATTGTCCCATATGTATAATGTCATATACATACACATGTGTGCATATATAGGTATCACATATATATGTCTTACAGTTATATAATCTATATACATATACTATATATATAACTACAAACTATATATTTGTTATATACGTTCTCTTTATGCATATGTTATATAGTTTTATAATCTATATTTAAGTAAAGCATATATATATATCATTGTAATGTATAGGCTGATACATAAAACATATGCATTTAAATTATATATGTGTGTGTGTATGTGTGTAGGGTATAATTTATATATATCTATATGTATATTATATATATATATATATATGTGTTAAATGGGTTCTTAGGTTAAATTTCAACCTATTTACGAGATCTATTCAATAAACAAGTTCATAAACAGATTTGCAAGTTAAACCCAAACTCTAACATAAATTTTACTCTATTTAAAGAGGTCTAACTAGTTTATATCTCGTGTTGATTTTTTCTATGCACAAACTCGTTTATAATCATGTTATGCCATGTCTAAGTTTGCATGTTATGTCTAAAATTGCCAACCCTACCTAAATGGATAAGGAGTGCTCAACCGTATTAAAGGAAAAAGGCCAACAAAGCTAAGAAGACGAGAGGCATACGTTATGTACGTAGCTAAGTATTGCTAGCAAGAAGTGTTCATGAGAAATTATTCTTTTGAATCGTTGTACTCTCTTTCTTAGTAAGCTAGTAGTTGGATACATCTATTGTTTCCAACAGAGTAATTAATGGTGTTAATCTATTGTAATTGTAAGTATTATCACAAACTTGGTTATAGAGAAGTGACTCCATCATATGTGGGTGAGTTAGCCCCATTAGGGATTAAGCTAGTGAGAGCTAAGAGAACCTAGGAAAGACCAAGTTATCACAACAAGGATAACTTCTACTAAGCTTTGGTAGTGTTATTTACATTCTCATAATCCTCTTGTACTCTTGATTAGACTTTATAGTGAATTTCCAGTGGTTGATTTGGTAGTGTTGGAAAAGAAGACGTAGACTTAAGGTCAAACCTCTATATTTCTAAGCACATTTCTCTCTCTCACTCTTCTACTTTTATTTAATTTACATCTGCTTGTTTATTTTAAGTTGTAACTTGCAAAATCTAAGCTTATTTATGTATAATAAAAGCAAGTAGATACGCTTAACTCTAATATAATTTAAAAGTTTTTGCATATTAAATTAATTAAAGGTATAGTGGATTTGATCATTTCATATGCTAAACAATCAATTCCGCCTCTCCGTTACCACTTTAGGCCTAAACATTTATATATATTTATATATTAAACACCTATTACAAAGTTCCTTTCTCTATAGTGTTAGTGCACTATAAACTAATAATTATCTAGATATTTAAATGGTTGTTCTTAGAAAGAGAAATAGCAGCTAAAGTTAAATTACACAAATTCAAAATATCCTCATTACCATTGGGATATTATGTATGAAGTGGACATGACATATTTAACTGACCATATGCTAAAAAAATAACCCATGCTCATATATAATGTGGGGTAAATTGCATATTTTTCTATCTTCCATTTATTTGATATGCGCACTATATTCTTTAAATAAAAAACATGGATTTGATGCCTCGTGACTTTCAAAAAAGAGTTAATGTCGCAAAAGTTATGAAGTTTTCACTAAATGGATTAGAAAAGCATTGCATATTGTTTCCTTATGCACTCGATGTACGTGTTGTTCCTTTATATTTATCCCATTGTACACATAGCCCACCTTCTTAAAAATTGTATATTTCCTTTTAAGGGAAAATTAGTATTATTTTTTGAAGGTTTCTATAAATACCCGAAAAAACATATTTTTATTAATGTTTATTTAATATAAAGTTAAGGGCAAATAAGTCATTTTTATAAAAAAAGAAAAGAGGACAATTTGGTCATTTTATGAATAGGGTATATAAACCTTATGTTAACCTAGCACTTCTTCTTTTTACATTCTTACAATGATAAACATAAAAAGACTCTCTAGAGAACTCTAAGGCGATCTAGCAAATTTCAAAAGGGTCTAAGTCGATTTAATCTGGTAAAAGTTTCAGTAATTGAATTGTCATTCTTGATTAAAGAATTTAGAATATAATCGATGGTTATGTTATGATCAATCAGAATTTGGATCAAGGAAAAGGGCAGAACAAGCACAAAAGCAAGTGATTAAGGGTTCGATTCAAGGAATTAGATAAGTAAGCATCTTAACCCACATAACTCGTTAGAAATTACCAATTTTAGGATTCAATTAGGATTATCATCAAAGAAATTATAATTAAGAAGAAATTAGAAAAAAGGAAATAGGGTTTGTGAAAAACAGCGTGTTATACGTTTAAGCACATACTTGTGTACTTGCCTGTACTAAAACACGCATTTTATACAAATAGGAACACGGTTGAAGTACACACCTATGCACGTAGGCATGTCAAATTATGGAAATCGATAGAGAGATACACAGCTACTCTATATAACCATGCATTTAAGCGTACCAAAGATGCAAAACATATAGAAAGATACACGATCACTTTACACAACCGTGTATCCAACCGTGCCAAAGTACATGGGCTAAAGCATGATTGTGTACTTAGAAATATTTTGTTATCGATTTAACTTACATTTATTCAAACTTCCATGGAACCTAAAAACATAGCATAACCTTATAAACTCTAGTAATGTAAACAAAGAAGTCATATAATGGTTAAGTGAAGAGAATTAAGAAACTTACATTATTTTTTGATTAGTACTAAGAAGGAATCACTGGTATTTTGATAGATTATAGACTAGCTTAAAGTCTAGGACCAGACATGCTTAAGACTAAGACTTCATGTACACATAACTTTGTTTGTTTGTTATGCTTGTTAAGTTAGTATTAAATTGGATTAAGTTGGATGGATTGGTTTAAGTGGTTAAGTGCTTGTTGTAGGTGCTTGTCTCGGCTTAAGGGTCTGTAGTGGCAAATCCCTAAAAGGCACCCCAATGATCCTTATGTGATGTTGTCCCTAATAGAGTCATGCTTGAAAATGATTTAGGTTAATTAAGGATTAAGGTTTAAGGTTTAAGGACTCATAGGTGTTGAGATTGTTTTCTTTACGAGTTGAAAATTTATACAGGATGTATTTGTATCATGCTAGAAGTATTAGATTCATATGATGGAGGTTTACAAGAATTTTACAATTAAACGGTATTAGAGTGGGGTTAAGAGCCTTGATGTGTACTTATCTAATAAGGACACATGGCGAGCCATAGTGTTCTCGAGTTTTGGGGCATTATAACTTAGATGGTATCAATGCCTAGGCTAATGATCCTTAGGAGCATAGGCTTTGATTTATAAAGCACAAGTTAATGATCCTTAGAAACTAAGTGATGATCAATAGGTATAAGTTTCAAACAATAGAAAATAAGATGTGATCTTTAAAGGAATTAAACATTTGATCTGTAGGGTGGTGAGATATGAAGAGAGTGAGAGGAAATTATAGGTCGATTATTTTATTCAGTACTTTATTTTGTTATATTATTATTTTAATTGCACTTCTTTTAATTGATAAGTTATTTATATATATGAGTATGAAATTATGGCTAATGGTATATATGTATATATACCAACACATAATGATACTAACATTAACTGAAACTAACTTTTAAGTCTATTCGATTGTCTCTTCTCAAACAAAATGCCTCCTAGAAGAATCACTGGATTAAGCTCAAGAAGGTGTGAGGGACATGGCAACCGAAATAAGGAGAACATCCAAAGTTAGCAGCCACAAGGGGAATAAGGTCGAATAGCAAAATAAACTACCTAACTATTGCAAACGGTGAACAACCTAGTGGGGTTGTTGACACAGCAACATTAAGTCCACCATATCCTATAGAATAGAAATGCAAATGCACCAGTCAGCTTTGATAGTTTCATTAAGGTGGCAAAAGAAATCAACCCTAAGATGGATGACCTAATTGAGGCTAAGGATTAAGTGTAAGAGATGGAAAAGACATTTTTTTTTTCTAGATACCTAAAGATAAAACGGTTAACTATGCTGCATTTACGCTAAAGGAAACTGCAGCAAAACGTTTAGCGTCAATTCCCAAACTAGCAAGGGAGTATATGAATTGGATGGTATTCAAGGAATTATTTTATTAGAATTACTTCCCTAGTAGCTTCAATGATAAAATGAAGAATGACTAATATAACTATTGAATAAGGAAAAAAGATAGTGGAAGAGTATAAGGCAGAATCAATTCCTACCCTAAAAATGTCCATGTTAATGACAGATTCAAGGCTAGAAGATTTTTAAGGGGATTGGAGCAAGATCTCAAACATGAGGTTGGGGCCTTTCAACTAAACACATACGCTAAAATTGATTAGGATCTCTAAGCGATTCCGAATCTAATTTCGATAAATCGATTTCAAGAATAAAAAGGTCTTTTTTGATAAAATTGATTTTTCAATTTAGTAATTCCTTCTTAATTAAATTCAAAATTTTCCTTTTTATTCTCATTAACCTCATTTATTATTTTTAGGATTTTTACCCTATGGATGTGACCTTTCTCATTGTTATACATGATACAATTCAAATTATAGAGTAGGAATTTGTTTTTTGTTAGATTTAACACCAATCAATAGTATACTTATTATTATTTAATGTATCTTTAGCATTCTCTCTTTTATCCTAATATTTTCGCTTCATGTACCTATAATCTCTAGTCTATATGTAATGTGAAGAGTCAATATATTCATTTGGCATATATTTTAGAAAATTGCATTTTTTGTCATATGAAGTAGATAAATATTTGAACCAAAACTAAAAGAAGAAAATATCATTTTCATTGAAGATTCATACGACTTGGTTTGACAATCACATTATAAATGTAAAATTCTCACAAACTCTAATTAAAGTAGTACTATTTTATGTATCTTCACATTGGATTGGAAAATAATCTATTGATAATATATGATTGTTCATGCATAGTGCATGAAATCATTGACAACTTGATTAATATTGTGTAATGTATATTGTGAATCTCTACATACTTGAAGAGTTGAGTTTTTGCACATTCCCTATAGCTTTTTATTCCATTTACATCTTGCGAGTTTGTTGACGATGTGGATACCTTTAGTATATTCATGCTTAATCGTGTGGACCAAGATAAATTACTACTTTAGTCTTGATGATATGTGATAGGGCAACAATATGACCTTATACATTATTGTATGCAATTGACATTCTCTTGGCTTTTGTATTTACATAGCTATTATGTAGTATTTTATGTTTTCACTTCATGCATTTATGGCATTAATCCAAGTTTCTTTTTCTTTTTCATTTTTTTTAAAGCACATCTATAGCATAATTGAATTTTAAAAAACTCAACCTAAGTTATATTAATAAGCTATCATAAACCATTTATATTTCCCACCTATCTCATTCTCCATTTTTTTTATCGCTTTTTTTTCCTCCTTTTCAATCCCACCAAGTGTATTGCTAATTTGGCTTAAATAAAAGATACACATGTTCTATATTAGTTTTTTTAATTCATTGCCAATGTTATTTATTTATTGAATTGTAATAAGACCACAAAAAAAAAAGATGCTAGAAAAACAAAGGGCAATTCATTTATTATATCTCTAAGTGACATAACACTCTCAATAAAAAGATGACAATGAACTAATTAGAAGAAAATGTCATGAAAGATACCTTAAATAGCTTAACACAAGTAGAACTAATTAACATTACACATGCGAAGGCACAATTTTCAGAGATTGAGCCTTTTGCACTGTAATACCAAACTTGTCGTCCATGTTCATATTCTCTGGTGCAACACCATTTTCAAGTCTCCAATCAAAACAATTCACAAGTGAACCCACCATCAAGTGTAGCATTCTGATAGCTAATGGCAACCCAGGACATATCCTTCGACCACCACCGAATGGAATAAGCTCAAAGTTGTGACCCTTTACATCTAGTTTAGTTTCTAAAAACCTCTCTGGCATAAACTCATTTGGTTTATCCCAAGTTGCTGAGTCTCTCCCAATAGCCCATGCATTGACTAGGACCTGTGCACCTTCGGGGATCGTAAAGCCACCGACTTCTATGGTGGAATTGGCTTTACGAGGGAGGAGGAGGGGGGTTGCTGGGTGGAGCCTGAAGGTTTCTTTCACTATTGCTTGTAAATAAGGTAGTTGAGGGATATCAGATTCCTCGATGACATTGCCTTTGCCAATGATAGCTTCAAGTTCTACTTTTGCTTTTAATAGTTTGTCGGGGTTGTGAAGCAACTCTGCCATTGCCCATTCTACTGTACTTGATGTGGTGTCAGTGCCAGCAGCAAATAGATCCTGAGATGGTCAAATTCATAATAAACAATGAATCAATTTCAACAAGCAATTTCTATTTTTAAAACCTCCACACATAAAAGTAAGATTACAATTTTTTTTTTTAAAAAAGAAACTCATGATTAAAGCATGAAAAATATCTAAATACCCTACAATAATTCATCTCACTAAACATAATTTGGAACAAAATATTCATTAGGTATTACATCGCACATGTTATGTATACATGATATGTACATTTCAATAAGATTTTAATATATGTAGTTTATACAAAATAATGGTAATAATTATTTTGAAAACTACTCATTTCGTTGTTATGTATATAAAAATTTTATCTACATTTATAAACTATATATACATAACACAATATATAATAACCAATGAATTTTCTTTCTAATTTTGATGCAATTCTATTAGGAATTTGCTATATGTTTCCTACTAATTCTTTGCTTCATACTATGGAGGAAAAGGCAATTTAAATTTCTATCCTATTTTTTCTATTGACGCTTTTGGTTTATTTCATTTTTGTGAGATTTGAATGTGAATATAGGGATAAGAATGGAAAAATATAGTTAAGATCTTGATTCTTTAAAAAATCTCATAACTAATAAAAGCAATAAAAATGTCATTATGACACTTCTTAATAACCTTTGTCATGCACAATTTTTATGTTTTTTTATTTAAAAATATAGATACATGAGTAAATAAACTTTATTTTATTTCTTATTTAGCCTCTTGGAAGGGATTAGCATATACCCTAACAATTTTCTTAAAAAGAATTATGGCTGTGAAACATTATGCTGCAACCTTCCCCGATGCTCTTATTAATTAATATATATATATATCCATGACCTTTCTTTATTATAAAATGTAATTAGTATTAAAATAATAAAATAAGTTTTCTTTTTCTCTAAACACTTTAAATCATTGTTAATGATAATGACCCTACAATAGCTTATGTAGTTGATGGAAACTATAACCTAGAGTGGGGCGTGGTGTTGTCTAGAGTAGAGTTAGGAATGCAGGGCGGGCTAGCCTACGAAAGCTGCAGATCATTTTGGCTCAAGCCCGTGTGGCCCGTAGGTTACAGCGAGCTAACTCACAGTGGGCGCAAGTTAGCCCACAAAAAAAAAAAATTAAAATTAGCTCACTAAGCTGTCCAATATCAATAGTAAAACTAAAAGTAAAATAAGTAAATAAACTAAAAGGCAAAAGTAACAACTCAAAAGGAGATGTAACACAAAAACACAACACGAAACTTCTATATTCATATTGTAATTCCGTGCCCAGTTATCATCACTAAAATATGAAATAAAAAAAATAAATTTAACATTACCTTAGAGTTAAACAAATTAAATGATTGTGAAAAAAAAAGAGAAACAATAAATAAAAAAGAGTTGATAATGAAAATAATTTTTTTATTTTGTAAAAAAAAAGAAATTCTATGTGAGACTAGCCAATTTGTGTTGGCCGGTGGGGCGGGATGGAATTTTTGGACTCGTAACATGTGTAAGCCAATACGAACTAGCCCACTTTGACCCGTAAGTCGGTGCGGGTCAAAACGGGCTGGCCCATTCGGCCAATATTCCCAGCTCTAGTATGGAGTTAAGTTAAACATAATGTCATATCAACACTGACACAACAAAACACTGAGCCGTTGGACCATCTATCAGTTTCGAAAAAGTTAGTGTTATTGAAAAGATTTTAAAGAAAAAGTTTTAAAATAACAAAACTCAAACAGAAAAAATTAAAAGTTGAATGATTTAAATAAAAAATAATTATATAGTAAAGATTAAATTTGTATTTTTTATTATATATGTTATAATTATTAATAACTAAAAATATATATATATATAAATTTATTTAATTAACTATTATATTTTATTAAATAAGATTTAATTTTATTAGCTATTACGTAAGAAAAATGTAAAAGGAGAGCAAAAAAATTTACTAAAGACGCAATAAATTTAAAAATGTAAAATCACTCAAATGGAGTTTCAAAGTAGGACCTCACGTTTGTAATAAAATGCATTATTTAGTCATGTCTAATATCATAATAAAACTTGCTTTCTCAAAATATAAAATAATATTATATTATCCTTTTTAGATAAATTTTAATAATTAATCTCTTTGTCCTTGGGGGAGTGGGAACCCCGTCCGGCTTTCGATCCTTTGGCTCTACACATGGCATTACACTATTAACAATACATATAATATATCGTAACCACTATGTACATTATATACTTTATTCTAAATGCCTTAATGGTATATATGACCTATTTATAAATATAATAATTTCTTTTATATCATATTAATATTTTTTATCACATTAAATTTATAAAAGTTATAAAAAATTTTCATTAATAGATATTTTTGAAATATTTATTAAAGATTTAAAGGGATGAAACTTTTATGGGGTACTTATTAAAAGGTAAAGGTATTAAAAAGTAATTTTTTTTTAATATTTTAATAAGTGTACTTAATAGACGCATTATCCATCGATTCTATCCTGTATTGCAAAAGGGAGTTAAATAGAAAACCTAGAAACTGAAAATAGTAACGTGCTAGTGCATGTGCCTAAATAAAAAAAAAAATTATAATCTTCTGAGCAAAACCCAGAATAAGTTCACATCAGCATCATTTCTCACAAAGCATCTAAATTTGACTATTCTAATTTCAACGGTCGTATCAAGAAAATAAGAATGCAAACGAATATTAAATATTGAAATAAGAGCTAGGGTGACTATATTTTAAGGAGCTAGCATAATATGTAAATTAATTACCAGAAAGAGATGCTTCATTAATAAGAAGTCCATGTCCTGACACTTGTCTTCACAAAGATCAAGGAAAGTATCCAAAATATCATTGGTCGAACCGGAACCCAAACCGGGTGCTTCTCTCACTTGTACTCTCTTCTTGATCATCTCATCAAACACATCAAACAATTTACCAAACATTACCGTCATTCGTCGTCGCACACCTTGCGGATCCAGCCTCTTCAGCACCGGAAAAAAATCGGCGATGTTCGGCTTACCAGCTTCGACCATTATCTTCCAAACAAGTTCCTTGAACTCCCTAGCAGACCCAGATTTGGGATCCGCCAAGTCAACTGAAAAAATGGAGTTGGACAGCAAATTCAGGGTCGTCGTAAAAGCTGCCTCTCCAATATCGACCGGTTCACAATTCCTAGCGGATTCTCCAACTCTAGCAATCATCTCTTGGATTTTCTTCTGACGGAGGCCATGGCCGCAGTCAAGCTTTTTCGCGGCGAAAATATGGACGTTGCAGATTCTCCTGAGGTTTCTCCATAGTGGAGCAACCGCAGCCCAAGGCAGACCAAGCTCGTCCTGACCAAAAGGTGTGACGGAATCTGGGATCATTCGGTTGGATAATATGGTATCATGGGTTTGTAAGATTTCTTTGGCCAGTGATTTGGAGGAAATGACGATAGTGGTTATGCAACCAAGTTCTAGTCTCATTATTGGACCGTAAGTGTCGGCTAGTTTTGCAAGGGACCTGTGGGGAAGAGCCCCGAGGGCGAGGAGGTTTCCGATCACCGGAGCTGTTGATGGTCCTGGAGGGAGATTCACTGGTGATTTGTGGTTTCTTTTCCTAAGAAACAGGAGTGCTTGGATGCAAACATACAGGAGGCATAGGAATAGAGCTAAAACTAGTAAATCCATGTAGCTTTTCTCACCTTAGGAAACACTAGCACTGTCCAAGGTTTATTGTTAATATACGTACGTTGAGAACTCCTGCTATTTATAAAAGAAATAAAGTATATAATGTACATAGTGGTTGACTTACTCACTGTGGTAATTTCAATTACCACAATGGTTAATAATTAATGTTTTCGTAATTGTCACGTATCAGAAGAGAAGAGAGAGGAGAGAGAGTAATTAAATATTATGAAGGCGTAAAACGTATACTTACTTGTGCGAAACGTAATGCATTGTCTTCTTTGTTATTTCTAAGCCAAAATAGTATAATCTTCCTCTTTTATATTTTTTATTTTTAAGCCGAAATAGCATAGTTTTCTTCTTTTTTATATTTTATTTTTAAGCTGAAATAGTACACTTATTATTATTCAATATATCTTTATCATTCTCTTTCTTATCCCGATAATTATTGCTAGATGTGCCAACAGTAGTCTAGTCTATACCCAATGTGAAAAGTCTATATATTCATTTGATATATATATATATATTATTTAATATATCTTTATCATTCTCTTTCTTATCCAGATAATTCATGTTAGATGTGCCCACAGCATTCATTTGATATGTATATATATATATTATTCAATGTATTTTTATCATTTTCTTTCTTGTCCTTATAATTATTGCTACATTTGCCGACAGTCTGTAGTCTGTACACAATGTGAAAATTAGTATATTCATTTGATACATATATATATAATTGCATTTTTCATCACGTAGATAAATTTGAATCAAAACTAAAAATATATATATATATATATCATTTTGAAAAGGTAACTATCTCCTACAACATTCATATCTTTGAGGAATCTTATACTATTGAGTTGCTCAATATACTTTTATTTAATATTATGATGAAGCCTAAGCTCAAAAATATCCAATTAAAATATAAATTTTATGTTTATTATTACTTAGAAACCCCTTATTGTATCATGGTCACAATTTTGATATTTGAACTGATTCAACCAGTTTAACTCTACTTTAACTTTGATCTAACCTTCTTTATTCTTGGCTCCTTCTTATTTGTGGATCAAAATCCATTTAATTCTAACAATATTGATCATGACACCAGTTGAATAGATATATGTTAGAAATAAATAGTATTTAATCTAGTAACAAGTAAAATATTATTTTTTAAGACTAAACTATAATATAAAAAAACAAATAAATTAACCCCTTATATAAGCTCAAACCTACATATATACATACACACATACATATATATATCAAATATCATAAAAAAAGATTTTAAATTGAAGGATAAATAGTCATTTATTTGTTTCATGTAAATTGAACTTTTTGTTCCGTAGAAAGACAATAGTTAGAAAATAGGTTAGGTAACCTATCTTTCTCCCTCTCCCTCTCCCCTGGATGGTGTCTCTACTAAATGGCACTAAGGTCTCAACACATGTTCTTTTCAGAAAATCTGAAGTATAGGAAAATGCCTATTTCCATTCTTACCTTTACTTTTTCGAAATATAATTCGCATTGTGTAGGATAGTTAATAAAAAAAGGCAAAGAGACTTTTGTCTAGTTAGCGAGTGTTGGTGTAGTAAGGTGTGTAGTGTTGTTGCATGGGGTGCTATCAAGTAAGTGCATTCCTTGTTTAGCTGCATGTTAAGGTTAGTATCGCTATAACCTTAATTTGATGTTTTCTCTAAGAACTTAGCTTGATCTATTTTAGGTTTTGAACCTTGTTAAAAGTTGAAGTTTAAGGTTTATAATTAAGACTATACAATCATTAATTCTTTGGTTTTTATCTAATTTAGAGAGAGATAAGTAAAACTTTCACATTCTAAGATAGTTTTAGGGGAGAGACTTGATTAAGGGTACCCTAGGTTGAGTCCCCAACATTCAAGAAGAATTCTGGGAACAACTGCCAAGGTGATCAATTCGACCATAGGGTGTGGTGGTCAATGAGCCTAAGCCTTTAGCCCATGACTTTCACCTAGTGTTTGACTACGTCAAGGCAAAGAAAGCTCTAGTGAAACATTTTTGTCTTGTAGTAAACTATCGTGATCTGTTTTTATTTTTTATTTTTTAGGCTTAGGAGTTAGGAATGTGATTTTCAATATATTTAGGATTTTAAATCAATCATTTGTATATGGTTGTTAGAACCACTTAACAATATTTTTTATATTAACAAAATGGATAATGTTATTTATAACATCTTTATTTAAGTGTATAAATTACTTAAGAAATATTATTTCATTGATAAAGTTTTATCAAAAGCTCAATCATCAAAGGACTAATACATGGATAATATGTTTGAAAAACAAACAAATGGAAGGATGGATCTAAATTTGTGAAAAGGATCATGAGCAATAATTAAAGATTAAAGAAATTTGAATCGAAATGGAATTCCATAGAAACTATTTAAGTGAACCTAACTTAATATAAGAACTAAGTAGAATAGAAGGAGTTAGATTTAAAACCTGATTATCAAAACTTATATAGAATTTGGCAAGTCGTAACCAGTCATTAGAACCTAGTTACTAAAAGTTAGAAACAACTCAATATGTCATTTTTGAAATCAAGCAAGGATTAGTTATTCAATACTTAAGTTAGATATGTTAAATAAAAACCCACATTCACTAGTTGAATATATTTGAGTAATATATTTAATCAATTCTACTAAAAGTTGGGTTTTAATATCATGAAGACTTCTATTTCATGGAGATTAGTCAAAAAGATCAATTTGATAAATAAAAGAAAGTAAATCACTTCTTCAAAGTTATGAAAGACAAGACTATGAAACTTTTATAAAATGATTATCAACAATTAATATACTTGATAATGACCACAATTAAATACTTCCTATCATCTAACAAAGGAATAAAGCAAGGAACACACTTTGTCAAGTTATTTTGGGATAAGATTGAAGAATTAAAGTTAGATTTGATGAGGCTAAGATCAAAGAGAATTGAATCAATGACCTTACATCAATAATAAAAAAATTAATAATTAAAACTCAACTATAAATAAACTCTTCGTTTTCATCATAACAAGTAGAGAACAAGACAACATACAACTTATACAAGAACACTTAATAAAAACTATTAATCAAATATGATATCCTGTCTATTGACAACTAGACAAATGATAAAAACATCTTAAAAACTATTGATCACATAATTCAAGTTGGTTCTCTCATCTTATTCGTGATATTGATGGATTTTGGTAGTGAAAAACTAAAAAATTTACTCATCAGTCTCAATGTTAATTTGCTAATTAATTTGGATGGTTACCTACGCAAGCTACTCTATTAATTGCATAGGGCACACAATATACAGAGTCAGAATAATCAATATGAGCCATCGACAGATAAACACAATTTCACAATATAAAAATGTCAGGCTTCATCATTGCCTAAACTATAACAAAATAAATGTTAAAGAGTAATATACAACAAATTAAATTAAATAAATAAATAGATAACTTAGAGAGTCACAACGCTAATTAACTCTAAGACTTTTGATAAATAAAGCCACACAGTTAAAATTTTAAAAATTATAAGACACAAATAAACAAAAATCATGGTTTAATTAGAAATAAAATCCCTACTTAAAAGTGCTCTTAAAGTTTCTTATCTTTTTTTCTTTTTAATTTCGTATAAGTTGCGATATATGGTATTATAGGTTGATGGTGCATAAACATGGAACTATATTACAAAATATACAAATGCTTAGAGTTTTCTCGATATCTCCATTAGATGTATCGAGTATAGTCATAAGAGTAAAGCCTTGGTAAATATGTTGATTTTATGATTAAATATATAGAGAAGTATATTTTTAAGCGCATCAACTGTTTCTTTGGATTTGGATTTCTCTTTTTAATGATTCGCGAAACTTAGTTTTTATTTTAACTTATTGGATTGAACTAAAAATTTATGATTAGATTGTACTCAATATTGTATAATACTTATTTTAGATTATAATCATATTAGTAAGTAGTTGAAATGACTTGTTCGATCATCATTATAGATCTAGGAATGTAGGCTTAATCAAACAACTTGTCCCAACCCGCATTAGCCTAGAAGTCAATGTCAGGTCGAGCCAGCTTGCTTTGTTTTGCATTAAAAATGGACAAAAAATGGTGGCTTAACTCACCCTGTGCAGATTTGCAGGTTAAGCAAACCAACTTGTTAACCCGTGATTCACTCATAATAATTTTTTTATTTTTTGAGAAAATTATATATTTTACAACTAAATCATTTGGAAGTTTCATTTTGGATGATTGTGAAGAGTTCCATAACTATAATTACTTTAGTTATGATTTATATTGTGGAAAAGGGAGCAATGTTAATGATGGTGAAGAAGATTTTAAACTATAGTTAAATCATGGTGAGCAATGACCATAAAGACTATTAATTTTGATTCAGGAGGTTCATTTGGTTTTTACGCTATAGAGATTAGGCTAGCTCATAGTTGTTAAACTTGCGATTTTACATAGATTCTAAAAAGGGTCCATAGAATCAAAATGTAAAATTAAAACATAGAAACGTAAGTTTTTATAACCCTTGTAAAAATAACTTATAAATATTGTAAATTTACTTACAATAGTCATAATATATATATATATATATATATATATAATGGATCATAAACAAAAAGAAATTTAGCATATATTTTGGTCATAAGTCCCAATAAAAATCATAATTTAATTGCTATCTAGTATCTTCAACAGCTAAAAGAATCTCTTTTTCCTCCCCTTGGGTTTATGATTATGAACACAACTAATAAAGTCTAAACATACATTAATGCAAGGATAAAGCAAAAACTAAACCCTTTAAAGTTTTTAGTTATAAAAATAGTTAGGAAAATGTCAAATGCTTAACATAAAAACTATATATATATATATATATATATATATATAATATATATATATATGGGTTAGTGTTGGGGGTATGGCTCATTTGTCCTCTTTTTATTTAGCAAGTGGAAAAGACACCTCATGGATTCCAAAACATATAAAAACTACATCAACAAAGATGATTATTGAATGGTAAATATTTATCTATAATATTAGCATTTTTTACCAAATTCTATGCTACACATTGTCTAATGGTATGTAAATCATTGCAGACTATTAAAGGATAATTTCTTATTTCGAAAGCTGATATGGGAAAAAAGAAATTTAAGAATCCATGTAATATTCCTATGAGTAATTCTTCATATACTAAGGTTTTTTCTTTAATTTTAATATTATTAAAAAAAATTGTAGGTTTGGTTTGATTTTTATTAATTTTTTGTTTATGAATAGATATGTCTTAGTTTTCCATTCAATTGATGACTTTTAGGTTGTTGTTGTGCTAGAGTTTATATATATTATTTCTCCTTCTTAGTATCCTTTATTCTTGATGCACAACTATTCTTTAAACATGATATTTTATGAATAAAATTCTTCAATCAATATTTCTTTATGGTTTAGGAAAAGTATAAATATAATCATTAACATTTACCACCTTTTCTATTTTAGTTCTAAATATTTTTTTTTTCTATTTTAGTCCTCAAAGTTTGCAAATAGATCTGCCATTAGTTACTCTATCAAGAATGACACATGGTGTGACAAGATTGGTCAAAATAATTAATTTAATTAAAAAAAGATAAATTATATATATTATTTCAAATAATCAGATTGTGTGACATATCATTATCTAATTGAAAAATTAGTACTATCATTAAAAGGACTTGTTTGCAACTGTTTGCAATGTTGCAGACTTGAATACAAAAAATTGAATATTGAAGACTGAAATAGAAAATATGATAAATATTGAAGACTAAATATATACTTTTCCCTTGTTATTTTTGGAGGCAATTAGTTGCATTCAATTTAACTTCACATTTATAACATATAGTTTTTTTTTTCCCCACCCACTCTTCAACAAGTAACTCACTTATTAACGACTTTACCTATAACATAAGTCCCATGAACACATACTTTCTATCTCTCCGTTTTCATGCTTCCCACACTTCATCTCTCTTTCCTCCTTTTGTCTATATTAGAAGAGTGGTTTATTAGTCTCACAATTCTTTAAATCTAGGGATAATTGTTCCCTTTCTCTCCTACGTTTTCAATGTTATTTGCATTTTTCCTAACTATCCTATCATCTTAAATTGTAAAAGACATTTTTTCTTCTTCTTCGTGTCCACTAGCATAACTTCATGTGGCTTCTATTCACTACTTGAAATGAGAACATGGTACACCATCTCTCTCAATTCTCAACTCACAAACTTTATGCAAACTTATTCGTAATATTAAAAAAAAACAATAAAAGAAAAACTTAAGAGGGAGCAAGAGGGTACCAAGATAAGTATTGGGTCTTATCAAAATTCCATTTTTTAAATAAGTTTGAGACCATTTCCATACAAAGATGAGTACTAGGTCCTATCAAAAATTTATTTTAAGGATGTAGATAATATTTTAGTATGTGTATCATATCTATCCTTTTAAATTTAAATTAATCGATGTGTCATATCTTTGTCCCAATAAAGGACATAGTCTTTACATATCCTTTCAAACTAGTAAGAAAAGAAATTACTTTGCTCTTTTTCTTTACACTCTCTCTTTCTCTAAGTCATAAACTCTCTCTAACCCACAAACAAGATAAGGTGTAAATCCACTCAACTATTAGGGAAAATACCCACAACTACAACTGCAAGCAAAAGAAAAGGAAAAGCCTCTGAAATGATTATGGATGAGTTAGCAAACACGTTAACTAGATTAGACGAAAGTCTCATGATTGAAAGGCCTAAGTAGCAAACACCATTAACATCTACTCAATTGCTTTCTATAACTTTATTAGGGCTAAGTGTTGTAATTCAAGAGGAATATCATGATCGACCTATGCTTAAGTTTATTTTTAATTTTGAATTATTTAAGGCTATGGGTGTAGATTTGCCTATTTGGTTCAAGATTGTTACCTAAAAAGTTATTTTTTTTTCCCATTAAGAGTATTTATTTTGAGTTGCTAACTAAGATGTTCTAAGAAAATCTAAGCTTGGAATATTGTGATTCAAATTACAAAATTCTTGTTAGTAGAATTGGTGCTAATAAAGTTGTAATAACGTAAGAGGATATAGCCACTTGCATGGGAATAGGAAACAATGGATTGATTTCTTACGATTTCAAGTTAGTGGAAGATGTTCACATGATCTTGTTAGGCATAAACATTAGCCTTAAATTGACTAAACATGGTTTGAATACTACATATCCATTTGATGTTAAGATGCTTCATCACATTTTCTATCAAATGTGTGAATCCACACACCAAACCAAAAACATCCATCACTATACTAAATGTGCATTTGTTAGCAACCATTAGCAAAAGGTAGTGTGTACATATTCCTTATGTTCTAATCAATTTTATGGCTGATGTGAAGAAGAGAAGTAGCTTAAGTTTTAAATCTTTGATAACTAAATTGATGGAACAAAAGGGAATAGATATAAGTGCTTTTGCTAAGGACATAAAAGGATGTAAGGAAGTTAGTTTGATTTTTTTTTAAATCATGCATGTTACAATTGTAGATGGGTGTTGGTATTGTAAGAATAATGCTAGTCTTTTTCAAGAAGGAGCTTATGGAGAGGGAAAATATGAGAAATATGAAAGATTAAAGAGATTATATGACTTTTACTAAAGAAAGTATCAATTTCTCTATCGTTCATAAGGACATGGCTAATGGTTTTCTAGACACTAATATAAGAATAGTTGAGATTGCTACAATGTTTGAAACCTAAAAGGGATAGCTTTCTAATTCTATCAATATCCTAAACAAGTTCATGAAATAAATGGCTAATAATTTTGACTAGGTAGTTAACATTATGGGCAAACTTCTATTAAGAATGGACCATCTTGAGAGTTACTTGGCTAAAATTTCTTCACAATTAGGTTTTCTAGTCCATCATTTTGTTCCTTCCTTTGTTTAAGCTAAAAGGGAAGAGTAGAAGGGTTCAGCAGTAATATGAAGGGCAAGAATAGTATGAGAGGCAGGAATAGTAAGAGGACCAATAGCAACAATAGGAGGTTCTATAGCAAGAGGAGATAGATTAGGATAAAAAAAAATTGTTGCTACAAGTTCATAAAGGGTAGAAGAAGAGGAAGGTCAATAGAATGATGAAGAGTCTCTATGTAACTTGCACATAGATGATGAGTTGGTTGTGGAACATATTATAGCCATAATAGAAAGAATAGCTAAGTTGACTCAAGGGAGTGAAGTAGGATGAGGATCGATGATAAGAGCTAGTAGGGATGTTTATCCCAACAAAGTTGTAGGGAGAGGCAAAGTTAAGCATCACTATGTTAAGAAATTTAATGATAGTCACTAATGGTTTATGAAGTTCTTGATGATTTGTTTTTCTACCAAACTTATTTTTAATGTTAGCAATGTTTCTAGTGTTATGTTTGATAGACATTAGTCATAACTAATACATGAGATTAGGATTTAATGCTATGATGATGAATAGATAGTATTTGGTTACTAAGTAATATATTTTAATCATGCATGATATGATCTTAAGGGGAGTATTACTATATGATTTACAACATAACATGTTTTGGCTTCATCAAAGAGTGTGGAAAACCTAACTTTTCATGAAGTATGCACACATACATATGTTATTACAAGCTTTTAAGTTGTTCTGGATCTAGCAAAAGTAGTAATGGTAGAATTTGGTAAAAGCATATTACAAGATCTAAATAATAATAAAAGTTTTTTCATAAATATAATTCTGATAAAGAAGCTTAAAAATGGCATAAGATTAGTAAAATATTTTTTCTAGATAAAAAGATATGTTTTATCAAAGTGATTTTTGTTATATTATTTTATTCTTAAAGTAGGCATCTCAGTTTTATAAAGAAAGGTTTCAATTTTTCTTTTTTTTTGGGTGAAAATATCTCTTTTATGGAAATAAATCTTATATATATAGAAAGAAAATTAGCTAGAATTTGTAATCTTTTTAAAACTTGTTGTTGCACCAACCCATGCTTGCTATAATTTGTTTAGCTATTAAAGATTTGAAATTAATAAAGATCAATTTGCAAAAATAGTTATACCATTGAAACACAAAGAATATTTCCTAAATGTAAGGTTGGCAATTCATGTCAACCAATTGTATCTCGTGTCCGTGTCTAAACGGATTTGTGTCTTAAAAACCTCGACCCATATGAAAACATAAGCTTGTAATTCGACTTGTTTAATAATCGTATTTCATGTTCGAATTTGACCCATTTGTTGATTAAAAAGTTATAAATAAATATATAAAATAGTGATAAATACATAAGAAAAAGGATAATTATAAAATCAATATTTATAAATAAAAATGATAGAATCTTAACACTTAAATATATAATTACAATATAATAAGAGTTTAATAAAATAAAGTTATATAATCTATAAATAATATATAGATATTATAGGAATAGTATTACCAATGCTTCCTAAACTTTGAATGAAAATTCAATTTCCTACCTAAAGTTTGAATTTGCTAAATTTTGTACCCAATTTGAAGTCTTCATGTCATTGATACTACTTACATCAAATCATGTGATGATTCATTTTTCTAGTCATATTCTTCAATCACTTTAGTGTGGCACTTTTTTCACTAATTTAAAGAATGTCACGTTAACACAGTGGGCTCCAGCTATTGAACACAATGGAAGGGTATTATTTTTTATTTAATGTAGTTCAACGTGTTTTTGTATCTTTTTTTTTTAATTACTAGGTCCAATATGTAAAAACAATGCAAATGTGACATTCCTTAAACTAGTAGAGCATGTATTGTACTAATAATGGCTTAATGATATGATTAAATAGGTAGTTGTGTCATAAGATTTAATGCAAGTAGTAGCAATAACATGAAAACTTTGAATTAAGTACTAAAATTAGCAAATTTAAATGTTACATTGGTCTTTTGTCAAAAGTTTAAGTAGTAATTATGACATTATCCCATATGTATAATGTCATATACACACACGTGTACATATATATGTGATACATATATATATCTTATAGTTATATAATCTATATACTTATATTATATACATAACTATAGGCTACATATTTATTATATACATTCTTTATACATATGTTATATAGTTTTACAATCTATATTTAAGTAAGCATATATATATTTTGTAATGTACAAGCCGATACAAATTACATATGTATTTGAATTATATATGTATGTATGCATGTGTGTGTGTGTAGGATATAATTTATATATATCTATATGTATGCTATATATATATACTTGTTAAATGGGTTCACGAGTTAAACTTGAACCTATTTATGAGATCTATTCAATAAACAAGTTTACTAGTTAAAACCAAACCTGGACACAAATGTTACTATGTTTGAAGGGTTTGACCCATTTATATCTTGTGTCGATTTTTTTAGTGCACAAACCCATTTATAATCATATTGTGTCGTGTCTAAGTTTACATGTCATGTCTCGAATTGCCAACCCAACTTAAATGGATATAGAGTGCTTAACCATATGAAAGGAAGAAGGCCAACAAAGCTAAAAAGATGAGAGAGATATGTTACGTACATGGCTGAGTATTGCTAACAAGAAGCTTTCATGAGACATTGTGCTTTTGAATTATTGTATTCTCTTTTTTAGTAAGCTACCAATTGGATACATCTATTGTTTCCAATAGAGTAATTAAGGGTGTTAATGTGTTGTAATTGTAAGTATTATCATAAACTTGGTTATAGAGAAGTGACTACGTCATATGTGGGTGAATTAGTCATTAGGGATTAAGTTAGTGAGAGCTAGGAGAGCCTAGGAAAGAGCCTGTTATCACAACAAGGATAACTTCTACTAGACTTTGGTAGTGTTATTTACATTCTCATAATCCTCTTGTACTCTCAATTGGACTTTATATTGAATTTCCAATGGTTGATTTGGTAGTGTTGGAAAAGAAGATGTAGACGTAAGGCCAAACCTCTATATTTCTAGGCACATTTCTCTCTCTCACTCTTTTACTTTTATTTAATTTATATTTTCTTATTTATTTTGAGTTGTAACTTGAAAAATGCAAACTTATTTATATACAACAAAAGCAAGCAAACGTGCTTAACTTTGATATAATTTAAAAGCTTTTTACATATTAAATTAATTAAAGGTATAATCGATTTGATCATTTAACATGCTAAGAAATCAATTCTCCCTCTCCTTCTTGGTTGCCACTTTAGGCCTAAACATTTATATATATTTATATATTAAACACCTATTATAAAGTTCCTTTCTCTATAGTGTTAGTGTACTATAAACTAACAATTATCTAGATATTTAAATGGTTGTGTTTAGAAAGAGAAATAGTAGCTAACGGTAAATTACACATAAATGCAAAATATCATCATTGCCATGGGGATATTATCTATGAATTGGACATGAGATATTTAACTGATCATATCGTAAAAAAATTACCCATGCTCATATATAACGTGGGATAAATTGCATATTTGTCTATCTTCCATTTATTTCATATGTTCGCTGTATTCTTTAAATAAAAACATGGATATGATGCCTTGTGACTTTTAAAAAAGAGTAAATGTCGCAAAAGTTATCAAGTTTTCACTAAATGGATTAGAAAAGCATTGCATACTGTTTTCTTATGCACTCAATGTACGTGTTGTTCCTTTATATTTATGCTTTTGTACACATAGCCCATATTCTTAAAAATTGTATATTTCCTTTTAAGAGAAAATTAGTAGCATTTTTTGAAGGTTTCTATAAATACTCAAAAAAAATATTTTTATTAATGTTTATTTAATATAGAGCTAACGGTAAACAAGTCATTTTATAAAGAACTAAGGACAATTTGGTCATTTTATGAATAGGGTATATAAACCCCACATTGATCTAGTGCTTCTTCTTTTAACATTCTCATAGTGATAGATAAGAAAACACTATCCAGAGAATTCTAAGGCAATTTAGCAAATTTCACAAGGGTCCAACTCGATTTAATGAGGTAAAAGTTTCACTAATTGAATTATCATTCTTGATAAAAAAATTTAGAATATAATCGATTGTTATGTTATGATCAATCAGAATTTAGATCAAAGAAAAGGGCAAAACGAACATAGAAGCAAGCAATTAAGGGTTCAATTCAAGGAATTAGATAAGTATCCTAACCTACATAATTTGTAAGAAATTACAAGTTTTAGGATTCAATTAGGCTTACGATAAAAAAAAAATAGAATTACGAATGAATTAGAAAATAGGAAATAGGGTTTGTGAAGAACAGCATGGTACATAATTAAGTATACACCCATGTACTTGTTCGTATCGAAACATGCATTTTGTACAAAAAAGTACATAGTTGAAGTACATGCCTATGCACTTGGGCATGCCAAATTATGGAAATCCACAAAATGATACATGGCTACTTAACACAACAATTTATCTAAGCACGCTAAAGATGCAAAACACATAAAAAAGATACACAGCCACTATATTTGACCGTGTATCCAATCGTGCCAAAGTACACAATCTGAAGCACGATTGTGTACTTAGAAATTTTTTGTTATTTATTTAACTTATATTTATTCGAATTTCCATGCAATCTAAAAACATAGTGTAACCCTAGAAACTCTAATAATGTAAAAAAAGAAGTCATATAATGGTTAAGTGAAGAGAATTAAGAAAATTATATTATTCTTATATTAGTACTAAGAAGGAATCACTACTGTTTTGACATATTACAGACTAGATTCAAGTTTAACACTAAACATGCTTAAGACTAAGACTCCAAATATGTGTAACTTTGTTTATTTGTTATGCTTGTTAAGTTAGTAATAAATTGGATTAAGTTAGATGGAATGGCTTAAGTGGTTAAGTGCTTGTTGTAGGTGCTTGGCTTGGCCTAAGGGCCTATAGCGGCAAATCCCTAAGGGGCACCCAAATGATCTTTGTGTGGCGTTGTTCCCAATAGAGTTGTGCTTAGAAATGATTTGGGTTAATTAAGGATTAAAGTTTAAGGACTCATGGGTGTTGCGATGGTTTTCTTTAAGAGTTGAAAATTTATATGGGATGTACTTGTATCATGCTAGAAGTATTGGATTCATATGATTGTGGTTCATAGGAATTTTAGAATTAAATTGACAGTCTATAGAACAATTATAAAGTACAAAAATATTATAAGTCTTCATGAGCCAATGCTTCGGAATGGAAACAATCGCAATGGGTCTTGGATTGTAAATCTAAAAATGTCCCGTGTCCATCAACTAGTATAGGACATACTGGCATCCCATAGAGAATTATTATTGTACCTATAAAATTATTTCTCAAATAGTTATTAGAATATAGGACATAAAGTGAAAATATAAGCGATTTGGACCATCAGCCAAATCCAGTTCTGAAGGCATAGGTGGTGCTAGAAAATTTCTCATCATCTCTTCAGGCTTCTGAAAGATTTGCCCTCAAATCTAGAGGATCTTTTCCTGGATAGAAACCTAATGTTTGGAATTGCTTGTCGGTTGAAAATATGAAAGAGCTATATGTGCTTTTAACTAGTTCTTGGAAAGAACAAACCTTAGACGGAGACAAAAGAGTCAATAAAATCCGTGTACCATCCTTTTGAAACATGTAAGTGTTTCTGAACCCATCATGTAACACCTTTCTATCAAATAGCCATGGTCGACCTAGTAGTAAATGAAATGCATACATAGGAAGCACATCAAAGATAATCTCATCACTATACTGATCTCCTATACTGATTGGTACCATTGCTTGCTGTGCAACATGAAAACTACCTCAGTTGTCCAACCAATGCACTTTACATGGGTTGGGATGAGAGCTAGTGGTTAATTGTAAGTTTTCTACCAATGCAGTAGATATGACATTAGTATAACTACCACTATCAATAAAAAGCATACATAGGTTACCTCGAATCTGACAAGGTGTGTGGAACAAATTCTCCCTCTGTATGTCCCTAGTATCTAGAGAAATAGTCATAACCCTGTGTAACACATTAATAGGTAAATATTTTCCTCCCTTTTTATCCCCATGTGTTTCAGCATGTTCATCATCATAATACTCTTGTAAGACTAAGGCTAAATCTATAAGCTCGACAGTCTCTTCCTCATCATCTTCTTCGTTACCCTCCATGATGGTCATCACCTTTTTATTGGGACATTTAATCTAGCGCATCTTCCCACTAGTTGACCCTTGTACCATCTGCCTCAAATTAGATCCAACTATCTCTTTGCCTTTCCCAAAAACATTTTTCTCCTTTTCTGTAGTAGGGATAATTTTGTTTACAACCCTGAGATGCTCACTTGCTCCCTTTGACCCATCTAACTGACCGACAACCCCCATGGGCTTTGAATTAGTGCTAGGCCTGCTCCTAGTAACTTGGAATGAATAGGATCGCCTCTATCTTTCCACTTTCAAGGCTAACTGTATAGCCTCATCAAGTGTACTATATCTTTGAAGCTTAACTACACAAGCTATTTCATACTTCAACCCAAATACAAAATGTGCTAAGGTTTGTTCAGGAGGTTCAACTGATCCACATCTGATCACTAGTGTCTCAAACTCCTATACGTAGTCATCCACTGTTTTAACCCCTTGTCTTAGTGTTTGGAGACGCATAAATAACTCATGCCTGTAGTGTTCTAGTATAAACCTCTTCCTCAAAACTCGTTTCATGTCTCTCTAAGTGTGTATTTCGGTCTCTCCATCCCTTCGCCTGCTGATCACCATATTTTTCCACCACAAAGCGGCATACCCTATGAACTCTATAGCTGCAAGACGTACCCTAAAGTCATCATCAATCTCATAACACTCGAAAAGACCCTCAACTTTGTCTTCCTAGTCTAGGTAATCATTGGCGGAACCCCTACCATCAAATGAAGGCATCTGTAGCTTCACATGCTCTAATCCTCGAGGTGGTCTAAATTCCTTGTCTATGTACAGATTAACCCCTAAATTATCATCTTTGTCTTCCCTAAGAGCATGATAATTTCCTTTTACTCTTCTCCCCAAATTTCCTCTAACTACCCCTTCTCTCCGGACATTCTGAGGAGCTACTCTAAGTGGTGCCTGAAGGTTTACCACAAGTGGTGGTGGCAATGTCATCATATCAATCCTTGTTGCTAATGTAGCAACAATTGTGGTAAGGAAGTTGTTCATCTAGAGTTCTCCACTTGTATTTTGACGACTTGGTCTGCCACCCACTTAGCTATTGGCCTCATTGCCAATGCCCCCATTCACACTATCATTTGACATGTTTGTGGATGCGATTTATTTGAAGTACAAATGTAATCTCAAATAATTGTAGTACACTCCCTTCACTTCACCATGTCACAATAACGCATTTGGATAACAACACACATACTTGTACACCCATGGTGCAACAAGTCACAATTGCAACAAATACTTCTTGTTACTTCAAGTATAGTAAAATAATTTAAGCACAAATAAATACTTCCAAGTAATTAAGATATTGAATTCAACTAAGCAAGTGTTTAAGTAATAATACTCAATAACTTTCATGCTTAAATGCTTATATTTGAATTTCAAGCTTCACTACTTAACTTCCTTTATTAGCCATAGTTGATACGAACCCCGTCAACCCGTGACAAAACCCAATACCAATACGTTCGAAAATTCATTGCCTAAGACGCCCAAACACCTAAAGTGGAAACCGCAACCCGTTGTCTATAAGCGAGACAAGAACCTTGGTATAAAGTGAAGACGCCACAATCGGGATGAAAGACCGATTGATAAGTCGGGGATGAACGCCACGGAAATCAATCCGATAAGTTCGGTTTAGTTCATGAAGAACCAAGAGAGGTGCCTCTCAAAAGTGTTTTAATGTTCAAAGATGTCTAATCTTAAGTTGTTCTAAACCCTATGAGCTTTTATACTAGGGTTACAATTCGTGTAAAAAACAAGTCCAAAATGACGTAGTTTAGTTAAGTGACATAAAAACGCGAAACAGAACAAGCTGGCCAACAGGGGATACACGGCCGTGTACACGCCCGTGTACCTTTCTGTGCAACTTCTGGCAACATACACGCCCGTGTACTTTGGCCGTGTATCTTTCTGTGGATTTGCTTGACTCCATACACAGCCGTGCCTTGAAAGTACACGCCCTCTTCAACATGTGTCTGGTGTGACTTGTATAAGAGCAAGGGTCTTCCCATGGTTGTTCCAATCCGTTCTAACTTCATGATTGCCCCAATCCTTCCCGGCTTCATGGACATCCTTTATCAACCCGTTAAGTGCTTCCTTGAGTCGTTTCGCTCAACTTCTTGTGATCGGTCCAGGCGACACTTCAAGAGGATCCACATTCCTTCTTCCGGCTTGACTCTCATCATGGATCTCATCAATAGTTCACACTCACACTTGATGTTAATGTATAGCACCTTACTCCACATAACTCCAGAAATTCACACCGCCACTCACACCACACATATACAAGTTGCAACCACTTCAACCACCACTACATTCACACAACACTTCACGGTGCAAATTACCTTTCACTCAACATACACCAAAACTTTTGCCACATGCATACACTCTTCACTAATTTTACAAAAACACAACTCCACACACATATACCTTTTATACACGTTGTAGCACAAACATACACACTCTTCCACACTTGAATTTCTCCTCTTCTATGCAAGTTTCAAACTGCAACTCATAACAAAAGGCAGCTTAAATTCAAATTCAAAATGAGATCATTAATTACAATATTCCACAAATGGTAAGGAGTCACTTTCAAATTCAAATGAACACACAATTACTTCTATCACTTAATGTGTGTTTTGAAATTCAAATAACTTCCTTAACCTACACACTCACTTCTGAAAATTATACACTAAGCCCCCTTATGCTCGAATCACTCTAAGCAAAAATACAACTCTTCTTCTTCACAATTGAGGTAACTTCAAGTTACAACTTTTGAATCACAAGATGTGCTACTATTCTTCTTTTTTTTTACCAAAATATCAATCAAATGGAGCTTCAACAAGACCTCAAAACTCACTCCAACAAGTAGCAAGTTCAACTCCCCAAGCAAGATAATCACGCCACTTTAAATAACAACATAAGCAATTCAATTTTCCACTTTCAATTTCAGAATCAAAATGTAAACTTAAGAACCCTAAATTTTTGAAATTCAATTGACAAATCCCTCCTCTTAAACCTCAAGCTCTGATACCAAAAGATGATGTGCTCAAAACCAAGTCCAAGAACAATCAAATGAATCAAAGAAAACAATCCTCAATTCACATATAAACCGGTCCAATTGAACTAGCAATTTACATTAACCCTAATGGAAATTTGATGAAATCAAAAGGTTTAAAGATGCAATCAGCATCCACTAATGATCAACTTCAGTAAATAACAATAAAATCAAGTGAATTCCACGTGAAATGGATGAAGAAGAAAAGCACCAAAACGTGATATATGCTCTTCCAACACAAGCACAAATTCACGCCACCAATGTGATGGTAAGATCAAGTACTAAAGTAATCAACCTTAAACAAGATAATTGATCACAAATCCAAAAATCTGACCAAGAACTTCCAATTCAACCCTAGATATGACTCACTAGAGATGAAATGAAAAACAACAAAGAAAGAATTGATATGACTTACAATTTCCCCTTGTTGCACTCGCTACAATTCCAATTCTTGGGATTGAAATTGATTAGAGAAAATGAACTGGGAAGAACCCTAATTCCCATACATTAAGTGTTTGTTTCAAATTTGCAAAATGGCCTCCTCAAACCCTACTATAAGCAAGTATTTATACTTGCTACTCCTTGGGTTAGAAAATGGTAAAAAATTACAAGTTTTCCATTTTTAAGGTGGCCGGTCCTAAATGGAAATTACAATAAAATGAAAGTGTCCCAAAATAAAAATACAACATAAAATAGTCCATAAAAAAATTACAAAGTACAAAAATATCGTAAGTCTTCATAAGCCAATGATTCGAAATGGAAACAATCATAGCGAGTCTTTGATTGTAAATTTGAAAATGTCCCGTGTCCATCAACTAGTATAGGTCATATTGGCATCCCATGGAGAATTATTATTGTACCTATAAAATTATTTCTCAAATAGTTATTAGAATATATGACATAAAGTGAAAATATAAGCGATTTGGACCATTAGCCAAATCCAATTCTAAGGCATAGGTGGTGCTAGAAAATTTCTCATTAGAGAGGAAGCTCTAATCAAACATTTTTACCTTGTAATAAACTGCCATGATCTGTTTTTTTTTTTTTTTAGGCTTAGGAATGTGATTTTCAATATATTTAGGATTTTAAATCAGTTATTTGTATATGGCTGTTAGAACCTCTTAACAATATTTTTTATATTAACAAAATGGATAATGTTATTTCTAAAATCTTTATTTAAGCGTATAAATTACTTAGGAAATATTATTTCATTGATAAAGTTTTATCAAAAGCTCCATCATCAAAAGACTAGTACATGGATAATATGTTTCGAAAACAAACAAATGAAAAGATGGATCTAAATTTGTGAAAAGGATCATGAGCAATAATTAAAGATTAAAGAAATTTGAATCGAAATGGAATTCCATAGAAACTATTTAGGTGAACCTAACCTAATACAAGAACTAAGGGGAATAGAAGGAGTTAGATTTAAAACCTAACTATCAGAACATATATAGAATTTGGCAAGTCTTAATCAGTCATTGGAACCTAGTTTCTAAAAGTTGGAAACAACTTAATATGTCATTTTCAAAATCAAGTAAGGATTAGTTATTCAATACTTAAGTTAGATAAGTTAAATAAAAACCCACATTCACTAGTTGAATATATTTGAGTAATATATTTAACCAATTCTACTAAAAGTTAGGTTTTAATATCATGAGGACTTCTATTTCATGCAGATTAGTCAAAAAGATCAAAATTTGATAAATGAAAGAAAGTAAATCACTTCTTCAAGGTTATGAAAGACAAGACTATGAAACTTTTACAAAATGATTATCAACAATTAATATACTTGATAATGACCACAATCAAATACTTTTTATTATCTACAAAAAAAATAAAGCAATGAACACACTTTGTCTAGTTATTTTGGGATAAGATTGAAGAATTAAAGTTAGATTTGATGAGGCTAAGATCAAGGAGAATTGAATCAAAGACCTTACATCAATAATAGAAAAAATTGATAGTTAAAACTCAGCTATAAATAAACACTTCTTTTTCATCATAACAAGTAGAGAACATGACAACATACAACTTACATAAGAGCACTTGATAAAAACTATTCATCAAATATGATATCCTATCTATTGACAAGTAAACAAATGATAAAAACATCTTAAAAACTATTGATCACATAATTCAAGTTGGTTCTCTCATCTTATTCATGATAGTGATGGATTTTGGTAGTGAAAAACTAAAAAATTACTCATCAGTCTCATTGTTAATTTGCTAATTAATTTGGATGGTTAACTAAGCAAGCTACTCTATTAATTGCATAGGGTACACAATATATAGAGTCAGAATAATCAATATGAACCCATTAACAAGTAAGTACAATTTCACAATATAAAAATGCTAGGCTTCATCATTACCTAAACTATAAAAAAATAAATGTTAAAGAGCAAGGTTCAACAAAAAAAATTCTTGATGCACAACTATTCTCTAATTCAATATTTTATGTATAAAATTCTTCAATCAATTTTTTATTTTTATTTTTTAGAAAGAGTACAAATATAATCATTAACATTTTCCTCCTTTTCTATTTTAGTTTTAAATATTTTATTATTTCTATTTTAGTCCTCAAAGTTTGCAAATAGATCTACCATTAATTTTTCTATCAAGAACAATACATGGCATGATAAGATTGGTCAAAATAATTAATTTAATTAAAAATAAATAAATGATATATATTATTTCAAATAATCAAATCATGTCGTGTATCATTATCTAATTGAAAAATTAGTATTGTCATTAAAAGGACTAATTTGCAACTATTTGCAAATGTTGAAGACTTGAATGCAAAAAATTAAACATTGAGGACTAAAATAGAAAATGTGGTAAACATTGATGTCGAGACTAATTAAACATTTATTTTTATTATTTTTCTAATTCGATTTATACTAGATCTTATGCCCATCTAATACAAATCCTTGACTTGAACTAGATTTTCATCATTTATTTAGGCTCGCCACCCACTGGAGTTAGGAATTTTTTTTTTGTTAAGTTAGAATTAATTCTAACTTTAACACTAGTCAATGAAACCGTTTTTTTTTTAAAAAAAAAAACAGAAAAAGACAAAGATTCTTGGCTTGAAGGTTATCCTATTAAAATCTTAAAATTACCACCTTATCCTTCTAAAATTTTTATTTTATGATATCTTCTTTTAGCACAAAAAAAAAGTACTAATATAAAAAAAAATGAATATACTAATAATGATTTAAAAAAATATATATATATATATATATATTAAGAATTGCTCCATAAGGGTGCCTACGTACCCTCTATTTGGAATCAAACAGCCTATAGTTCGCTTTCATAAAACTTTAGTGGGTTATTTAGTCTTAATTATGCAAAGATGTCAGGTTTACTTTTATTACCATTTAAATTTATTTAAAGAAATTTCTCAGCCTAAGTTTATTTCTTAAAAACAAAAAAACTAAAACCTCTAATTTTGAAAAAAAAAAAACACCAATTATTTTTTTTTCATCAAAATCCTTTTTTCTAGATGAGAAACCATTATATATATGTATATATTATAAAAATTCTCAATATTTTATCAATAATAAAATAAATTTTTTAAAAACAATGTTTTTTATCATCATTATTTTTTGTTTATTATTATTATTTTTTTATCCTTTAATTTATTACTATTATTGTTAATTAAAACTAATAATAATAATAATATAATATGAAACCTACTAACATGGGCGCGGGTTGGTCGAATTGGGTTTAGACGACTAATAGGTGGTTTGGTAGGTTTTTGTAGGTGAGGAAATACTTGGTGGTGTTAGTTTTCATTAAAAACCACTCTAAACATTAGTTTAGGCGGCTACCGACGGTGGGGGATTTCACTATCTTAGAGAGAGAGAGAGCTTTAACAAGTTTTTTTTTTGTTATCGTGCTTTTTCTTTCGTCTAATCCATTCGTGGGGTCGAGTCCTATTTATAGACTAGCAAAACCGAGCTTGATAAGCGTAAATCACCTTTGTTGTTGAGACCCATGTCTATCTCCTTTTAGATTTGAATTAATCTCCAAATCCTTTTGTTTTTTATGATTTATCTAATTTTTTAGTTGATAATCCAAAAGGATTTAAAAAAAATGGTTTTGATTTACCTGGATTTGACGTTATTTGCTTGCAATTTCCACTTTTTCCATCCATGGTTGCCATCTTGTTAGTGAAGACGATCATGTGCCCGGTGTGTGATTTTCATCAGCCAATGAAATGCTGCCACGTGGTAGCTGGAAGAAAAAGAACAAAAAAAGCACATTGTGCCTTTCCCAAGATTCAAACTCAAGACCAAAGGGCTTCCCATGCGTTTTAGGAAAGCATGCGGACTAGCTAAGCCGGCTTATTTCTTGGTTTATTATCACACGTAAATTCTATATTAACCTAATATCTTAACTATATATATATATTTATTTTTTTTGCTATTTTGAGGTTTTCGAATTTAATTTAGAAACCTAAGTATATTATTATTATTATTATATGGGAGCAAAAATGGGGTATTTACAACTACTCCTCTTTGTAGTAAAGTTTTGAAAAAACTTAGCTACAAAGACACTAAAAACATCATTTTTGCCTAAGAGAAAGGACGTATAAAGCTATATTCAGTTAATTATCTGAATCTAGATCCGCTGGGGAGTTATCTAACCAATAGGTTAAATAAGGAAGACGATTGACAAGTTAGTAATCCTATGTTGCAAAAGGAGACAGTTGCTTTATACAGACTAATGTCTCTTAACGAGTGGTCTCGGTCAAGAAGCAACCTTTAGGAAGAGTTTATCTAGAAAAGTGCTCTCATGAGCTTACTAATCGAGGTTAAGAAGCGTCTTACTAGACTAACAACTCTAAAGAAGGGGTTGTTGAGAAAAGTGCTCTTATGAGATGACTGCTTGATAAGAGGAAGCATCTTATAAGACTAGCAATTGTAAAGAAGGTATATCTAGGAAAGTGCCCGATGTTGAGCTAACTAACTAATAGTAGGATGTGTCTTTTAGATTTGTAACCCTAAGAGAGATAGTCTAGGAAAGTGGCCTTATAAGTTAACTAACCAATGTTAGGAAGTATCCTTTTGGAAACATATTAAGAGGCGTCTTAGTAAACTAGCAACCTTAAGAAGGGATTGTAAAAGTTCTTTTATGAGCTAATTAATTGATAATAGGAAGCATCTTTTTAAACTAGCTAACTTAAAAAGAAATGCAGCTCATTATTGGGAGCCTAACTAAATGATGAACGACTACTCAATTTTTATTTCTTTTGAGTTTAGATGTTTACCTGGTCATTGTAGATAACAACCAAACAACCAAACCCTCATGATAATCTTTTTTTTTTTTTTTTTGAAAGCCAAGATGGCTGTTGTATTTATTTATTAGTTTCAATAGTCCTTACAGAGAGCAGTATTTAAAAATACTGTACAAAATGCATTCTCCCAAATGGAAAATGGATACAAAATCTATGAATAAGATGAATAAAGAGATTATCGACTTCTTATGTATGGACACCCAGATAAATCTAGGAGGTAGATACCTCTGAGTCTTCCTGGGAGATCTTGCCAGCGCACAATTCTAATACGATCCAGTTGAGTTGCATATTTAGAAAGACCATCTGCTAAGGAATTGGCTTCACGATACACATGAACAATAGAGGCCGATAGTGATTGCATCAGGTTCCTTGCCTCCATTATTTTAGGGGACAATTGCCACGGACACATTGTTTTGCCTTGAAAGTAAGACACAAGTAGCATATTTCTAGTTTGAATATGTATTGGGGAGATATTATTAGCAGCACATGAGCGTAGGCCAAAAAGAACACCCTCCAAATCCATAGATAACGAATTTGGAGTATCCAGTGCACGTTGCTTTTCTGAATGTATAAATGTGCCATCATTTAGTCGTAAAATGTATGCCCAAGCCACTCTATCTGAAGTATATGAACCAGCAAAATTTATGACATAACCTGATGTAGGCTTCAGCCACTTGACAATTATTCGGCTTCTCGCTTTCACCTCTAAAGTGGTTGCAAATTGGTGCTTAATAACTTCAACTTCCCATATAGAGCTCGCCTTAGGAGAGTAAGATCTAAGAGTTAAAATCAGCTGATCCTTAACCAGATGGAAGAGGGTTCCAATTGAGGTTGTGTGTCCTTAAAAAATCATTCTATTTCTAGCCCTCCTCAACTCCCAGCATATAAAGGACTGTGTTAACTGGCATAGCAAGCTAAAAACAGTGCCCTTTGAATGCATTTGAAACCAACTTTGTATCATATTCCATAAACCAGCAACTGGGGAAATATGAATTTCCAACCAACTAGCCATAAGGAACCATAAGTCTTTAGCAACTTTACATTTGAGGAAAAGATGCTGTATGGATTCCTTCTCACTCAAACACAAAGGGCACCTAGAGGGATTCAGGAAAAAACCAAAGCCACAAAGGACCTCCAGAAACGCATATAACTTATTAAATAAAAGCCACATGAAAATGCGAATCCGAAGAGGCAAAAAGCGGTGCATAAGCTTATCAAATAATCGAATGAAATGCTGTCTTGGCCTAACCCATTCATATGCAGTTTTGTAACTAAATGCACCAGTAACAGAGGATATCCATATTCGATGATTACCTTGGAAACATGTATTTCGTTCAGCAATGTCATGTACAACCTGTATACGCCGCCAAGAAGTACGCTTCCTTGATGATTCAGACAATGAAACAATGAACTTTGCCCAAAGGCTTTTACTATGTTCTAGTTTCCACCATAGCTTCAGTGAGGCAGCTGTGATCATTGAAGAAAAATCCTGGATTCCAAGACCATTTTCATTCGAAGGAAAAGTAATTCTATGCCAAGCCCTCCAATGTTTATTTTTGCCATAGTCTGAAGATCCCCATAAAAAATCTTGGCATCTATTTTCAAGCTTCTTAATCACCGATTTTAGAGGCTGAATAGCAGTGAGCGTGTGAAAAGGAATAGCTTGCAAAACATGGTGAATGAGAATTAGTCTGCCCCCAGGCGATAAGATCTTGTTAGACCAGTGGTCAAGTTTCTGTTCATAGGTATCAATCAAGTGGGAGAAATAACTCTCCCTTACTCGACCCTTATACAGTTGGCATCCTAAATATAGAAAGGGAAATGAACCACAAGGAATGCCAAGGGAAGCCGAGACTTGTTGGAGGTATATTGGGGAACGATTGTAAGGAGGAATGAAAAAGCTCTTGGCCTTACTAATTTTTTGTCCAAAGCCCAATTCATAATCAATAAAGAACCTATTTAGATGCAGTAAGGACCTTTTATCCCCTTGAATGAACACCAAGATGTCGTCTGCAAAGCTAAGATGTGTTACTTTAATTGAATTAGATGCTGGAGTACCAAAAGGAAGTATTTGCCCTGTCTCTTCAAGATTTTTAAGTCCTCGAGATAAAGCTTCCGAAACTAACAAGAAAAGATATGGAGATAACAGATCACCCTGTTTGATACCCCTTGAGGCTTGGAAAAAACCAACCGGACCTCCATTCAAGATAATTGAAAACCAGGTGGCTCTTAGATTACCCAGGATGAGTGAGACGAAGTGATGTGCAAAACCAAATTTTAGCATTAAATTATGAAGAAATGACCATGAAACCCGATCAAAAGCCTTCATCATATCCATCTTGATTATTAGATTTCCGCCTCTTGAGGGATGTTCTAAAAATTAGGCAAGATCTTTAGCAAGGAGGATGTTCTCTGTTATGTCTCAACCACTCAAAAAGGTCGACTGCTCCGATGAAATTATGGATGGTAAAACTGGCTTCAATCTTTCTGTCAGGACCTTTGTAAATATTTTGTTCAAGAAATTGCAGAGACTTATCGATCTGTAATCGGCGAATGACGTTGTAGATTGCTTTTTAGGCAGCAGTGCAACCAAGGTGCATGCAACCGCCCTGGGAATCGAGGTACTAGCCATAAAACTCGAGTAGCAGCTAGGAGATCTTGTTCTATTATGTCCCAACAAGAGCGATAGAAAATGCCCCCGTACCCGTCAACTCCAGGCGAGCTATCGGAGTCTAAGCCAAAAACAGCCATTTTTAACTCCGGACCCTCAATTGGACGTAACAATGATCTGTTATCTTCAGTGGTAATTAAAGTTGGAATATTAGCAAGCAGCCTATTCTTAGCACCTGCATCATCACCAACATGCTGTTGCCGTAAAAGATTGGAAAAAAAATTGAATAGCTTCTGCCTCCAATTCAGTAGGGGATGAGATCTAGTTACCACTTCCATTTTTAATCGTATGAATCCCCATTTTGGAACGGCGATCTGCAACAAAAGCATGGAATAAAGTGGAATTTTCATCTCCGTCCCGAAACCACTTTATCTTTGATTTCTGCTGCAAGTAGTCTGTATGTTCCCTGAGGCATGAAAAAAGATTTGATTTCGACCGTTTCAGATTAGTTCTGTCCTCCACTGCTCCCGTCTCCTCATACAGTTGTTCAAGAGTTGAAACTTGATCTTCGGCTTCTTTCAAATTGCGGAAAACATCACCAAAATGTTGTTTGTTCCAATCTTTAAGACACAACTTGAGTCGCCTAAGCTTAAGTGAGAAAGCTAGCATGCCATATGAATTCATAGGTTGGGACCAACTGTCCTTTATTATATCAAAAAGCTCCTGTCTTCGCAACCACATCTTTTGGAATCGAAACAAACTTGGCTTGGTTAATGCCTCCTTCTGATATTGAAACAGGATAGGGTAGTGATCTGAAGAAGACCTATTCAAATGATGTATAGAGTTAACCTGTATCATAGAGATCCAATCACTTGAGAACAGCAAGTGATCAAGCTTCTTGAACACTGTACCATTTGATTGAACCCCTTGCCAAGTGCAATCATTCCCCACAGTTGGAAGTTCAATAAGGTTACACGCAGTAATACAATTATTGAAGTTGGATATCGCCCCTTGACTAGGAGAGGAATTACCCCTATACTCATCAACCGAACGGATGACATTAAAATCGCCGCCTATTAGCCACGGCATACCAGGGGAAGAACTGAAGAGACTCTGCATCGACGACCATAAACCCAAACATCCCTGTCTAGTGGAAGAAGCATAGACTACAGACAACAAAATCGAAGTAGGAAAATGATGATGGATTACCTCTAATGATAGGACCTGCCCGTGATTTGTTACAGACGATACTGTAAAATCTTTGGAAGTGAAAACCCAAATTTTATTATTAGTAGAAGAAAAAGTTGCAGCAAAACTAAATTTATTCTTCAAAGCATGGAGCACAGAAACATTTGCCATCGGTTCTAGGAGAGCAACCAGTGATAATTTATGAGACTGTATTAGAAACTTTAAACGACGCTGAGATGCCTTGGAAGCAATCCCACGCACGTTCCAGGAAAGAACACTTATCATTGAGAAAGGGGGGGTTTAGGGTCACTAGATATGCTCACGGAGCGACAAGGATTTCCTTGACGAGAAAGGGGCTTCTTTTTAGAACCAAGAGGTCGTCCAGGCTTTTTAACAGTGGTGGTTTCATCATCTGACTGTGTCAAGCGAGGGGGCATTCGAGGTGACAAAGCAGCTTCAGATATATCAAGAGGCTCTTCTAGTGGCTGATCAATATTTATTTCTTCATCAACATGATCAATATTATCAGCAAGCACATCAAACCTAGAGGATGTTGTTACCGGAGGAGCAACAGAGATAATCGGTAATTCAACATGCAGTGATGCCATAGAAGTAACAATATTTTCAGAAGAGAATATAGGTTCAACTTGCAAAGGAGCTGTAACCTGAGAGGATGGTGGAGCAGCAGTTACCATATGAGCAATGGTCGTCCAGTCGGTTTCCATGGCTTTTGTAGTATGGCCATTATCCATAATTGCTAACTTAGGATGTACAACCGCAACTTCCTTTGATAATCGTTCTACGGAATCCTCAGCAACAGAGGATTTTAGGGCAGAGGTCTCTTGAGCAGTTAGTTCAAATAGTGGTGCATCAACATTCGCAGCGGATTCTGGCACTTTAACAATAGGCTTTTCAGTGGACTGATTAGCAAACACTAACTTTTTATCATAGAGCTTATCTCTAGACACGGGCAATTTGTCAGCGTGTTTATTAGGGACATCAATTGAGGTAGCTGCTTTTTCAGAGGTTTGTAGCCCAGATGAAGAAGGGGGTGTCTCCGACACAGGTTTTGCCTTCCAGGAAGGAGCTGGACGAATTGGTTTAACCACAGCTTCCTTGGTACGCTTTGTTAGAGTAATATCTGCTTTCGATCCCTGATTGCAACAAGTGTCAGCCGAATGACCAACAGTGTTACACAAACGGCAATAGGAGGGTAGGTCTTCATAGATCACATTTTGAAAATAAATCTCATCGCCTTCTCCCAAGCGAAGACGTTTTGGTAGTTCTGTTAGAAGATCGACTTCAATGCAAATTCGGGCTACAGAAGGCCGAGTTTTTTCTCTTTGTTGCTTCATTAAGTTTGAGTGGCATACCTATCATTAGAGCCATGCGACGCAAGTAGCGTTCTTAGAAGAAATGAACTGGAAGTTGTTCCAGAGATACTCAAACTGGAACTTGGGATGATTCCTTGTCTGGACGAAAAGAGGGTGTCCATTTAAGGACTCTCATCACATGTGAATCCATGGTCCATACAGCTCTAATTTAACACCGCTGGTAGTCCTCGTCCAAATCGAAATTGATTAATATGTGTCGGTAGTCGATAGCTCCAATGGAGAAACCCCCTTTGAACCCAATTCTATCAAATTCCTTCTTAAGATAATCCATCTTTGGTCTTCCCTTTGAAAATTTTCTGATCAAGGCTAAACGGAATGGTTTTGCTAATTGCTCACTTTCAGCTTTGGTGATGATGAAGGTAGGCTCTCCTTTGTAAACGGTGGGCATGGAGGTCAGGTCGAAATCTGGTGGTAATGTTGTAAAGGGAGCAGGAGCTGAGGGCCGGCCACGAAGGGTGTTGGCATATGATGGAGCCGCAGTGGGAGGAACCGTGGTGTTGACATATGACGGAGCCGCAGTGGGCGGAACCGTCAGCGGCGACGGGATGCCGCTTATCATGAGGGCGGCAATTTAGTCAGAGAGCAAGAAACCCTAGCCACTTAGAGTTTATTGATTTTTTTTTGCTTGTATTTTTTATCTTTAAATACTTATGGTGTAATGTAACCCTCATGATAATTTAATCTTTTTCCGCTTATCTTTACCTTAACTAGAGTAGAAGATCTTGATGCATTTTTTTCTTGCGAGTTTAGCTCTTATGATTTTGGTATTACCCTGAAACAACATCGAACCTACTATTTGAGAAGGGTAAGATCATAAAAAATTTAATGAGTTTTACAATTCCATCATTGTTCATTATTCATTATTTTCCTGTATATGCAATGGAGTGAGGAATAATATGGGAAAGTGATGTAAGAATTTGTTTGATAGTGACTTGTCAGGGTAATTCTAACATTTAATGACCACTAAGGGATATCAACTTTGCTTGTAGATAGATGAAAATCTAACCATGAAGTTGTAACGATTGTTAGCATTCATGAACTTTGGTAAAACTTTGTTATTCATGTCTAGGGATAGTACATCTTAACCTCATCTATATTTATGGAATCCTTCAAATCTAGATCGTCCATTTGAGCTAATATTAATGCCCCTCCTGATATTGTCTTTTTTACAACGTACGAACCTTCATAATTTGGAGTGAATTTGCCTCTTGAATCTTATGAGTTTAGGAGAACCTTCTTTAGTACTAAGTCACCTTCCTTAAAATGTCGTGGCAATATTTTTTTGTTGAACGCTTAGGCCATCCTTTGTTGGTAGCATTGGCCATGGCATAATGATGTAAGTCTTCTTTTGTCGATTAAGTTTAATTGATGTATCCTTTTCTTTACCCTATTGGATTCATTTAGTTGTGTCTCTGATAAAACCATGAAGGATGCTATTTTGACCTTGACCAGTAATACTGCCTTAATACCATATACTAGGGAATAGGGAGTGACTTTGGTAGACGATCGAATCAAAGTTCTGTAGGCCATGAGTGCGAAGGGTAACATCTCGTGCCAATATTTAAGGGTGATGGTAATTTTCTCTATAATTCTCTTAATAATTTTGTTAGTTGCTTCTACTGCCCGTTCATTTGAAGTCAGTATAGAGTTGAGTTTCTATGATTTATCTTAAATTGATGACACAATTCCATCATCAATTTTTTGTTGAGATTGGTGCTATTATCGGTGATGATCGATTCAGGAACTCTATATCGAGCTATTATGTTTCTCTTCATGAACCAGACTACCACTCCTTTAGTGACACTAGCATATGATGGGGCTTCAACCCACTTGGTGAAATAATCAATATATACCAGTATAAACCTATGACCATTGGATGCCTTTGAAGTGATTGGCCTAATAATGTCGATTCCCTACTTAGAGAAAGGCCATGGTGCGGAAAGTGAATGGAGCTCTTTAGGTGGGGCATTTATTTTGTTAGCGTAGACTTTGCATAAGTGGCAATGTTTGACATATTTAATGTAGTGTGACTCCATTGTCAACTAATAGTAATGCATCTTCATGATTTTTTTAGCAAGAATGTGTTTGTTCATGTAGGAGCCACATACCCCTTCGTATATTTCTTTCATTAATTTATCTGCCTCTTTTTTGTCCACACATTTCAGCAACATGGTGTCAAATGATCTTCTATAAAGTATAGACCTGCTTAGTAAGAAATGGCTTGCCAATCTTCTGAGTGTTTTTTGGTCATTTTGGTTGGCCATTTCAAGGTATTTTCCCTCTTAGAGGAACGTTTTGATATCATGGTACCAAGACTTGTCATCTTGTGTTTTTTCAATTACTAGACAATATGCAGGCCTATCTTCAATGGCTAAACTTCGCTCCCTCCCATTACTTGAATCATAGATGCTAATGTGGCGAGGGTATTTGCAAACCGATTTTGAGTCCTTAGGACGTATGTGAAGGTGACTACCCCAAATTCTTCTATTTATTCTATCAGGTGTCGGTGATATGGCACTAATTTAGGGTCTTTAATTTTGTATTCTCCTTGTGTCTATAATATGATAAGTGAGGAATCTCCATATACATCCAACTCATGGGTTCCCATATAGCAGGCCATTTTGAGACTAAGGATGCATGCTTCTTATTTTGGAATATTATTAGTATATGGGAATGTGAGTCTCATTGCTACAGGAAACTACATTCCTTTCGGTGATATCAACATTGCCCCAATTCCACATCCAAACACATTGGTAGCTCCATTAAAATACATCTTTCATTTGGAATCCTTTTCTATCTTGGATTCTTTTTCTGACTCACTCTCTACCATTAGTATAATTTCACCCGAGAACTAGGCTTGTGCTCTTCGGGAATCTCCTTTGATTGGGTACTTCGCTAATTGATCTACTAATTTCTGCCACTTATCGAATTTTGAGTTATGTATGTGACATCAAATTCTGATAGGAGCATCTACCATTTGAAAATCTTCTTAATAAAGCAAGTTTCTCCACTAAATATTTTAAGGGATCATGTTTCATTAATAGTTCGATGGGATAATAGAAAGTATACAGTCTTAATTAATGCATGACCCAAACCAGTGTGCAGTACGTTCTTTCTATTTCAGAATACTTTTGCTTCCCTTCCGTGAATTTCTTACTCAAATAGTATATAGACCGTAACCTTCCTCTTTTATCTTTTGTCGCAATATACATCCCATCAACTCGGGAAGTATCGTGAGGTATAAGAATAAAGGCCTTCCTGGTTTTAGGACTACTAGAACTAAAGGGTTCATAAGATACTCCTTAATCTTCTTAAATGCCTCTTCAAATTCGTCATCCCATTCCACTGTTGTGTTCTTTTTTAGTAGCCGAAATAATGGACGGCATTTATCTGTGAGTTGTGAGATGAACTGAGATATGTAATTTAACCTTTCCAATAAACCTCTTACCACTTTGATGGTACATGGAGGAGGCATTTCTAGTATGACTTTTACTTTATCAGGGTCGATTTTATTGCCTTCTCGACTTGCAATAAAGCCCAATAGCTTACCAGATGTAACCCCAAAAGTACATTTGTCTGAATTTCATTTCAATTGAAACTTTCTAAATCGTTCGAATAGTTTCCTTAAGACTGCCTCAAGGCTTTCTCCTTTTTTGGATTTAGCTATCATGTCATCAATATATATCTCGATTTCTCGATGCATCATGTCATGAAGTATTATGACCATTGCTCTTTGATACGTTACTCCAGCATTCTTTAAACTGAAAGGCATGACTTTATAACAAAAGGTACCCCAAGTTATGATAAAGATCGTTTTAGTTTTGTCTTCTTCTAACATTTTTATCTGATTATATCTCGAGAAACCATCTATAAATGATAAGAGATGACTTCCTACAGTATTGTCTCCCAAGACATCTATATGAGGTAAAGAGAAGTTGTTTTTAGGTGTAGCTTAGTTCAAATCTCAGAAATCCACGCATACCCATACTTTTCTGTTTTTCTTTAAAACAGGAACTATGTTTACTACCTATTATAGACAGTCTGATACTTCAATAAACTTAACTTCTAATAGTTTCCTGACCACCTCTTTAATCTTTAGTAAGATGTCAGGCTTAAATCTTCTTAACTTTTTTTTTTTTATGTTTGACATCTTCTCTTCTAGGTAGCTTGTGAACCACTATTGATTGGTCAAATCTTGATACGTCACCATACGACTAGGTAAACACATCCACATATTCAATTAACAGCTTGGTTATCCCGTGCTTCTGCTCATCACTCAAATTACCCCCAATCTTAAGGCTTTTGGGCTCTTCTTCAGTTCCTAGATTAACTATCTCTATTGGTTCATCAATCAAAACTCTACTTTGCTCATATTTTTGCCAATTCTCTTGTACTGCTTCTTGGTCATTAATATCATTTTCAACAACTCAACAGTGTTGGAAATGATGTCAATATTTTCATTATTTACATGCGTTAGATATCCCTAGTGTTCATTAAGAGTATCGAATCTATGTGGAAAGTGAAGTGAAAGTATATAAATAAAGGGAAAAAAAAAGCCTAATTGAAATAACTTATAATTTTATTACTCGACATTATTAAAGAGTCTTACTGAACGATGATGGAAGTAAACATAAAAATTTTAATTATGATTGCTCCCTATTCTCAAGTAGACCTAGTGCTATTAAGGGGATAGGAAAACCAATTATTAAGAGCTAGAGATGGGCTAGAGACGTGAGGAGCAGAAGTCTTTGTTGATGAGTCCTCATTGTTGAAGTTGGCTTCGCTTGTTCCCGACTCTTGAGTGCTAACTGGTCGAGAAAACATTTGTTAGGGGGGTGGGGAGGGGGGGGTGTGGAAAATTCATCCGGGTATCATATAATCTCTCTCTCCTTTTTCCCTTAATGCACCTTGCTTGAATCTCTTCTCTCAAAGTAGGGATATACCCTAACCCGAATGTCCCTTGCTGTCCTTTCTTAAATTGATACCTCACTTTGTTCGTCTCTTCATTAACAACTATGCATACTTCATCAAATATTTGGAGTCTAAAGTTTTCAAGGCCATCATCCCCAATGTAAGGTATAGTCGTTTCCTTATAGATGACACAGTCTTGCTCACCTAGCACAGTGACTATTTAGCCATTTGATATAAATTTGACCTTTTGGTGAAGGCTCGAAGGTATGGCTCCTATTGTATATATTTGATGTGCCTAATTCCATTTCCAAGCACAATCAAATGACTCAAGAAAACAAGTCTCAAGTCTCATACAAAACCGGTCTACCAAAGAAGCAATTCACGTGACACCTTTATAGATTTTGATGGAAAATGTTGTTCAAATGATTTAATTATAATCTCTATTGGTAACATTAACCAAGTAACCACAATAAGGATTGAAAATCATGTGGAAATCAGATCAAAGAAAGCAATAAAACCATGAAATCCACTTTCCCTTTCAATCACAAATTTACGCCAACACTAAAAATGATATATGTAATTCAAGTGCTCAAGGAAACAATCAATCTTACAAGATTGTTGTCCACAAAATATAACCACAAATATGTCCAAGAAAGATCCAAATCTACCCTAGATATGACTCACTAAAGAAGAAATGAACATACAATTAAGATGGAATCGATATGACTCATAATTCCCCTTCATCGCATTCGCCACAATTCCAATTCTTAGGTTCAAATTGATAAGAGTTTGGAACTAAGGAAAGAACCCTAATTCACACGTGAAATGTGTCTCTCAATTCTGCAAAATATGGCCTCCTTAAACCCTCTCTTAAGCAAGTATTTATACTTGCTACTCCTAGGGTTAAAAAGTGGTCAAAATTAAAAGTTTGCCACTTTTAAGGTGGCTAGCCTTAAATGAAAATTACAAGGAAATAAAAGTGTCCCAAAACCAAAATAAAACCAAAACAGTTCATAAAACAATTACAAGATACAAAATAACATAAGTCTTCATGATCCAATGCCTCGAAATAGAAAAAAATCGCATTAGGTCTTTGATTGTCATCCTGAAAAATGTTCTATGTCCAATAGAAGTTGTAAGACATAATGGCATCACATGGAGAATTATCATTGTACCTGTAAGATTATTCTCAAATATTTATTAGAAATAAAGACATAAGGTAAAATATGAGCAATTTGGATTATCATCCAAATTGGGTTTTGAAAAGGTTGATAGTGTCAGAAATTTTCCCATCAATATCTAAGGTCTCCTTAGCAGTAGATTAAAGGACCTTAGGATGTCAAGGACTTGGAATGAGATATTGAAAATCTGAGGGCCAATCTCTATCGGCAGGCTAATTTCTCCCATGATTTCCCTCTTAGAATTGTCAAAGGCCTGGACTACCATTGAGCTTAGCTTAATGTTGCTCATATCGACCCCCAACAAGTTGAGGGTGGCTAAAGGGCATACATTAAGAGAAGACCCGTTGTCTATAAGGACCTAGGATACTATTGTATCATTACATTTTACCACTATAAAAAGGGGTTTGGTGTGTTGGTCACCATCTTCTCCCAACTCCTCAAGTGAGAAAGATATCTAATCCATGGTGAAGATTAAGTTTACGACGTAGCTCAATTTTTCTGTTGCAATTCCCTCTAGCACCTTGACTTGTTTGAGTGCTTTGAAGAGTGCCTCCCGATGGGGTTCAGATGACATGAGAAGGCCCATGAGTGATATTTGGGCCGGGACTTTAGTGAGTTGTTCCATAATCTTATACTCACTTAATTTAATCATCTTTGTGAACATAGGGAGTCCCTCTTCCTCTTCCTTTTCTACCTCAATGATAAGCTCCTCAATGGAGACTCTATTTTTAGGATCATAGATTCTTCCTAAGCGAATGATCCCTCCTATAATTGAAGCTTTTTCCTAATTAATAGCTTGATAGTCAAGTGGTGCCACCTCATATCTCTTTAGGGAGATTAGGACATGGAATACATACTTCTTCTTAGGGACTTTTAACTCTGCTTCTTATTCCTCGTAACATTTTATAACTACTAGTTTTGGGCTAGATCCAATCATATTTACAGACATATCTTTCCAATCTAGTTGATTGTCTTCCTCTTCGAATTCAGGCCCCAAACCAATTGATGGCCCATAAACCATTGGTGTGAACGAGTAATCCACCAGATATTCGAACTTTCTAAATAATCCACCCAAAGTGTCAACTATTGGATCTCTAGCTAACTACCTCTTTCTTAACTCCCTTTGTGTGTGATTCTCGTGTGGCTTAGGAGCTCCGTTTTTGTTCTTTACTTAGTAGATAGCAGGCTTATCCTGAGTTTTGTCTTTTGGGTTCATATACGGTAAATGGTCTGCTTGTTGCATTGCTTATTTTGCTGAGGTAAAGGGTTCTTTTAGTCAAGGTTCTAGCCCTTCAGATGTGAACATATTAATCGTAGGCTTGTGATTAGGTAATGAATTGTTGTTGACATTTAGGGTTGGTGCATTGATGAAATCTAACTGTACTATTCCTGCATCAATCAAATATTGGATTTTGTTTTGAAGTCTCCAACACTTGTTAGTAGAGTGTCTTTCTTGCCCCACATGATATTCACATTTGAGTCTAGGGTCAAAATTCCTTAGCTTGTATCGGTCGTTAGGGATCTCAAAGCTAATCAGATTATCTGTTCATAACCGAGTGAAAACCTAGTTGAGCGGGATAGGAATTAGAGTGAATTGTCTTGGAGCTTTAATAACTTGGGTCTAACTCACCAGTGATTATTGGATTGGGGTGTTCGTTGTTTGAAAAGTCATGTGAGACCCCAGTCTACTACTCCTACTTGAGTTAACCATACTGACCATAGCTTCTTTACCTTTATTATTCCCCATGGGTCTTGGGGATAATACAATTTTAGGAGAGTCGATAGTTTGGAGTTTTCTGGATGTAACGGCATTCTCTATCTTGCATCCTACTACCACTACTTCTACGAAATTGGATGAGGTCTGTCCCACTAGATGTGTGAAATAAGGTTTCTCCAATGTATTGGTGAAGATGAAAGTTAACTCCTTCTCCGAGATTGGAGTGGAAACTCTAGCGGCTTGAGCCCTCTAACGCTAGGAATATTCTTTGAAGGATTCATTATGCTTCTTTCAAAGGCTTCTTAAATCCAGCACTAAAGGGGTAACTTTCGATGTTAAATTTGTATTGCTTATAAAACACACAGGCCAATGTATCCCATGTGTTAACTTGGTTGAGATCTAATTGTGCATACCATATTAGAGCAGGGCTTGTGAGGCTGTCCTAAAAGGTTTGGACCATGAGTTGGTCATATTGTGCGTATTTACTCATTTTTCGTACATATAGCCTTGTATGCATCTTAGGACAACCAGTGTCATTATATATCTCAAATTTTAATACCTTGAATTTTTCTAGATAAGCATCTACCCCATATACCAATAGGTCAGTGATGCCAATTTGATCAAAACTATTAAGACCCTCCATAGTCTTTATCTTGTCAGCCAATTGCTGGAAGAGTTTCCTCTCTATTTCTTTTTGCCTATCTTCCATTTCCCTCTTTATGTCATTCGAAGTTAGCTTGATATTGATCATCATTTTTTGTTCATACTCAAATGTGGGGTTGAGTCGAGAGTTGATATCTTCGCATTCTAGTGGCTGGGTTTCTACCGCCTTTCCCTTTTAAGCCCCTGAATGTTCCTCTTGAGTAGGTTGGGTGGCACGAAGGAGGCCAATGCTCTCGATCAAGAAATGAACTTGCGTGGTCAATTGTTGGACTATTTGTTCCAATGATACGATCTTTGGATCAAGGGAGGTGTCAGTGCTATTGTTATTACCGTTATTGACATGGCTGTTACTATTGTTGTTGCCACTGCTAGCCATTTTAGTCTTGGAGCGGGTGTTAATTGGACTCCTTAGAGGGTTTGGTTATTTAGGGGCTATCTTTGATACTTGGTAATCATTTATTTAGTAAATGTATGTTTATGAGTGGATATGTTGCGTGTATCACACATAGATGTGAAAGAACTAGCACTTAATTAACGATGTAATAATATTGAAATTTTATTAATATTTCAAACTTTGGAGTTCGATGCTTTTATTGAAAAATGAAAAAGAAATGCTATGATCTAATTTTTCTTAACTTCTAAACTTCCTCTTCTTTGGTTAGGTAGGCATTGACTCTATCTTTTTCTTCTTAATGTCCATGGTGGCTTCCAATGTTTTAACCCTTGCTTAGGTTTTCCTCAGCTAGGCTTCAAGTGCCTTGTTCCTCTAATTAGATTCCTTGAATATATTCTTCCATACATCTTTCTTGCTTTATGTGGTTTCAAAATAGACTTCCATCAAAGCCCTTACCTGCTCCATATAAGTTTTCTTTTCTGGGCTAGGGTTGCCTAGTGTAGGCTAAGTGACATCAAGAGCATGGTACATCCTTTTCCTTGTCTTGTATAATTAGTTGATGATAAAATCCCTAGTAGCTTGATGTTTTCCCACTTCACCATCCAATTCCCCGTGGTCTATATTAGGGTTCTCAATTCGAGCCTCCTATAGGACCCTCACCTCTGCTAACTTGGCAATCTTATCAGCTACTAACATATTTGGGTCCTGAAATTCAACTGTAATCCTTTCTAATGATGGCCTATGAACTATATCTTGGATAGTGCCAAAATAATGAATCATTGAATTTAGATGATAGCCCGTGCAGCAATTAAGCCCAATCAATGGAACGACCTAAAAGTTCCTACACATTAAAATAATCTTACTGCAGTAGCTCTATCTAACAGTCTACAAAATATCTTCAGCATTGAAACCCTTGAGCACTTCAACCCAACTATGGCTACGAAGATCATCTAGCAACTTTATCCTTTTTTCACTTGAATCTATGAAGTCCACTTGGTACATATACCCTATTCTAAAGTGGAGGGCCCTAGAGAAGCTAAGTATACTCTTCTATGGTTGGGGTAATCTCTTGTGGCTCAATAAAGAAAGCTATGGGCTCGGGCTCCCAAAAGTGTAATACAACCCGAGTCAAAGGTAAGTTGACATCCATTTTCATCAATAAAAGGATAGGCCCTATTTTGTCCTCGATGAAGGTCTACTCTTTAGGACTGTATAGAGTGAGCCAATAGTCTAGTACTAGCTTAGGATCTAAAGGCTTGCAAACACAAATTGCTTTGCGAAGAAGACGGTCAATTATAGCGCTAGCCATCTAGTGGAATTACAAAAAATGAAAATTTCTAATTACAGACAAATATCTTACAAAATAAATACATAATTATGATAATAATTCTTTTACAAGAAATGTTTACACAAAAGGAAATTGCATCTAAACTCTAAAGTGCAAAAGAAAGAAAAATTTACAAGATATTACATCATTAATTATTTGTTGGTTCATGATCTCATGTATGGAAAGAGGTGCATTCTAAAGGTTTCCAAGCTCTATGGCCTCCCACATTTTCAAAGAAATAGATCTCGGGCCATATCAAAGCATTAGGTAAGGTAGCCTAATTTGCCCCGAGCGGTGATTACTCCACTTCACCCAAAACTTACACAATGGCTCCCCGTCCTAGGATCCTAAACAGTTTAGGTCTGACTATATCTAATCACACAATCATGTGCATGAAAACTAAGAAAAAAAACTAAATTTATTAAATTCCTAGATCACGAGGAAATATAAACATTAACATAAACAGTATTTTATAGAAAGAATGCTAACTAAAGATATCTATAATAAATTATAATTTCAAAAGGCTTAAGTGTAACCTACTAAAGGTCCCTAGTGGAGTCGCCATCTTATCTGGTCTAATTAATTTTTTTCATTATTTTTCTAATTCAATTTATGTTAGATCCTATGCCCATCTAATACAAATCCTCGACTTGAACTAGAAAAAAAAAATTGGTTTTCATCATTTATTTGGAGTCGCCACCCAACTGGAGTTAGGAAAAAAAATTGTTAAGTTAGAATTAATTAAGTGAATTAATTTTAACTTTAACACTAGTCAATGAAACCGTTTTTTTTTTTAAAGAAGAAGAAAAAGCCAGAGATTCTTAGCTCGGGGGCTATCTTATTGAAATCTTAAAATTACCACCTTATCCTTCATAAATTTTTATTTTATGATATCCTTTTTTAGCGCAAAAAAGTACTAATATAAAAATGAAATAATGAATATACTAATAATGATTTAAAATATATATATATTTTTAAATTTCCCCATAAGGGTGCCTACATACTCACTATTCTAAATCAAATAGGTCGTAATTCGCTTTCATAAAACTTTAGTAGGTTATTTAGTCTTAATTATTCAAACATGCCAAGTTTACATTTATTACCACGTAAATTTATTTAAAGAAATTTCTGACCCTAAGTTTATTTCTTAATTTTAAAAAAAAACTAAAACCTCTAATTTTGAAAAAAAAAACACCGATTATTATTTTTTTTCATCAAAATCCTTTTTCTAGATGATAAAACATTATATATATATGTATATATATATATATAGAAAAATTCTCATTATTTTATCAATAACAAAACAAATTTTTAAAACAATGTCGTTTATCATTATTATTATTATTATTTATCTTTTTATTTATTATTATTATTGTTAATTAAAACTAATAATAATAGTAATATAATATGAGACCTACTAACCTGGATGCTGGTCAACTCGGTCAGGTCGAGTCGATCGGATTGGGTTTAGATCACAAGCACGGCAGCTGGAGTTCCTCGTCGACGGCTGTTAGTGACGACTGATAGGTGGTTTGGTAGGTTTTTGCTTGTGAGGAACTACTTGGTGGTGTTAGTTTCCATAAAAAACCACCCTAAATAGCGGTTTGGGTAGCTACCAACAGTGGGGGATTTCACTATCCTAAAGAGAGAGAGCTTTAACGATTTTTTTTTTTTTTTTGTTATCGTGCTTTTTCTTTCCATTGAATCCATTCACAAGATTAGGTCCTATTTATAGACTCGCAAAACAAAGCTTGATAAGCTCAAATCACCTTTACCGTTGAGACCCATCTCTATCTCCTTTTAGATTTGAATTAATCTCCAAATCCTTTTGTTTTTTGTGATTTATCTAATTTTTTAATTGATAATCTAAAAAGAGTTTTTAAAAAATGGTTTTGATTTACTTGGATTTGACGTTATCTGCTTACGATTTTTGCTTTTTCCATCCGCGGTTGCTATCCTACTAGAGAAGACGATCACATGCCTGGTGCATGATTTTCGTCATCAATGAAATGTTGCCACATGGCAACTGGAAGAAAAAGAACAAAAAGTGGCACAAAGTGCCTTTCCCAGGATTCAAACTCAGGATCGAAGGGCTTCCCATGCGTTTCGGACAAGCATGCAGACTAGCTAAGCTGCCCCATTTCTTAGTTTATTATCACACGCAAATTATATATTAACCTAATATCTTAATTTTTTTTTTTGCTATTTTGAGGTTTTCAAATTTAATTTAGAAACCTAAGTATATTATTATTATTATTATATGGGAGCGAAAATGGGGTGTTTACAATTGAGAACTAAATATTTACTTTTCCTATATTATTTTTGGAGGCAATGAGTAACATTTAATTTGACTTCACATTTATGACATACAGTTTTTTTTCCCCTACCCACTATGCAGTAAGTAACTCACTTATTAATGGCTTTACCTATAACATAAGTCCCATGAACACATACTTTCTCTCTCTCCATTTTCATGCTTCCCACACTTGTCTCTCTTTCCTCCTTTTTTCTACATTAGAAGAGTAGTTTATTAGTCTCACAATTCTTTAAATCTAAGGATAACCATTCCCCTTCTCTCCTCCTTTCTCAATGTTATTTGTGTTTTTCCTAGCTATTCTACCATCTTAAATTGTAAAAGACAGTTTTTCTTCTTCTCCATGGCCAATAGCATAAATTCATCGTGGCTTCTGTTCACTACTTGAAATGAGAACATGGTATACACTATCTCTCTCGATTCTCAATTCATAATTCTTATGCAAACTTTTTCATAATATTTGAGAAAATAAAAAAATAACTCGAGAGTGAGGAAGAGGGTACAAAGATGAGTAATGGGTCTTACCAAAATTCCATTTTTTAAATAATTTTAAGACCATTTCCATACAAAGATGAGTACTAGGTCTTATCAAAAGTTTATTTTAATGATGCAGATAATATTTTAGTATGGGTATTATATCTAAACTTTAAAATTTAAATTAACTGATGCATCATATCTTTTTCCCAATAAAGGATAAAGTCTTTACATATTAATGGGAATCAAATCACGGTTCTTATAGAGTTGCTTAACACGAGAATCAAAGCATAAGAATTGGAGGTAGACACCTTTAGGCTGACTATAAAGGTCAGCGGCTTTCATCCTAGACCAGCTATTTAAGGCCGATGGCATGGAGATAAGCTGGCTATCAAGTCTAATTTTAAAATTTTATATTATCTCCCTAATCTGAATCATATTAGATCCTATGCTCATCCAATATAAATTCTCGACTTCAACTAGGAATTTTATTATTTATTTAGAGTCGGCACCCAACTAGAGTTGGTAGAAATTATTGAATTAGAATTAACTGAGCGAATTAATTCTAATCTAAACAACTAGTCAACAAAATCTCCTCCTTCTTTTTTAGAAAAGAAAAAGAAGAAAGAAAAACCAGAGATTCTCGACTCGGGAGAGCTACCCTATTAAAACCCTAAAGTTACCACCTTATCCTTTTAAAATCTAAATTATGTTATGATATCTTTTTTAGCATAAAAAGAAAATATTAGAAAAATGATATAATGATTATACTAATAATGATTTGAAAATATTGTTTTTATTCCGAGTTACCCTACAAGGATGCCTACGTACCAACTATTTAGGATCAAACAGGTCGTAGTTCACTTTTCATAAAACTTTAGTGGATTATTTAATTTTAATTATAAAAACATGTCAAATTTACATTTATTACCATTTAATCATTATTATTTCTTTTTTTTAAGAAAAAGAATTTCTAGACCTAAGCTTTATTTTAAAAATATTTAAAGAAAAAAAACTCATAATTTTGAAAACATCAATCATTATTATGTTTTTTTAATGAAAAGGAATTTTCTAAGTGGTAAAATAATTATTAAAAAATTATTATTTTTATATTTTTTAATTAATTTTTTTTTATAATTTTTTATTAATTATGATAAGTATATGTTCTTTAGAAAACTCTAAGCCTAATTTCATTAACATATTCTAAAAAAACATACATCTTTATTATATATTATTCTTTTGATTTATTTATTTTTATTATCTTTTATACATATTTTTTATTTTTTCATACATATTCTTATATAAAAAAAAACTAATAATAAAAAAAAAAAAATCCGGCTAACCTAGAGGTAGGTCATGGGTCGGTTCACGAGTAGGGTCGAGCATACACAGCGATCAAAGTCTTCAATGGCAGCATTCCAGAGGCAATTGGCGGCGATTAATAGGGGGTTCTGAAGCTTTCAAGGGTAAGGAATCCAATGGTGGTGTTGGTTTTCATCAAAAACTACCCTAAGTGGCAGTTCAAGCAACTATGGTGAGATCTAGAGAGAGAGAGAGAAAGCTCTAGCAAGGTTTTTTTCTTTTGTGTTTCTTCCACTCTTTCTTCCTTCTGATTCCTCCCCTTTCTTTCTCTCATCGAGTCCTATTTATGGACTCACAAAACCCCTCTTGATAAGCTCGAATCGGACTACACGGTTGAAACCTCATCCTTATCTTCTTTTTTCTCTTTCCAATTTGAATAAATCTTTCATTTTTTGTTTTGATTCATATTAATCTGATGTTTATCTCTTTTTTTTTTTTGTTAAAGATTCATCAAAATCTAATTCGAAATGGCCAAATTTCATTCTTCCCGCATTGCCGCCGATCTCAGTTGGAGGTTGAAGATGAACATGTGCCAGGCGCGTGCCTTCGAGCCCTCCAATCAATTGTTAACACGTAGCAGCTTAGAGGAAAAAAAAATGAAAATGGACTAAGTGCCTTTCCTAGGTTTCAAACCTATAATGTCTCCTCTCCCACACGTATCCCAAACGTACAAACAAGCCAACTGAGCTAACCCAAATCTCGGTTTTATTCATTACGCAAATTGTATATAAACATTGCCATATTTATTAATTTTATATTATTTTGAAATTCTAAAATTTAATAAAAATCCCTAAATATCTTTTATTGTTATTTTTACCTTTATTTTTTTATTATTGGTGTATTATTCTTATTTATTTTATTTTTATCATTATTTTTCCTTCATAGAAGAAAAAAATAATAAATAATAAATAATAATGATAATAATAAACATTAATTATTATTAGGAGACAAAAATGGGGTGTTTATAGTTGCTCCTCTTTGTAGTAAAGTTTGAAAAACTTAACTGCAAAAACAACAAAGACACCATTTTTGCCTAATAGAACGAGTAGATAACGCCATAATCAACTGGCTATCCAAACCTAGCTCTATTAGGGAGTTGTCTAATTATTGATTTAAGTTAGGAAAATGCTCCTCGAGCTAACAATTCCTTGTTGCAAAAGATAATAGTTACTTAATACTCTTTAGGGAGTGATCTTAGACAAGAAACATCTCGCCAAACTAGTAACCTAAAAAAGGAGATCATCTAGAAAAGTGTTCTTATGAGCTGACTAATCAATGATAGAAAGCGTCTTATTAAACTAACAATCTTAAATAGAGATTATTTAGGGATGTGTCCTTATGAGCTAATTAACTAATAATAGGAAGCGTCTTATAGGACTAGTAACCTTAGAAGAGATTGTTTAGGAAAACACTCTTATGAGCTGGCTAACTGATAATAAGAAGCGTCTTACAAGACTAGCAACCTTAAAGAAGAAAATTTCTAGAAAAGTGCTCTTAGGAGCTTACTAATTGATGATAAAAAGCATTTTACTAAACTAGCGACCTTAAAAAAAAAAAAAAGATTATCTAGAAAAGTGCTCTTATGAACTAACTAATCATCGATAGGAAGCATCTCACGAAACTAGCGATCTAGAAAAGTGCTCTTATGAGCTAACTAATCGACAATAATAGGGAGCATCTCATTAGACTAACAAAAAGGAATCATCTAGAAAAGTGTTTTTTTGAGTTAACCAATCAATGTTAGGAAGCATCTCACTAGACTAGCAATTGAGGATACTTAAGAGAGTACCCCATTGTGGGTTAACTAATTGATGGTGGGAAATATCTTTTGAATGATATCTGGACACATCTTAGTAACCTAGCATCCCTAAGAAATGCTTTTTATAAGCTGATCAAGTGATAATGAGAGGTGTCTTTTAGACTAGCCAATTTGAATAGAAAGTGTGAAAATGTCAAGGTTTTATTCTCTTGTTAAATGCTCAGGCCATTCTTTATTGGTAGCATTGGCCATGACATAATGCGGTGAGTCTTTTCTAATTGATCAAGTTTAGTTGATCGATCCTTTTCTTTACCTACTCGGATTCATCTAACTATGCTTCTAATAAAACCCTAAAAGACGGTATTTCGACCTCAACTAGCAATATTGCCTCAATACCATATACCAAAGAATATGGAATAACTCCAATAGACATTCAAATTGAAATTTTGTAGGCCATGAGGGCGAATGGTAGCATTTCGTGTTAATCTTTATAAGTAATGGTCATTTTCTCAACAATTCTCTTAATGTTCTTGTTGGTTGCTTCTATTGCCCCATTTATCTGAGGTCGGTATGGAGTTGAATTTTTGTGGTTTATCTTGAATTGTTGACATAACTCCATCATCTATTTGTTGTTAAGGTTGGTGCCATTATCAGTGATGATTGATTCAGGAACTCCGTATCGGGCTATTATGTCCTTCTTCATGAATTAGACTATTACTCCTTTGGTGACACTAGCATATGATGAAGCCTCTACCCGCTTAGTGAAATAATCGATGGCTATCAGTATGAATTTATGACCATTGGATGCGTTTAGGGTGATTGGCCTGATAATGTCAATTCCCCACATAGAGAATGGCTATGGTGTGGATAATGAATGAAGTTCTTTAGGTGGAGCATTTATTTTGTTGGCATAGACTTGGCACAAGTGATAGTGCTTGACATATTTGATACATTCTGATTCCATCGTCAATCAATAGTAGCCCATCCTCATGATTTTTCGGGCAAGCATGTGTCCATTCATGTGAGGTTTACATACTCCTTCATGCACTTCTTTCATCAGTTCACTTGCTTCTTTTTTGTCCACACATCTCAGCAATGTGGTGTCAGATGATCTTCTATAAAGCATAGACCCACTTAATAAAAAATGGCTTGCTAACCTTATGAGTGTTCTTTGGACATTTTTGCTAAGGGTATTTGCTTTCTTGGAGGGAGGTTTTGATATCATAGTACCAGAGCTTGTCATCGTGCATTTGTTTTATTACTAGATAATAGGCGGGCCTATCTTCAATTTCTATTTTCAATGGTTCGAATTCGGCTCCTCCCGTTATTTAAATCATAGATGCTAGTGTAGCGAGGGCATCTATGAATTGATTTTGAGTCCTTGGGATGTATGTGAAGGTGACTACCTCGAATTCGTTTATCCGCTCTGTCAAGTGTTGATGATAGGGCACCAATTTAGGGTCCTTAGTTTTGTATTCCCATCGTGTTTGTAATATGCTGAATGACGAATCTCCGTATATATCCAATTCACGGATTTCCATATAGTAAGCCATTTTGAGACCGAGGATGTATGCCTCATATTCTGCAATATTATTAATATATGGAAATGTGAGTCTTGTTGCTGAGGGAATTGTATTCCTTCTATTGATGTCAACACTACCTCAATTCCACAACCAAATACATTGGCAGCTCCGTTGAAGAACATCTTCCATTTAGGGTCTTGTATTCTTCTACTAGCTCACCCTCCGCTATTAGTACATTTTTATCGGGGAATTGGGCCTATGATTCTTGGAAATCTCCTTCAATTGGGTATTTTGCCAACTGATTTGCTAACGATTGCCCTTGATCGAATTTTGATTTACGTATATGACATCAAATTTTGATAGGAGCATTTGCCATTTGAAGATTCTTCCTAACAAAACAAACTTCTCCACTAAGTATTTCAAAGGATCATGTCTCGTTAATAATTTAATAGGATAGTAGAGAGTGTACCGTCTCAACCGATGCATGACCCAAACCAATGCACAACAAGTTCTTTATATTTTAGAATACTTTTGTTCCCCTTTTGTGAACTTTTTACTTAGGTAGTATATGGACTATTCCCTTCCTTCTTTGTCCTTTTTCCCTAGTACACACCTCATGGATTCAAGGAGTATAGTGAGATACAAAAATAAGGGTTTTTCTTATTTTGGGACTACTAAAACTAAGGGATTCATAAGATAATCCTTGATCTTTTTTAACGCCTCTTCACATTCATCATCCCATTCTACTACAGCGTTCTTTTTAGTAAGCGAAATAGCATACGACACTTATCTGTGAGTTGTGAGATGAAACAAGCTATGTAATTCAACCTTCCCAATAGACCTCTTACCTCCTTAATAGTAAGTGGAGAGGTATTTCCAATATGTCCTTTACTTTTTCAAAGCTAATTTTAATACCTTCTTGGCTTACGATAAACCCTAACAGCTTGCCAACGTGACCCCAAAAGTACATTTCTTTAGGTTTAATTTTAGTTGAAACTTTCTCAATCGCATGAATAATTTTCTTAAGATGACTACATGGCTTTCTTCCTTTTTAGATTTAGCTATCATGTCATCAACGTATACTTCAACTTCTCAATGCATCATGTTATGAAGTATCGCAACCATAGCTCTTTAATACATCGCTCCAGCATTCTTCAAACCAAAAGGCATAACTTTATAGCAGAAAGTTCCTCAGGTGGTGATAAAGGTTATCTTGGTCTTATCTTCTTCCACCATTTTTATCTGGTTATATCTTGAGAAACCATCAATAAACGTGAAGAGATGATTTCTTACGGTATTATCTACCAAGACATCTATATGAGGTAAAGGGAAGTCATCTTTAGGCATAACTTAGTTCAAATCCCAGAAGTCTATGCATACCCGTACTTTTCCATTCTTCCTTAGAATAGGGACTATGTTTACTATCCATTCTAGATAGTCTGATTCCTCGATGAACCCGACTTCCAATAGCTTCTTGACCTCCTCTTTTATTTTTAATAAGATGTTAGGCCTAGATCTTCTCAATTTTTGTTTTTTAAGTTTGACATCTTCTCTTGTGGGTAGCTTGTGAACTACAATCGACTGGTCGAGTCCTAACATGTCGCCACATGACCGAATGAATACATCTACATATTCAGTCAATAGCTCGATTACCTTGCGCTTTTGCTCATCACTTAGATTAACCCCAATTTTAAGGTTTTCGGGCTCTTCTTCGATTCTTAAGTTAACTATCTCCATTGGCTCATCCATCAAGATTTTACCTTGTTCATGTTTTTGCCAACTCTCTTGTACCACTTCGTAGTTAATAATATTGCTTCCAATGGCTGACCCAGTAGTATTGGAAATGATATCAATATTTTCATTACTTACCTACATGAAATGCCCCTAATATTCAAAAGTATTGAATCTCTAGGAAAGTGAGTTTATAGTGTATAAGTAAAGGAAAGAAATAACTTGCAATTTTATTGTTATTTATTGAAGAGTTTTATTAAACAGCGAAATTCAACTGATGATTGTTTCCTATTCTCGAGCTGACCCAGTGCTATTCAGAGGATAAGAAAACTAGTTATTAAGAGCTAGATGTTGATTGAACATATGGGAGGTGGAAATCTCTACCGAATCCTCATTGTTGATATCAGCTTAGATTATTCCTGGCTCTTGAGTGCTAGTTGGCCGAGAAAAAATTTCTTAAAGGGGTGGGAAATTCATCTATATGTCATTCAGCTTCTCTCTCTTTCTTCCTCTCACATATTTTGCTTGAGTTTCTTCTCTCAAGGTAGGAATTTACCCTAGCCCAAACGTCCCTTGCTACCCCTCTTTACTCATGACCATGCTTACTTCATCAAATATTTGGAGCCCTAAGTCCTTAGGACCATCTTCTCTAATGTAGGGTATAGTTGTTTCCATATAAATGGCATAATCCCATTCACCTAGTATGGTGATTATTTGGCCATTCACTATGAATTTGACCTTCTAGTAGAGGCTTAAAGGTATGGCTCCCGTAGTATGTATCCATAGCCTTCCCAGTAGTAGATTGAAAGACCTTGGTATGTTAAGGACTTGGAATGAAATATTAAACACTTGTGGGTTGATCTCTACTAACAAGCCAATTTCCCCCACTATCTCCCTCTTAGAACTGTCAAAAGCTCTAACCACTATTGAACTTAGTTTAATATTGCTCATATCAACTCTTAACAAATCAAGAGTGGCTAAAAGGCACACATTAAGAGAAGATCCATTGTCTATGAGGACCCGAGAGACTATCATGTCATTACATTTTACCACTATGAACAGTGGTCTTGTGTGTTGGTCTCCGTCTTCTCCTAATTCTTTAGGTGAGAAAGATATTTGATCCATGGTGAAGATTAAATCTACAACATGGCTTAGTTTTTCTATTGCGATGCCTTCCTGTACCCTGACTTATTTGAGCATTTTGAAGAGTGCTTCTTGATGTGGCTTAGATGTCATGAGGAGGCCCATGAGTGATATTTGGGCTAAAACTTTATTGAGCTGCTCTATGATCTTGTACTCACTTGATTTAATCATCATTGTAAATGTAGGGAGCCCCTCTTCCTCTTCCTTTTCCAATTTGGTGGTAGGCTCTTTGATAGATGTCCTATTTTTAGGATCATAAATTCTTCTAGAACGGGTGATTCCCCCTATAATAGAAGATTTCTCTCAATTAAGGGGCTAATAGTCAAACGATGCTACTTTATACCTTTCTGGGGGTATTGGGACATTGAACACATATTTTTTCTTTAAGACCTTTACCTTTGTTTCTTGCCCTTCATAACACTTTATGACTATCGGCTTTAAGCCTGATCTGATCATGTTTACGGACTCATTTTTCTTTCTTGGCAGGTTATCTTCCTCCTTGAATTCAGGCCCCCACCCACTAAGTGGTCTATAAGCTGTTGGGATGAATGAATAATCTACTAGATATTCAAATTTCTTGAATGATTTGCCTAAAGTGTCAACTGTTGGATCTCCTGCCAACCACCTCTTCCTTATCTATGATCTAGGGGCTTTATTCAAAACTTTATGTTGGCAACTTGTTTGTTGTGTTGTTGGCTTTTCTGGTTTTGGGGGCCTTTTTTATCTAGGCTCTAGCCCTTCAGATGTAATCATGTTGATTGTAGGCTTATGGTTGGACAGGGGATTGTTGTTGACATTTGGTGTTGGTACATTGACAAAGTCCAACTGTACTATCCTTATGTCGATTAAATCTTAGAATTTATTCCAAAGTCTCCAACATCTATTAATAAAATGTCCCTCCTGTCCTATGTGATACTTACATTTGAGATTGGGATCAAAATTCCTTAGCCTGTATCGATTGTTGGGGATCTCGAAGCTGATCAAATTATCCCCTCGTAATCGAGCAAAAACCTGGCTGAGTGGGATGGGTATTTGATGGGTGTCGAATCTAACAAAAATAAAACCTACTCCTAGACAATTATATGATTTGCATATAGTGGTGAGTAGGGTCGAATCCACAGAGATTGGTTAAACTTATTTCTATTCAAGGAGAATAAAAGGGAAAAGAAAAATGGGGGGGTTTTGTTTGTGAATCAAAATAAAGTAAAACAAGGTAAGAAAATCGGATATTAATAAAAGCCTAGCCAAAGGAATCAAGATAGTTTAATTCAAGGAATTGATCATCAATGCAAATGTTTTCTATTCTTAGTTCTAGATAAACTGGTTATGGTTATTAACAAACTCTAACAACATATCTCTCCTTACTTCCTCGATAACCTCAGACAAGCGCTTTGAATTATTTCTCTTATTGATTAAACAACCCTAGACAAGCGCTTAGGATTTAATCTATCAATAGCATTAAGATCTAGAGAGACCACCAATTCATGCCAGTAGATTATAAGATAACCTATTTAAACATGATCACACACCTCCATAACATGAATTCGATCATCTCTTTTACAACCAAACATGTTATTGTGTCACTAAGACTAGAACAATCAAACAATTACGGATTTGACGTGCTAGTTGACAATATATTAACTTGCTAATTGAGTAGAAGAGCTCTATTCATACCAATCAACAAAGATAATAATGACAAAACGATCAGAACATATATGAATACTCGAAAGCAAAGAATAGAATAAATACAAGTCAATTAGACCTCACAATTCGTGGAGAATTAAACATCTATGACCCTTTGGCTAGAAAAGTAGCTTAGCTACTCATGTTCATCAACAAAATGAAAAATAAAAATAAAAACATAATGAACCCGGTTGCCTGCTCTGCCTCCTTGTTTCCTCTTGTCTCCAAGGTGATTCCAGATTCCAAAGATTAAAAGTTCTCCTAACCCTCTAGGGTTGGCTCTATTTATATTATTAGATGGATAGCATGTGATCTTTTGCTAACAAGATACGAAAATATCTTTCCTTTTCCAAGTAGATTTCGAGAAGTGAAGATTCGTCTGCCTGGCACGCCCCACCACACGGCCGTGGGTCAAGCCATGCCATCCTCTGTGCATATTCTTCAAGTCTTCATCCGCGCCCAGTGTGTACCACGGTTACACACACGACCAGATTTCAAGCCGTGCCTTCATCTGTCAATAATCTACAAGTCTTCATCCGTGTCCAGTGTGTACCACGGTTACACCCACGGCTAGATTTCAAGCCGTGCCTTCATCTGGTTGATGTTCCACACTTTCTTCTCCTTGGCACACCTAGCTTCCACCACGGCTCCAAGCACGGTTTCTCCCACGGCTTCCACCACGGCCGTGCCCTAAGCCGTGTCTCTCTCTGTTCAAAGTCCACATTTCCGTCTTCTTGTCCAGTGTGTAACACGGTTTGAACCTTGGCCGTGCCTCAAACCGTGCTTCCTCCGGTGGTGTAATTCCTTATCTTGATCCAAGTTGTAGATGACTTCTCTAAAATACTTGAATTAGCATCCTTGAATCCACTTAACCTGATTTATCACGATGATAGAATTAAAGTACCATTTCCTTATGATTTCTATAAAATCAATAATAATTTAACACAATTTATACTAAAAAGATTGAGTTTAAAATGGCTCTATCAAATTCCCCCACACTTAAACTCTTGCTTATCCTCAAGCAATTGCATCAAATCAATTGAGAAATCTGTCATAGATTATACAAACTTTCTTTTCATCATTCCAAGCATCTATTCATTTGTAATTCATGACTTGTAATTTTAATGTCTACTACTTCAACCCAATTGGTTTCCTGTGATCAAATTACTATGGACAAAATTCAATAGCTAATCTAAACAAAACAAACTTTAATCCTCATGTTTAGCAAAAGAATTTTTATTCCAAAAGTAAATACTTAATCTACTAAGGAAAAACACCCAATTAAACTTCATTGGATATTATCAAGCATATAATCCTTGCAGTATAAAGTAAAAGCATATGGTATAAGCTCTTTGCTAGATATTCTCCCTTTTATACATCTTTGTTTTATTCAATGAATGTTCACATTCATGTTCTTTTGATTTTTTCAAGCATCTATTTTGACGGGTTTTTGCCCGCTTCTTTTCATGAACTTTTGCCTTTTTCGCCCTTATCGTTATAGTGAGTTCATTGAGTCGGCAACATCCCGAGCTCATCACTCAAGTGACCGGGTTTTGAGATACCCCTACGGACTCTTCCTCACTCTAACATTCAAGTTTGAATACTCTTAACTCAATTAGTTGAATCATTGAAGTAATGGCTATGCTTGATTCTTCTTCTTTTTTTTTTTTTTTAAGTGTTATGATTGCTTTACAAACAACTTCAAAGAGTATACAGTAGCTAATATAACATAGAAGTAAACTTGTTTATTTTTCACTTAGGGACTCGACTTACTCTTAGACTTCCAATTCTAAAGCTAAATACAAGGTAAATTTGTTTCTTAAAAATTTCACTACTTAATTTTAACCATGTATTCTAATCACAGCAGTGGGTGAGTAAAACATTTGAACAAGTCAATTTCACATTTTGTAGATGTTTATTACAACATTTAGTACAATCTCTAGATTTCATGATAATTTTGAAAAAATTTGGTTTAAAATTTGCTTAAGGACAAACATTCAGAGTATAAGTTAGTTCTCTATTCTCTATATTTTATTATCCTCTCCCCCACACTTAGCTTAAACAGTGTCCTCACTGTTCCTAATTTAGCACAATTGAAGAGGAATTAACAACACAAAGGACATTAGAGAATAAGAGAAAGGAAATATTGGTACTTCCCTGGTATTGGAGTGCTCCCTTTAAGCTCTGGAAAGTGTCATCCAATAATATGTATCCTTGCTGCAGCCGATCCAAAGAGTTCAAAACTACACTAAAATCAAAACAAAACTAAAACAAACCAAAACTAATGCAAAACAAAACTTTTTTTTACATGGGTTGCCTCCCATGAAGCGCCTTTCTTTAACGTCTTTGGCTAGACGTTCCTGGCTAAATATTCGGATAAGGATTTTGATTCCAGCCTTGGTGCCTGTGGTGATGGGTTAATAACATCCGTAACAAAAACAGGGGAGATATCGTTTGGATGTTTCATGGCATCATAAATGTTAAATTTAATCACTTCACCATCAAATTCCATAGTGAGGGTGCCATCATTTACATCGATTTTCGTTTTAGAAGTCTTAAGGAATGGTCGCCCTAATAATATCAGTGATGAAGTATGAGAATCACTATCGTCCATGTCAAGCACATAAAAATTAGCAGGAAAAACCAACCCATTGACTTAAACTAAAACATCCTCTAAAACTCCCTCAGGATAAACATTGGACCTGTCAGCAAGTTAAACAATGACACCCGTTTCCTTCAAGGGACCAACATTTAAACGTTGATAAACAGACAAAGGCATGACATTGATAGAAGCTCCTAAATCACACATGGCTTTAGCGATTCCAAAATTACCTATTTTGCAAGGAATAGTAAACATACCTGGATCCTTGCATTTAGGAGGAAGCTTCTTCTGAATAATAGCTGAAACATTTTTACTCACACTAATCTTTTCATTGCCTTTCAGCTTCCTTTTGTTAGTGCATAAGTCTTTGAGAAATCTAGCATAGTGCGGTATTTGCTTAATTGCATCAAGCAAAGGAATATTTACCTCGACTTTGCGAAAAGTTTCCAGAATCTCTTTTTCTTCCGCTTCATTCTTGGATTTCACCAGTCTGGAGGGGAAAGGAGGTGGTATCAATGTGACCTTTGATGGCTCAACTAGAGACTTGCTAATCTGGTTGCCCTGCTGGCTCGGAGTCGAAATCTCTTTCTTGGTCTCCTCCTCAAGATTAGACGGATGTCCTTTCTTATTTGGTCCCTGCAATTCTGTTCCACTTCTTAAGGTAATTGCATTAACGCTTTGCTTCGGGTTTGTAATAGTTTGAGAAGGTAACTTACCTTGAGTTTCTGACTTATTGATAGCAGAAGCAAGTTGGCTTACCTGATTCTCCAAGTTTAGAATGCTCTGCTTTGTTTCCTCCTGAAATTGTTTTGTATTAACAGCAAGAGACTTAACAATGTCCTCAAGAGACATACCTGAGGTGGAAGGAGCTTGGGGTACTTGGTGTGGTGGCTTAGGCTGGAATTGTTGTGGGTTATTGCCATATCGGAAGTTAGGATGATCCCTCCATCCAGGATTGTAAGTATTCGAGTAGGGGTCATACTTCCTTTGCGGTTGTCCTGGAAATCCGCCTACAGCATTGGCGTGTTCATGGTTGTCATCTTGCAATGTGGGGCACACGTCGGTCGGATGATTAGGAGCAGCACAAATTCCACAAGCCTTCACCTACTGGGTATTTCCAAGAGCTAGCTGCTGCACAAGGGAGGTTAGATTAGAAATTTGATGTTCAAGGTTAGACACACTTACCTCATTTACCTTCCTTGAAGATGTATCATGCCTATACCCAAATTGTTGTGAATTAGCAACCATAATGGAGATCAATTCCCTAGCTTGACCAGGGGTTTTGTTTACTATGGCGCCTCCACTCGCAGCGTCCATCATCTTTCTTTCCATAAGAAGCAAGCCTTCATAGAAGTATTGGATGAGGAGTTGTTTAGATATCCCATGTTGTGGGCAGCTTGCACACAGTTGCTTGAACCTCTCCCAATACTCATGAAGTGTCTCGGTGTCCCTCTGTTTTATACCACAAATTTCTCTTCTTATACCAGCGGCTCTGGATGCGGGGAAGAATTTGTCCAAGAAGAGTCTGAATATATCTGTCCAAGTAGTTATCGAACCTGGAGGCAAATAAAACAACCAATCTTTAGCTTTAGTACTTAAAGAAAATGGAAAAGCACGTAACTTGATTTGATCGTCAGTTATTCCTTGCGGCCTCATACTAGAACACACTATATGAAACTCTTTCAAATGCTTGTGAGGATCTTCATTCTCAAGACCATGAAATGTAGGTAGCAGATGTATCAACCCAGATTTCAATTCAAATCCCACAGCTAGTTCGGGATAGTGAATACAAAGTGGTTGTTGATTCACATCCGGTGCAGCAAACTCCCTTAAGGTTCTCTCGAGATTTTCCATGTCGTCCTCTTTTTCAGAATCAAGGGATGAATCAGACAAGTCCGATACTAAGTTCGGTCCGGGGGATGATCTAGCTTCTTGTCGCAGCCTCTTTAGAGTCTTCTCAATCTCCGGATTATAAGTTAGTTCACCTGTCTGAGAAAAACGAGTCATACAAGAATAGAAATAAATTTGACACCAATCCCCGGCAACGGCGCCAAAATTTGATGGGTGTCGAATCCAACAAAAATAAAACCTACTCCTAGACAATTATATGATTTGCATTTAATGGTGAGTAGGGTCGAATCCACAGAGATTGGTTAAACTTATTTCTATTCAAGGAGAATAAAAGGGAAAAGAAAAATGGGGGGGGGGGGGGGGGGGGGGGGGGGGGGGTTTGTTTGTGAATCAAAATAAAGTAAAACAAGGTAAGAAAATCAGATATTAATAAAAGCCTAGCTAAAGGAATCAAGATAGTTTAATTCAAGGAATTGATCATCGATGCAAATGTTTTCTATTCTTAGTTCTAGATAAATTGGTTATGGTTATTAACAAGCTCTAACAACCTATCTCTCTTTACTTCCTCGATAACCTCAGACAAGCGCTTTGAATTATTTCTCTTATTGATTAAACAACCCTAGACAAGCGCTTAGGATTTAATCTATCAATAGCATTAAGATCTAGAGAGACCACCAATTAATGCCAGTAGATTATAAGATAACCTATTTAAACATGATCACACACCTCCATAACATGAATTCAATCATCTCTTTTACAACCAAACATGTTATTGCGTCACTAAGACTAGAACAATCAAACAGTTACAGATTTGACGTGCTAGTTGACAATATATTAACTTGCTAATTGAGTAGAAGAGCTCTATTCATACCAATCAACAAAGATAACAATGACAAAACGATCAAAAGATATATGAATACTCGAAAGCAAAGAATAGAATAAATACAAGTCAATTACACCTCACAATTCGTGGAGAATTAAACATCTATGACCCTTTGGCTAGAAAAGTAGCTTAGCTACTCATGTTCATCAACAAAACGAAAAATAAAAATAAAAATATAATGAACCCGGTTGCCTGCTCTGCCTCCTCGTTTCTTCTTGTCTCCAAGGTGATTCCAGATTCCAAAGATTAAAAGTTCTCCTAACCCTCTAGGGTTGGCTCTATTTATATTATTAGATAGATAGCATGTGATCTTTTGCTAACAAGATACGAAAATATCTTTCCTTTTCCAAGTAGATTTCGAGAAGTGAAGATTCGTCTGCTTGGCACGCCCCACCACACGGCCGTGGGTCAAGCCGTGCCATCCTCTGTGCATATTCTTCAAGTCTTCATCCGCGCCCAGTGTGTACCACGGTTACACACACGGCCAGATTTCAAGTCGTGCCTTCATCTGTCAATAATCTACAAGTCTTCATCCGTGTCCAGTGTGTACCACGGTTACACCCACGGCTAGATTTCAAGTCGTGCCTTCATCTGGTTGATGTTCCACACTTTCTTCTCCTTAGCACACCTAGCTTCCACCACGGCTCCAAGCACGGTTTCTCCCACGGCTTCCACCACGGCCGTGCCCTAAGCCGTGTCTCTCTCTGTTCAAAGTCCACATTTTCGTCTTCTTGTCCAGTGTGTAACACGGTTTGAACCTTGGCCGTGCCTCAAACCGTGCTTCCTCCGGTGGTGTAATTCCTTGTCTTGATCCAAGTTGTAGATGACTTCTCTAAAATACATGAATTAGCATCCTTGAATCCACTTAACCTAATTTATCACGATGATAGAATTAAAGTACCATTTCTTTATGATTTCTATAAAATCAATAATAATTTAACACAATTTATACTATAAAGATTGAGTATAAAATGGCTCTATCAGTATTGGAGTGAACTATCTCATAGTTCTCGTAGTTTAGGTCTAATTCATCGGTGATTGCTAGATCAAGGTGTTTATTGCTTAGAAGGTTACATGAGACCCAAATCTGTCAACCCTGCTTGAGTTAACTGTACTAACGATAGACTCATTGGCTTTGTTATTCCCCATAGGTCTTGGAGATGATGCGATTTTAAGAAAGTCAACAATTTAGAGCTTTCCAAATGTAATGGCATTCTCTATTTGACACCCTGCTACTACTAACTCTGCAAAGCTGGATGATGTATGTCATACTAGATGTGTGAAATAAGTCTTTTCCATTGTGTTAACAAATATGAATGTCAACTCCTTCTCTAAAATTGGGGTTGAAACGCTGGTAGCTTAAGCCCTCTAACGTTGGGAATATTCTTTGAAGGACTCGTTGTGCCTCTTTTGAAGGCTTCCTAGATTTAATACTGAAGGGGCGACTTCAATGTTGAACTTGTATTGCTCGTAAAATACACGAGCCAGTTTATTCGATGTGTTGACTTGGTTGAGATCTTATTGTGCATACCATATGAGAGTAGGGCCCGTAAAGCTATCCTGGAAGGTTTGGACCATGAGTTAGTTATATTGTGTATATTTACTCATTTTCAGCACGTATAGCCTTGTATGCATCTTAGGATAACCGGTACCATTATATTTTTTTAATTCTAGAACTTTGAATTTTTTTGGATAAGCCTCTTCCCTATATACTAATAAATCATTGATGCTGGTTTGCTCAAAACTGTCAGGTCCTTCCAAAGTCTTCATCTTGTCAACCAACTGTTTGAAGAGTTTCCTTTTTATTTCTTTTTTTTTTGTCTTCCATTTCCCTTTTTATGTATTCGACGTTAGACCAAGGTTGATTTTTAGTTCATATTCAAATGCATGGTTGAGTTGAGAGTTGATTTCCTCATATTCTACTGGTTGATTCTCCACTGCTTTTCCTTTTCAGGCTCCTGAATGCTCCCCATGAGTAGGTTAGGTGGTATAGAGGAGGCCGATGTTTTCACTCAAGAGGTGGACTTGTGCGACCAATTGTTAGACTATTTGTTTTAGGCATATGATCCTTGGATCCGAAGCAGCATTTGCACCGGTGTTGTCATTGTGGTCATTGTTTTTGTTACCACTGCTAACCATTTTAGTTTTAGAGCGGGTGTTGATTTGACTCCTTGAAAGGTTCGGTTATTTAGGAGCTATCTTTGATACCTAGTAAGCATTCATTTAACTAATGTATGTTTTTGAGCAAATACGATGCATGTATCACATAGATGCAAAAAAGGACTAGCATTTGATTAATGATGTAATAATACTGAAATTTTATTAATATTGCAAACTTAGAGTTCAACGCTTTTATTAAAAACATAAGAGAAAACAAAATGCTATCATCTAAATTCCTAGTTTCTAAGCTTTTTTTTCTTTGGCTGCGCAGGTGTTGAGCCCCCATTGATTACAACTTCTAATGCTTTAACCCTCGCTTGAGTCCTCTCCAATTGGGGTTCCAATGCTTTATTTCTCTAGTTAGATTCCTTGAACCTACTCTTCCATACATCCTTCTTATTGTCTACGGTCTTAAAATAGACCTCCATCTAAGCCCTAACCTGTTCCATATAGGTTTTTATTTCTAAACTTAGGTTATTTGGCACAAGCTGGGTGACATTTGGAACTCAATACACCCTCTCTCCTATCTAGTATAGCTGGTTGATTACAAATCTCTGGTAGCTCAGTGTTTGCCTACTTCCCTATCTAAATCTCCAAAGTTTATATTAGGACTCTAAATCCTGGGCTTCCCATAAGGCTTTGACCTCTACTAGCTTAACGATTTTCTCAGCCACTAACATGCTCGAATCTTAGTATTCGAATGTGATTCCTTCTAATGATGGTTTGTAAACTATGTCTTGAACAGTGCCGAACTAACAGATTACTGAATTTGGATGATACCCTATGCACCCATTAAGCCCGATCAATGGAACAGCTTAAAAGTTCTTGTATATTAGGATAACCTTATTGCAATAGCTCTACCTAGCAGTCTAAAGAATATCATTAGTACTGAAACCTTTGAGCACTTTCACCCAACTGTGGCTAGAAAGATCGTCTAGCAGCTTCATCCATTATGTGCAAGAATCTATGAGATCTACTTGTTAGGTTAATGATTTCCTAACCATGTTTAGCCCAAAGCACTTGAGATGGCTCACAAACCAGATTAGGATGAGGTTAATGTTCGAGTGAAGAATTCCATGACCCTTCTTCTTTACGAAATTTAGATTTCGAATCTGCTTAGCTAGTAAGCCAGGATGTAAGATTTCCCTTCCAAGAACTGGAATACCAATTCTGCAACTCTATAATGAATGTGGAAGATCCCAATAGGAAAAGAGGATGGTTGCAAATGTTGTTAAAATGAAAGCATAAACTCTTCTTTGTCTATAACTCTTGGGATCTCCACATAAGATGTCCTTCTTGCTCCCATCATCACATGAAGCTATAAACCAAGCTTCTAATTCATCCATTCGAAGGCAATAACTATTGCTACTTTCCAATGCTCTGTTAATCACTGCCTTACGAACTCCCAAAAATCTGCTGAAAATACCTACTGGCCCAGCTTCTAAGTCTGGCACATACACCCCATTGGCGAGTGAAGGGGCTTGCAGAAGTTGAGTATATTCTTCTAAGGTTAGCGTGATCTCATGTGGCCTAATAAAGAAAGCCACGAGCTCAATTTCCTAGAGGTGTGAGATAACCCAAATCAAAGGCAAGTTGACGTCCATTTTCATCAGTGAGAGGATAGGCCATATCTTACCCTGGATGAAGGTCTATTCCTCAAGGTTATATAAGGTGAACCAATGGTCCAGTACCAGCTTTGGATCTAAAGGTTTACAAACTCGGATTTCCTTACAAAGGAGGCAATCAATTATAGCACTAGCTATCTAGTAGGAATACAATAAAAATTACTAATTACAAACAAATATCTTACAAAACATCATAAAAATTAGTTCCTTTACAAATGACCGCATCTGAACTCCAAAGAAAGGAATTACATCATTAATCATGTACCGGTTCATGATTTTATGTATGCAAAAAGGTGGGTTCCAAAGGTTCCCAAGCTCTATAGGCTCCCACATTATCGAAGAAATGTATCTCGGGCCATATTGAAAAATTGGGTGGGGTAGCCTAATCGGTCTCGAGTGGTGAATATTTCACTTCACCTGGAACTTACACAATGGCTCCCCGTCTTAGGGTCCTAAACGACCTAGGTCTGACCACATGTAATCACACAATTACATGAACGAAAACTTAATAAATAAATTTTAAAAAAACTAAACTTTATTAAATCCATGGATCATGAACAAATACAAACATAGTGCAACCGATATTTTACAACATAAGAGCTAATTAAAGATATCTAGAAATGACAATTTCAAAAGGTTTAGGTAGCTAGCCCACTATGGGTCCCTAGTGGAGTCGCCATCCTGTCAACTCTAATTTTAAAATTTTTTATTATCTCCCTAATCCGATTTATATTAGATCCTATGCACACCCAATATAAATCATCGACTTGAACTAGGAATTTTATTATTTATTTAGAGTAGCCACCTAACTGAAGTTGGGAAAAATTATTAAATTAGAATTAATTGAGTAGACTAGTTCTAATCTAAACAACTAGTCGATGAAATCTCCTCTTTTTTTTTTATAAAAGAAAAAGAATAAGAAAAAAAAAACCAAAGATTCTTGACTCGAAGGCTATCCTATTAAAACCCTAAAGTTACCACCTTATCCTTTTAAAATTTGAATTATGTTATGATATCTTTTTTAGCATAAAAAGAAAATATTATAAAAAATGATATAATGATTATACTAATAATGATTTCAAAATATTTTTTTTATTCTTTTAAAGTTGCCCCATAAGGGTGCCTATGTACCTGCTATTCAAGATCAAATAGGTTGTACACTTTAGTGCATTATTTAATTTTAATTATAAGAACATGTCAGGTTTACGCTTATTACAATTTAATCATTATTATTTTTTTAAGAAAAAAAATTCTAGACCTAAGCTTCATTTTTTAAAATTTTGAAAGAAAAAAACTCATAATTTTGAAAACATCAATTATTATTTTTTTTTTTATGAAAAGGAATTTTCTAAGTGGTAAAATAATTATTAAAAAAAATTATTTTTTTATTATTATTTTAATTAATTTTTTATAATTTTTTATTAATTATGATAGGTATATTTTCTTTAGAAAATTCTAAGCTAAATTTCATTAACATATTCTTAAAAAACATACATCTTTATTATATATTATTTATTTTTTTATTATCTTTTATATATTTTTTTATTTTTTCATACATATTCTTATCTGAAAACAAAACTCATAATAATATATAAATAAACAAAAAAAATTCGACTAACCTGGACGTGAGTCATGGGTCGGTTCATAGGTTGAGTTGGGTACGCATGACGATCGGAGGTTTTCGATAGCTGCGTTCCGGTGGCAATTGGTGGTCATTAATAGAGGGTTCCAAAGCTTTCAAGGATAAGGAATCCAATGGTGGTGTTGGTTTTCATTGAAAACCATCCTAGGGGGCGGTTCGAGCAACTACAGCGAGACCGAGAGAGAGAGAGAGAGAGAGAAAGCTCTGGTGAGGTTTTCTTCATGTTTCTTCCACTCTTTCTTCCTTATGATTCCTCCCCCTTCTTCCTCTCGACGAGTCCTATTTATAGAATCGCAAAATCCCTCTTGATAAGCTTAGATCAGACTCCACGATTGAAACCACATCCCTATATTCTCTTTTCTCTTTTCGATTTGAACAAATCTTTCTTTTTTTGTTTTGATTCGTATTAGTATGATGTTTATCTCCTTTTTTTTGTTAAAGATTCATCAAATCCTAAATTGAAATGGTCGGATTTCATTCTTCTTGAGTTGTCACCGATCTTGGTTGGAGATTGAAGACGAACACACACCAAATGCGTGCCTTCGAACCCTCCAATCAGCTATTGACATGTGGCAGCTTGGAGGGAAAAAAATGAAAATGGCACAAAGTGCCTTTCCTAAGTTTCAAACTCGCAATGCCTCCCCTCCCACACACATCCTAGGCGTGCACACCAGCTAGCTAAGCTAGCCTAAATCTCGGTTTTATTCAATATGCAAATTGTATATAAACAGAGCCATATTTATTAATTTTATATCATTTTGAAATTCTAAAATTTAATAAAAATCCCTAATTATCTTTTATTTTTATTTTTTATTATTAGTTTATTATTCTTATTTATTTTATTTTTATCATTATTTTTCCTTCATAGAAGAAAAATAATAAAAAATCGTAATAATAAAAAGAACATTAATTTTAATTAGGGGACAAAAATGAGGTGTTTACATGGCCATAAAGGCCAACAACTTAGCCTCCAAGGCCGGTAGCGTAGATTGCCAAAGTTGGTAGCTTTAGAATTTAAGTTAGCCATCTAAGCTAGTGACTTACCATGTAAGGCCGGCAGCCTTTATTTCTAAAGCCAACGACTTATGTAGGTGATTCGCATTTGTTTTCCCTTTGCTATATATTGGCTGTTTTGTAAGAATTTTGGGATTTTTTTGGAACATTGAGAAAACACTTTATGAAGTTTATTCTTCAATTTTTTACTCTTATCAATCCGTAGGATTGCGGCGAGGGACGACATCAGATTGTTGTGCGTTATATCAACAAATCTATACTAGGACTACTCTCTTGCTGGTGCGTTATATTCGGTAAGGGTTTAAGGTTTATTGTTCATTAATTTGATTGTTTATTTTGATTACTGTAGATTATTGCCTGGGAATTGGAATCATTTGATCTTATCATAGTTTTAAGCACATCATCTTTTGGTATCAAAGCTCAGATTGAGATTAGGGAATTGTGTTTATTTGAATTCCTTTGACATAATAGGTTTTGATATCGTGGAATTATCTTATAGTTGGTTGTTATTGAATTGAGATTATACGTAGACTATCAAATTGGATTGTGTTGTTGCTGTGCAATTTAATTTGGGTTATTTGTGGAAATCATATAAATTGAAAATTAGGGTTCTTTGTGGTTGTTGTTGTGAGTTATGTGATTGAAGTTGGACTGGTTGTTGTTGTTTGTATGTATTGAAGTTAGGGTTTATATTGTTTGCTGCATTTTTTTTATTGTAATTTAATTAAAGAGTGATCGGAGATTGAAATTGGGAATTGTGCCGATTGGGGATTGTTGGATTGTTGTAGTTTGTAATTGAATTAGTGTTGTGGAAGGATTATTATGGTGTTTGTGACTTGTGAATTCTATGTTGGGATTGCGATTTCTATTGAGTATATTAAATGATAATGTTAATGGGTAAATCAGGAATGAGGCCAACAGTCAGGTTGGAGGAGTATTAAGTCGCCGTGCTGTAGGTGGAAAAAGAATAGTCGAAGAGTAGTTGCAGGACCTGACTACTATTGTTATTAATCTAGCAACACGAGTCAATCAGATGACCTTACCCTAATAGCCAGTGGCAAATCTACAAGCACCCCCACCTAGGGTAGCCCTTAATGCTATGGGTAGGGAAGGAGCAGTAGGAGGAAATAGGGGCAGACAGGTTGGAAGACAGTATCATGTTTATAGAGATAATAGGGATGACAATTTTGAGGATGAACTTTATCCTAATCATGAGTTCAAACCGCTTAGGGGTTTAGAGTACTTAAAATTGCATATGCCTGCATTTGTTGGAAAGGGGCTTATAGAGGATTACCTTGATTGGGAGGGTAAGGTAGAAGGACTCTTCGAGTGCTATGAGATTAATGATCTTAAGAGAGTTTGTCTAACAGCAGTTGAATTTACAAGTTATGCTGCGTTATGGTGGAAAAACCTTATGGCTAACAAGAAGAAAGATGGTGATGCTAAGATTCATACTTGGCAAGAAATGAAAAGGGTGCTAAGGAAGAGGTTTATACCAAAACACTATAGGCAGGAGTTATTCATGCATCTCTAAACATTGAGACAGGGAGGAAAAATAGTAGATGAGTATGTCCAAGAGTTTGAGACATTGAGGATCCAATGTAAGATAGTTGAACCTCTTGAATAAACCATGGTGCGATTTGTGTCTAGGTTGAAATATGAGATAGCATGTATTATCGAGCTGCAGGGGCATGAAACTCTTGATGAAGCCCTTCAATTGACTTTAAACATTAAGAGGTAGAGACGCTCCAATCCATACAGAGCATTAAGTAACAGGTATGGATTTAATACTCAGTTATATGATCAAATAATCAGCAGGTTAGAAAGGGGGAAATTGATAAGGACGTGGAATCAAATGCAAGTGTAACTGATAGGGAGAGGGATAGTTTTGGAAAAGGTAAAGCGATTACTAGGGATGATATCTGACAAATGGTGCCACGGTCATCAAGTAGAAAGATTTGTCAAACCCAATGCTTCATATGCATGGGCTTTGGACACGTGGTTGCTTAGTGTCCCAACAAAAGGGTGATGATTTCTATGGAGCTAGAAAATGAGGATGACAAGAAAGATGTACTTGAGCTTACAGATTTATCAAAAGTGCTAAAGGAATACTCTAAGGATCCAGACGCTGAGGAACATAAGGATAAGGGCAATGATCATATCTGACTATTAATGTACTGCGTAGGGTAATGACTATATCTCCAGATATTGAGGACGTGCAAAGGGAAAACCTATTTCATATTTCCTATAGGGTCTAAGGTAATCTTTGTACCCTTCTTATTGATGGTGGTAGTCGCACCAATGTTATGACTATTACATTAGTGAATAAATTGCAACTAGTCACTATACCTCATCCTAAGCCCTATGAACTACATTGGTTGAGTGAGCGAGACAGTTTGCATGTCACTTAGAGGATTAAGGTTCCAATCAACATAGGGAAAAGTACCAGGATGTAATTGATTGCGATGTTCTCCCTATGTGCGCATCATATATATTACTGGGTAGACCTTAGTTATCTAACATGAGGGTACTGCATGATGGGTATAAAAACATCTATATGTTTTAAATGGATGGTAAACGAGTTGTTTTAAGTCCTATGTCACCAACTGAGGTGTAGGAAGCCTAAGAGTAGATTAATAAAACCCCTAACAAGAAGTCCTTAATAGTAAAGAAGAAGGGACTGAGGGACAACCTGAATAGAGTGAATCAGATATAGGTAATTTAGAAGCCTTCAAGACAATAGAAACTTGTAAACTAAGATTTTTAGCTTAGGGGATTCTTAGAAGTGCGCAACAAAAATAGAGGAACCATCATATTTGACGACAAATCTTTCACAAGTCCAAGGAGATGATGGGAATTAAATCATGGTTCTTATAGAGTTGCACAACGCGAGAATCAAAGTGGACACCATTAGATCGGCCATAAAAGCTGGCAGCTTTCATCCTAGACCGACCATTCAAGGTCGGCGATGTGGAGATAGGCCGGCCATAAAGGTCGACAGCTTAGCCTCCAAGGCTGGCTTTCAAGGTTGGTGGTGTAGATTGCTAAAGTCGACGACTTTGGAATTTAAGCCAGCCATCTAAGTCAGTGGCTTACCATGCAAGGTTGGCAACTTATGTTGGTGATTCGCATTTGTTTTCCCTTTGCTATATATTGGTTGTTTTGTAAGAATTTTAAGATTTTTTTGGAACATTGAGAAAACACTTTGTGAAGTTTATTCTTCAATGTTTTACTCTTATCAATCCATAGGATTGTAGTGAGTGATAATATCATATTGTTGTACGTCATATCAACAAATCTGTACTAGGACTACTCTCTTACTAGTGCATCATATCCAATAAGGGTTTAGGGTTTATTGTTTTTTAATTTGATTGTCAGTTTCGATTACTATGGATTGTTGCCTGGGAATTGGAATCATTTGATCTAATAATAGTTTTAAGCACATTAGATAGCAAGGAAAAAAAGAAAATAACATTGAGAATGTAGGAGAGAAAGGGAGCAATTATCCTTAGATTTAAAGAATTGTGAGACTAATAAACCACCCTTCTCATGTTGACAAAAGAGGAAAGAGAGACAAAGTGTGGGAAGCATGAATATGGAGAGAGAGAAAGTATGTGCTCATGGGACTTATGTTATAGGAAAAGTAGTTAATAAGTGAGTTACTTCTTGAAGAGTGGGTGGGAAAGAAAAAAATCAGTATGCTATAAATGTGAAGTCAAATTAAATGCTACTCATTGCCTCCAAAAATAATAAGTGAAAAAAAAAATATTTAATCTTCACCGTTTACTACATTTTCTATTTCAGTCCTAAATATTTAATTTTTTGTATTCAAGTCTTAAAGTTTGCAAATAGTTAGAAACAAGTCCACGACACTAATTTTTCAATTTGATAATGATGCATGACTTGATTTGATTGTTTGCAATAATATATATCATTTATCATTTTTTAATTAAATTAATTATTTTAACCAATCTTATTGCATTATGGGTCATTCCTAATAGAAAAACTATCAGCAGATTTGTTTGCAAACTTTGAGAACTAAAATAAACTAAAAATTAAATATTTGAGACTAAAATAGAAAAGATGACAAATGTTAATAACTATATTTATACTTTTCCTAAACAATAAAAAATATTGATTAAAGAATTTTATACATAAAATATCATATTTAAAGAATAGTTGCGCATCAAGAATTAAGTAGACTAAGAAGGAGAAATAATATACGTAAACTCTAGCATAACAACAACATAAAAGTCATCAATTGAGATAAAAATCAAACCAAACCTGCAACTTTTTTAATGATATTAAAATAAAAAAAAAACTCAGTATAAATAATTACTCATAGCATATTGCATGGATTCTTAAGCTTCCTTTTTCCCCTATTAGCTTCCAATGTAAGAACTCATCCTTGCATAGTCGGCAATGATGTATAGATCATTAGACAAAATGTAGTGACGCAGCGTAACACGTGTGAATTGTGTTAAGATTATCACAAACCATTGATTCTGTGAATACCTAGAGTGTAATCTTCAAATACCTATTGATTATAAGAATTCCTAGAGATTTGCTATCCAAATTTAAGAATTGTATAAAATTCGCAAATTTAGGAAAGAAACAGAGAAAAATCGCTCACAACAATTGATGAGGATCAACTAGCATCAAAAGTTAATGAGCCGAAGTCCAATGACCCACTACATGGTATTAGAGGTCCAATGACACGAGCTAGAGCTAAACGAATGAGTGAAGCTTTGCAAGGATTAGTCATGGATCTATAAGAGAAGGAACCAAGTTACACTAAAGGAGAATCGACCTTTATTAACTTGATTCAAGCTTCTACAGAGGTGTGCAAAGATATGAGAGCCTTAAGATAAATTAGTTTTAAAAGGAAATTAAACCGAAGGAAGACCACTCAGCTTTTGAACCGAAAGGAAGACCACTCGACTTTGTACCTTTGTTTTATTTGCTTGTGAATTTTTCGGCCCTTCTCAAGTCAAGGCCAGTTTTCTATGTTTGGAAATTTAGGTTTTATGTGTAAGACAATATAGCTACACGTGAGGAAAAAAAAAAGGGGGGACGGCACATTATTCTTTGGAATACACAATTTCTTTGAGGGACTCTCTTATTCTTTGAGAATAAAGTCACCGATTTCTTCAAATTAAACACTTGGGAAAATCACTGATAACTAAGGTTTCAATCAACAAGTGTGGTTGGGGTCTAGTTACGTTCATAATTTGTTCAAGACAATTCGTAGGGATTCAATTCACAATCCGACCATCGAGTCCTAAGTTTAATATACCTAGGGTTTGTGTCATTTGATATCAGAGCTTTAGTTTCTTAAATCAAGTAAATCTATCTTTTATATAACCCGTTTTGTTTAGTTCAATTGTTCTTGTGTCAACTCTTTAGAAATTCGTATAAAAAAAAATTAATTACAAATTTATCCGTAGAATTGCCGTTGGCGATGATAAGCAATTTATTTTTAGCAAGTTGAAATTGTTACATCACAAATCTAGCTATTGCAAAGTGCTATCACGTTCTTCAATTGCCGAGTTACCAAGGCAATTCCCTTACCTTTGAATTACATAATTACATGATACATTATCCTTCCAATTTCGTATTTGTATTACATTGTCTTTCTAATTACATGTTTGATGCAATCTTGTCCATTCCAAATTCGTAATAAGTGATATTTTGTGTTTCTAATTCCGTAGTAGATCTTGCGTCTCCATTGATTCTGTGTTTGTGTACCACTAATTGCCGTGACGTGGAACCCATTAGTTAGTCAGTTGAGTTGCCTTAGTAGTTTATGTTGAGGAGGTTTCAATTTCGAGTTCATATCAAAGAATTATAAGAGCGGGTTGTGGGAACATTATACTTGAGAGTAAAACATAAGTGAATTGTGAGGATTATATTATCTGTGTTATTACCAAGCTTTTCTTTGATTATAGAGATATGTCAAGACAAAGTCCAACTAGAGGAGAGAATAGAGGAGGGGAAAATAAATTAATGTTTGAAGCTTTAATGAGAGAGATGAAGAGAATAATGAGTGGTGAACTTAAGCAAATCTATGAGAGGATGGATAAGATGGAATGAAGTAAGGAACCACCAAGTAGCACTACTATAGAGTGAGGAGCGAATAGACCCTTGAGAGGGGGAGTAAGGATAGAAGAGGGTGAAAAAACGGAGTCAGGAGAGTATAACTACATGAGGGATAGAGGAAATACCTAAAGGTAAGATAGTAACGTGGGAAGTATCAAAATGAAGATACCATCTTTCCAAGGAAAAAATGATCTAAAGTTGTACTTGGAATGGGAGAGAAAAGTGGACCATATATTTGAATGCCGCAATTACACAGAGGAGAAGAAAATTAAATTAGTTGCAGTTGAATTTTTTATTATGCTAGTGTTTGGTAAGACCAGTTAGTACGTAATAGGCGTAGGTTTGGTGAGAGGCCTATTAGTACCTGGGATGAGATGAAGACCATTATGCAAAAGAGGTTTATCCCTAGTCATTATCACAGGGATTTGCTTAGAAAGTTCTAAGGGTTGACATAGGGGTCCAGTAGTATAGAGGACTATTATAAAGAAATGGAGTTTGCTATGATTAAAGCTAGAGTGGAGGAGGATGATGAGACTACAATGGCTAGGTTCATCAACGGGTTGAATCGGGAGATTGCTGACGTGGTGGATTTACATCACTATGTGGATATAGAGGAGTTGTTGCACAGGGCGATCAAGGTAGAGAAGTAGTTAAAGTATAAGGGAACTCCAAAATTTAGAATAACTTCTAACTCTTCATGGAAGTCTAATTGGAAGAAGAACTCTATAGACTCGAAACCAAAAGAAGATGTAAAGGCCAAGAGCCCAGTCATTGCTTCTAAAGGTAAATCTGACACTAAACCATCTTCTAAAACTCGTGATGTCAAATTTTTTAGGTGTCAAGGGTATGGATGTATTGCATCTCAGTGTCTAAATCAAAGGGCTATAGTCATTTACGATAATGGAGATATAGAAAGTATTAGTTTTGAGGACAATGATACATCACCATTAGAGGATTATGATGATGTCGACTTTGAAGGACCCATGAGTGGAGAGTTGTATGTTACTAGACAAGTCCTCAGCACTCAAACTCAGGATGATAGTGAAGGGGTTCAACATGAGCACATTTTTAAACCCAATGTCACGTGCAGAACAAGGTATGTAGCTTGATCATCGATAGTGGTAGCTACACTAATGTTGCTAGCACCTTGTTGGTTAATAAGATGAGGTTGAAGGCTATGAAACATCCGAAGAAATATTGATTGCAGTGGTTGAATGAGTGTAGGGAAGTGAAAGTAACTAGGTAGGTTCTTATTTCCTTTTCTATCGGGAGTTATCATGATGAGGTGATGTGTGATGTAGTTCCTATGTAGGCTAGTCACCTATTGCTGGGTCAACCATGGCAGTTTAATAGGAAGGTGATGTATAATGGGTACAAGAACCGAAATTCTTTTGTTCTAAACAAAAGGAAGGTGATTCTAACTCTAGAAAAACCACAGGAGGCTTATGAGGATCAAGTTTGAATAGCAAAAGAGTTTAGAGAGAAACACGTGAGTGTATAAGAAAAGGGTGAGAAAAAAGAAAAGATTAAGAGACAAACACTAGTGAGCCATGAGGGAAAAGATTCTAAAACACTGTGTGGAGAGAAAATTGCAAGAAAAAGTGAAGTAAAGAGTGCAATGTTAGCAAGGAAACAACTACTTGTACTTATGTATAAGGATGTGTATTTTACTAACACTGACCTTAACTCTTTGTTGCCTAGTATGGTGGTGTCTCTTTTGCAGGAGTATGAAGATTTGTTTCCTGGAGAGGTACGAAAGGGTCTACCCCCACTATAGGGTATCAAACATCAAATTGATTTCTTGCCAAGGATTTGTGAGAGAAAGCCTCAGCCCATGTTCAGTTCTTATCATCTTAGTTCCCAAGAAGGATGGAACATGGTGAATGTTTGTTGACTATCGAGCAATCAACAAGATCACAGTTAAGTATAGACATCCTATCCCTAAACTAGATGATATGCTTAATGAATTGCATGGTACTTGTTTGTTTTCTAAAATTGATTTAAAGAATGGCTATAATCAAATTCGCATGAAAGAGGGGGATGAATGGAAAACTACTTTTAAAACTAAACATGGGTTATATGAGTGGATGGTAATGCCTTTTGGATTAACAAATGCACCTAGCACTTTTATGAGGTTAATGAATCATGTTCTTCGTAATTTTATTATCAAGTTTGTTGTTGTATACTTTGATGACATTCTGGATTATAGCAGGACTTTAGATGATCATGTGCAGCATTTGCAGTGTGTGTTCACTATTTTGAGAGAGAACCAATTATATGCTAATTTAAAGAAGTGCACCTTTTGTATGGAAACTGAGGTTTTTCTTGGATTTGTTGGTGCAGATGGGATTGGTGTAGATGAGGAAAAGGTGAAGTCGATCCGAGAGTAGCCAACACCAAGGAATGCAATTGAGGTCAGGAGCTTCCACAAATTAGCAAGTTTTTATAGGAGATTTGTGAGGGATTTTAGTTCCATAGCTACTCCTTTAAATGACCTTGTTAAGAAGAATGTCAAATTCAAGTGGACTGAAGTGCATGAGCAGGCTTTTCAAACCCTGAAAGGTAAGTGGACTAAAGCACCTTTACTAGTTTTGCCTAATTTTGAGAAAGTTTTTAAGATTGAATGCAATGCTTCCAAGAAAGGTATTAGTAATGTGTTGATGTAGGAGCCTAAGCTGATCACTTATTTTAGCAAAAAACTCAATGGTGCTACATTAAATTATCTAGTGTATGACAAGGAGTTGTATGCTTTAGTGAGAACCCTACAAACGTAGCAACATTACTTATGGCCTAAGGAGTTCATCATTCATTCCTATCATGAGAGTTTAAAGTTTCTGAAAACTCAAGGTAAGTTGAACAAGAGGCATGCCAAGTGGCTGGAATTTATTGAAACCTTCCCATATGTGTTTAAATACAAGCAAGGAAAAGAAAATGTGATGGCCAATGCACTTTGTCGAAGGTATTCTCTTTTGACTTCTCTACATACTAAATTGTTTGGATTTGAATTCATTAAGGAATTGTATGAGAATGATTCTGATTTTAGTCAAATTTGGGGTACTTGCGTTGAGTCCGGATATTCTAATTTCTATAGGGATGATGAATATTTGTTTAAGAAAGATAGGTTGTATGTACCTAAAGGCTCTATACATGAATTACTAGTGAGGGAAACACATGGTGGCGATTTAATAGGGCACTTTGGTGTTAAAAAGACTTTGGATATTTTGCATGAACATTTATATTGGCCTAAGATGAAACATGATGTGCAAACTGTATGTGATAAGTGCATTGCATGTAGATAAGCTAAGTCAAGAGTAATGCCCCATGGGGAATACATTCCATTGCATATGCCTAATTAACCCTGGATTGACATCTATATGGACTTTATACTAGGGTTACCACGATCTCAAAGTGGCAAAGATAACATATTTGTTGTTGTTGATAGGTTTAGTAAGATGGCTCATTTCATTGCCTATTCTAAAACTAATGATGCACGACATATTGTTGATTTGTTCTTTAGGGAGATCGTGTGGTTACATGGTTTACCTAAATCCATTATGAGTGATCAGGTTGTGAAATTCTTGAGCCATTTTTAGCGAACTTTGTAGAATAGGCTAGGTACTAAATTGTTTTTCTCTACTATAGCATACCCCCAAACTAATGATCAGAAGGAAGTAGTCACTAGGACTTTTTCAACATTGTTGTGTGCTATGATTCATAAGAATTTAAAACAATAGGAGACATGTTTGCCTTATGTAGAACTTGCATATAACAGAACTGTGCATTCCACTACATCATATTCTCCATTTGAGGTTGTATATGGTTTTAACCCTTTGACCCCATTGGATATTTTGCCTTTGCCTATTAACGAAGTTGTTGATCTTGATGGTAAAATAAAGGCAGAATTTGTTAAAGAATTGCATGCTCAGGTTCGGACCAACATTGAGAAGAAAAACGAGCACTATGCTCATCAGGCTAATAAGGGACGTGTAAAGACTGTGTTTCATCTAGAAGACTGGGTACACGTACATTTGAGAAAGGAGAGATTTTCCAAACAGCAGAAGACTAAATTGCACACTAAGGGAGATAGACCTTTTCAAGTAATGGAGTGAACTAATGATAACGCTTACAAGATTGATTTACCACGTCACTATGGTAATGTAAGCACAACTTTTAATGTTTCTGACCTTACTCTTTATGATGTAGGTGATTTGAGGACCAATCTTTTCGAGAAAGGAGGGAATGATGAGGATCAACTAGCATTAAAAGTTAATGAGTTGAAGTCCGATGACCCGCTACATGGTATTAGAGCTCCAATGACATGAGCTAGAGCTAAGAGGATGACTGAAGCTTTGCAAGCATTAGTCATGGATCTACAAGAGAAGGAACCAAGTTACACTAAAGGAGAATCGACCTTTATTAACTTGATTCAAGCTTCCACAAAGGTATGCAAAGATATGAGAACCTTGGGATAAATTAGTTTTAAAAGGAAATTGAACTGAAGGAAGACCGCTCGACTTTTAAACTGAAAGGAAGACCACTCGGCTTTGTGCCTTTGTTTATTTTCTTGTAACTTTTTTAGCCCTTCTTAAGTCAAGGCCGATTTTCTATGTTTGGAAATTTAGGTTTTATGTATAAGACAATATAGCTCTGATACCAAATTATGATGTGCCTAAAAGGGATTTAAGCACAATCAAATGGAATAAAAATTCAACCCTAAAAGCAATCCCTAATTCCGAATCAACAATTGGAGAATTGCGTGAATTCCAAAGATATAAATGGATCCGGAATCAATAAACAATGAACAATCCTCAATATATATACTAATCAAACTTGAATCAATTCGTGAATATCAAGATTGAGCAGCAATAAAAACCGTGATTTCCTCTTAAGAAAAAGGCATTTCATGTGAAACAATGATAAGTAAGTGTTAATGAATAACACTATGAAAAGTAATCCAACACACTCAATTTATCTTGCAATGATTATGATGCAAATCTAACCAAGAACTATCACAATTCACCTCTAGATATTACTGATCAAACTTGAATCAATTCGTGAATATCAAGATTGAGCAGCAATAAAAACCATGATTTCCTCTTAAGAAAAAGGCATTCCATGTGAAACAATGATAAGTAAGTATTAATGACTAACACTATGAAAAGTAATCCAACATACTCAATTTATCTCGCAATGATTATGATGCAAATCTAACCAAGAACTATCTCAATTCACCTCTAGATATTACACACTAGAGAAGAAAAGAAATCACAACATAATGAAATTGATATTACTCACAATTTCAAAGTGTTGCATTAGCCACAATTTCAACTCTTAGGATTGAAATTGATAAGAGTCTAATGACAATTAGGAGAGCCCTAATCCTCATGCAAAAGTGTATACTCAAATTTGAAAAACAGTCTCCTCAAACCCTACTTTAAGCAAGTATTTATACTTGCTCCCTTTAGGGTTAGAAAATGCACAAAATTACAACTATGCCACTTTTAGGGTAGCCGGTCCTAAATGAAAATTACAATCAAAATGAAAGTGTCCCAAAAGAAAATATAACATAACATAGTCCATAGAACAATTATAAAGTAAAAAATATCATAGATTTTCATGAGCCAATGCTTCGAAATGGAAACAATCGCAGTAGGCCTTTGAATGCAAATCCGATGATGTCCCGTGGCCATCAACTAGTGTAGGACATGTTGGCATCCCATGGAGAATTATTATTGTACCTGTAAAATTATTTCTCAAATACTTATTAGATAAAAGAAATGAAGTAAAATATAAGCGAGTTAGATCATCATCCAAATCCAGTTTTGAAAGCATAGATGGTGCCGGAAAATTTCCATCATCTCCTCGAGCTTCTGAAAGATTTGCCCTCAAATCTAAAGTTTCATTTTTTAAATTAAGCCCTAACATCTCTATTGGCCTACTCTCTTTGCTATAAGATGTGGTGGGAGTAGTTCTGATCTGTTCCTAAAACTGATGTACCTCAGATGGAGTCATAGGTGACAGTATTGTGCGAGACTCGCCCATACTGAACATGTAGGTGTTTCTAAATCCATCATGTAACACCTACCAATCAAGCAACCAGGGTCTACCCAACAACAAATGGAATGCATGCATAGGAATCATATCATATAGGATCTCATCGTGATGTTTCTGCCCAACACTCACAGGCACCTTCGCCCTTAGTGTAACATACATACTGCCTCGATTATCCAACCAATGCAAGTTATAAGGGCTAGGATGTGGGTTAGTAGACAAATGTAAGTTGTCTACCAGTACAGCAGATATAACATTCATGCAACTACCACTATCAATGATGAGCACACAAAGACTACCTCTGATCCTACAAGAGGTGTGAAATATGTTCTCCCTATGAATGTCTCTAATATCAGGAGATATGGTTAGAGCCCTGCGTAACACATTAATAGGTAGATATCATTCACCTGTATGCTCCTCATATGTTTCTGCAGTCTGGTCACCATAATACTCCTATAGTGCTATTGGTAAATTTATAGGCTCAATCTATTCCTCGTCATCCTCAACATCTTCCCCAGCACCCTCCATAACAGTCACTACCCTCTTATTTGGACATTGTGCTGCCATATGCCCAAATCTCATGCTTTTAAAGTATTTTATCTGGCGTACCTTTCCACTAGTAGATCCGAGAACAGTCTGCCTCACATCTGGCGCTATTACCTCTTTACCCTTCCTAGTGGGTATATTTTCTCTAGCAATGTTTGAGGTAGTTTTGTCCACTACTCTCACTGCCTCACCTACCGCCTTTGTCCCTCCTGATCGACCGTCACTTGCTATGGATCTGGTAATAGTATTAGGCCTACTACTCGGAGCCATAAACAAGTTGGACCTCCTTTGCCTCTCCACTTTCAAAGCCAACTGAATAGCCTCATTAAGTGTACTATAGCGTTGCAGCTTAACAACACACGCTATTTCATATTTCAAGCCTGAGACGAAGCGTGCTACAGTTTGTTCTGGAGGTTCGATGGACCTACATCTAATCATGAGGGTTTCAAATTCCAGCACATAATCATCCACTATCTTGCTTCCCTGCCTCAAAGTCTACAGTCGCATAAACAGTTCCTGTTTGTAGTGCTTAGGAATAAATCTTTTTCTCAACACCCTTTTCATATCCCTCCATGTCTGAATCTCAGCCTCTCCATCCCTACGCTTGTTGATAATCAAATTCTTCCACCATAGTGCAATGTATCCTATAAACTTGACAACAACCAATCGAACTCTGGTATTATCATCAATCTCATAACATTCAAAAAGACCCTTAACCTTGTCCTCCCAATCTAAATAATCATCAACCGATCCCTTGCCATCATAAGAAGGCATCTGCAATTTCACATACTCCAATCCCCGAGGTGGCCTGAAATCCCTATTCTGATATGGATTAGCCCTAAAGTTATCATTCCTTTCTTTCTTGTATGGATGATGATCCTTATCCATCTTTCTATTCAGATTTCCATCTTCCGCTACTCTGTCTCTCTAAGGATTCTATGGAACTACTCAAGGTGGTGCTTGAAGGTTCACCACTGGTGGTTGTGGTAATGTCATCCTATCAATCCTAGTTGCCAAAATAGCAACTATGGTAGTAAGATCCGTGAGTTGTTCTTCCAAAGTCCTCCTACCTACAATATTATGACCCTAACCTCTACCAACCTGACTATTGGCTTCATTTCCAATTCCCCCATTCACACTTTCATTGGACATGTTGTGATTTAAGAAGCAATCTCCCAAATTTCAGCACACTCCTTCAACAACACCAACCCGCACGTTTAATATCCACAATAATGCAATAACTCACGTTCCAAGAAGAATTATAGGCACAAGGAAATAATTTAGTACTCCAAATAATGTTCAATAAATGAAGTATGCACAAAAATTTCAAGTAGTTAGAATTAAATTCAACTACAAGTGCTTAAGTAACTAGTCAATTACTTTCACACTTTAATGACTTGTTTGAATTTCAAATTCTACTACTCAAAACCTTCCTTTCTTGTTGAGGTTTCACACTATAATAAATCACAAATTGCAACACCTTAACATAAGCACAAATGCACAACTCTACGGTTACAAAACTCCCTTGCTCATGATTCTACCACCAATCACGCCACTAGCAATAATTCTCAATTCAACATACACAAAACTGCACCAAAAATACACACACACCCTTCACTAAATTTGCAAAAATACAACTCTACATATACGCCTATTAAGTCATGGTGTAACAACCTCCCCAAATACAACACAATATCACACCACTTTACAACACCTCAAGTGCAACGCATTCATACCGCCATTTACAACAATACACATGTCACATGTAACACAAACTTCTTCAATTCACTACTCCTTCTCAAAGAAAATTTAAGGAAAAAAGATTGCAAATTCTTCACTTCAAATACAAATCTAATTCGTAACTTAAATAAAAGGCAGCAATTTATATTTGAAAATCAAAGCACTTCACTAATTACAACCCTTCCAGATTTGGTAAAAAGTAATTTTCAAATTCAAACAAACACACATTAACTCCTTCACTCTTAATGCTTGTTTTGAAATCAAATAACTTCCATTCTTCCACACTACTCAAATTTGGAAATTGCAAATGCTCTCCCCAATTCCAAATTCAAATAATGTAAGAATCACAACTCTCTTCCTACATAATTGTACTTCCGAAATTGCATTAAAAAATGTAATATCTTTCCTCTTCCTTCACGGTGAAGTCCACAACAAAGAGGCTTCAACAAGTACTCAACAAGCAGTAAATTCAACTTCCCCAACAAGACAATCACGCCACTTCAAGCAATCACAACAAAATTTCAATTTTCCCCCAATTTTGGAATTGAATATGTAAGAACATGAACCCTAAATTTTTGAAATTCAAAATTGCAAATCCCTCCCCTTAAACCTCAAGCTCTGATACCAAAAGATGATGTGCCTAAAATCAAGATTAAGCAAATGTAAAACTAATTTGAAAGACAAACAAACAATGTAAATAAAACTAGCTTCCAATCACATGAACAATGGCGTCAAATCCTCAAAGTTTATGATTGATTCTTAAACAATGGTGTGATCAATATTAATTCCAAGTATGATGATGCTCTGATACCAAATTATGATGTGCCTAAAAGGGATTTAAGCACAATTAAATGGAATAAAAATTCAACCCTAAAAGCAATCCCTAATTCCGAATCAACAATTGGAGAATTGCATGAATTCCAAAGATATTAATGGATTCGGAATCAATAAACAATGAACAATCCTCAATATATATACTAATCAAACTTGAATCAACTCGTGAATATCAAGATTGAGCAGCAATAAAAACTGTGATTTGCTCTTAAGAAAAAGGCATTCCACGTGAAACAATGATAGGTAAGTGTTGATGAATAATACTATGAAAAGTAATCCAACACACTCAATTTATCTCACAATGATTATGATGCAAATCTGACCAAGAACTATCTCAATTCACTCCTAGATATTACACACTAGAGAAGAAAAGAAATCACAACAAAATGAAAGTGATTTACTAACAATTTCAAAGTGTTGCACTCGCCACAATTTCAACTCTTAGGATTGAAATCGATAAGAGTCTAATGACAATTAGGAGAACCCTAATCCTCACACAAAAGTGTATACTCAAATCTAAAAAATGGCCTCCTCAAACCCTACTTTAAACAAGTATTTATACTTGCTCCCTTTAGGGTTGGAAAATGCACAAAATTACAACTATGCCACTTTTAGGGTAGCCGATCCTAAATGAAAATTACAATCAAAATGAAAATGTCCCAAAAGAAAATATAACATAAAATAGTCGATAGAACAATTACAAAGTACAATCGCATGGAGAATTTGAATGAAAATCTGATGATGTCCCGTGGCCATCAACTAGTATAGGACATGTTGGCATCCCATGAAGAATTATTATTATACCTGTAAGATTATTTCTCAGATACTTATTAGATAAAAGAAATGAAGTAAAATATGAGCGATTTGGACCATCATCTAAATCTAGTTCTAAAAGCATAGATGATGCCAGAAAATTTCCATCACATTCTATTAGACAATTACCAAATTTCTCATTAATAAGGTCTCATAATAATACATCAATTTTAACAGATAGAAAATAAGTAACATTCTTCAAAACACAACTAAAATTCAGCTAATCTAATAACTATAATCTAAAAACCAAATGAACCTCTTGAATAAAAATTAATAGTCTTTATAGTCTTTGCTCACCATGATTAAACTAGAGTTTGAAATCTACTTTACCATCATTAACATTGGTCCCTTTTTCAAAGTATAAATCATATCTAAGGTAATTATAGTTATCAAACTCTTCATAATCATCCAAAATGAATCTTCTAAATGGTTTAGTTGATAGGAATCAAAATCCTACAGGACCTATCACCAGAGCAAGAGCCAAAGGGTTGCAAAATTTGACGATGAGGGTCCTCTTTGAACAATCCAATCTCAAGAATATTTGTTTAGTATCTTCTTTTCTATTACATATTTGTTGTGCATTCTAACAGGTACATTTATCGGTTTTTATAGGACGGTGGATAAACTCACTAAAGCTCAGTTTGTGGGTTATTCATGGACTAACATAAATAAAAAAAGCACTAAGGATCAAATTGTAGGACATTCTTGGACTTACATCCAATGGTCCACAATGTGTTTAATTGAAGTGAAGAACCAGCCATTTGAAGACTTATTTGTACTTGTAATTTATTATTTTAGAACTGGTTATTTGGAGTGGCTTATTTGTAATTTGTTGTGTTATTTTTATCCTAATTGGAGCAAGTATAAATACTTACTAAGTAGGGTTTTGAGGGAGCTTTTTGAACACTTGAAAAACATATACCTTTTACCGTGAGGAAGAGTCTTTGCATGCAAAAATTCTCTTATCAATTTCACAAGTGAAATTGTGGTGAGATTAGCTTAAGGAGATTGTGAGTAATATCAATCTTTATCTAGTTGTTTTAAATTGTATTCTAGTGCATCATATCTAAGTGCAATTTGATTGTGTTACTTGTTGTTCTTCACGTGAATTAGGGTTCATAATTTTTAGATTTGATTTAAGTCAATTTGAGTAAAATTCTAATTCATTTATACTGTTATCCATTACTTCTTATACAATTGCATTATTCCTCAACACAATTTAGTATCATTGCCATTTGGTTCCACATGAATTAAGAATCAAAGGAGTGTTGTTGATCACGTGATAGGAATAAAAATCCAACAAGACCTATCATTAGGGCAAGAACTAAAGGATTTCAAATCTTGGCGTTGAGGGCCCATTTTGAGTAGATCGAACCCGAAATTATTTATATATTAATCTCTTTTCTATTATTCTTATATTGTGTTTTCCAACAGGAACACTTATCATATTCTATAGGGCAATGGACAAACTCTCTCAGACTCAGCTTGTGGGTTATCCATGGACATACTTGAACCGGCGACGAGCTGAACCGAGCCGATGGATCCTATAGAAGATCGGCATCATGAAGACCATCTATTATATATATATTTCTTCTTCTATGAACTATTTTAGTTGTATTTTGGTTTTGGGACACTTTTATATCCTTGTAATTTTCATTTAGGTTTAGCCACCTTAAAAGTGGCAAACTTGTAATTTTGAGCACTTTTTAACCCTAGGAGTAGCAAGTATAAATACTTGCTTAAGAGAGGGTTTGAGGGGGCTTATCATTTTTCAGATTATACACCTCCTTTCACGTGAGAATTAGGGTTCATACCTTGGTTCCAAACTCTTATCAATTTCAATCCCAAGAGTTGAAATTGTGGTGAGTGCAACATCTTGAAATTGTGAGTTATATCAATTTCATTTTGTTGTGATTTCTTTTCTTCTTTAGTGTGTCATATCTAGGGTTGAATTGAGATTGTTCTTGGTTAGAAATACATGTTGTTAGTCACGAATTCTTATGCTCATTTGAAGAAATAATCAAATTGATTCGAATCATCTTTGAAGATTTTCCTTGATAACGTGTTGTTCACTATTGGAAAGGGATTTGTATTGTTACGATTTTTCTTTGTCATATTGTGGATTATTTTCGTGGATTATATAAGATTAGGGTGTTGTTAGAAGGCATTACCAGTGTGGTATTCTAATTATATCATTGGACATTTGGATTTCATCATATCTTCACTTGGTTCATGTCATTTTGCCCTTTTTTTGGATCCGATTTTGCCTTGACTTGAGATAGTTTTTCTTAAGTCTTTTGAATGTGCTTTCAAGTGTGTTTAGGCACATCATCTTTTTGGTATCAGAGCTCATGTTGAGAGAAGGGAATTGGTTGTATTTGATTTCGTGGAAGTGATCATCAATTAGGGTTGATCAAGTGAAAACCGCAAATTGTGTTGTTGTTGTTTTTTTGAGATTGTGAAATTACCTTAGCTTGGAATTTAATTTGCTGATTGTTGGAGTTGGTTTGGGAAGGTTATTGCATCATTTTGTGGTCACTAATTTTCGAGGAAGGGCAGAAGCATAAAGTGTTGTTTAATTCAACAACTTTTGGAACTTGAAAAAACTTACCAATTCTTGCCGTAACTAGCTTGTGGCGTGAGGAGGTTGTGTAGTTTGTTGTTTTTGATTTCCATTGTGTAATTCTGAATTGGTGGAGTACAATTTGCAGATTGTATTGAGTTTGGTTAGTAAGGAATTATTTGAATTCAAAAACTTATGCAATTAAGTTGTGGGAGTTAATGATTGCTATTTGAATTTGAATTCATTGTTACCAATTGAGGAAGGCTTGCAATAAGTGAAGTTTTTTTAATTTCAAATTGAAATTGCTGCCTATTTTGTTGTGAGTTGCGGTTAGAACTTATGGGGAGTGAAGTATATTCTGTTATTATAGCCGTGGAATTAGAGTATATTTGTTGTTGTTTCCATTTCTTGTTTTTGTTGTGGAGGTGGAGTGCAATTTGTGTTGTTGCCGTGGAGTTATTGGTGGAGTGAGTGGACCGTGATTGAAGGTGTGTAAATTTGTGGATTTTTGTTTAGTGCAAGGTGCTGCACATTAAGACTCATTGTGGGTGTAAAGCTTTAGCAAGAAAGGAAAGTTAAGTGGTGAAGTTTGAAATTCAAATATAAGCATTTAAGTGTGAAAGTTATTGAGTATTATTACTTAAACACTTGCTTAGTTGAATTCAATATCTTAACTACTTGGAAGTATTTATTTGTGCTTCAATTATTCTAATATACTTGAAGTGATAAGAAGTATTTATTGCATTAGTGACTTGTTGCACCGTGGGTGTACAAGTGTGTGTGTTGTTATCCAAACTTGTTATTGTGACATGGTGAAGTGAAGGGAGTGTGCTACAAATTATTTGAGATTACATTTATACTTCAGATAAATCGCATCCACAAACATGTCATATGATAGTGTGAATGGGTACATTGGCAATGAGGCCAATAACTAAGTGGGTGGTAGACTAGGTCGTCGAAATACAAGTGGAAGAACTCTAGATGAGCAACTTCAGGACCTTACCACAATTGTAGCTACATTGGCAACAAGAATTGATAGGATGACATTACCACCACCACCTATGGTAAACCTTTAGGCATCACCTAGAGTAGAAGGAGATTATCATGCTCTTACGGAAGGCAGAGATGATAATTTTGGGCTTAATCTATACTCGGACAGGGAATTTCGACTACCTCGAAGACCAGAGTGTGCGAAGCTACATATGCCTTCATTTGATGGTAGGGGTTCCACAGATGATTACCTAGACTGGGAAGACCAAGTTGAGGGTCTTTTCGAGTGTTATAAGATTGATGATGACTCTCGGGTACGTCTTGCAGCTGTAGAGTTCACAGGGTATGCCGCTTTGTGGTGGGAAAATATATTTATCAGTAGGCGAACGGATGGAGAGACCGAGATACACACTTGGAGAGACATGAAACGCGTTTTGAGGAATAGGTTTGTACCGGAACACTACAGGCATGAGTTATTTATGCATCTCCAAACACTGAGACAAGGGGGTAAAACAGTGGATGACTATGTACAGGAGTTTGAGACACTAGTGATCAGATGTGGATCGGTTGAACCTCCTGAACAAACCCTAGCACGTTTTGTATCTGGGTTGAGGTATGAGATAGCTTGTGTAGTTGAGCTTCATAGATATAGTACACTTGATGAGGTTATACAGTTAGCCCTGAAAGTGGAAAAACAGAGACAATCCTATTCATTTTAGGATACTAGGAGCAGACTATCAGGGCACCAAACTATTCAGGGTCAGTTATGTTCTCCTTCAGAGATACTAGTGGTTCACGAGCAGTTGAGTAAACCATTGGAGTATCCTGAGAAACAGAGTTAGATGAGTCTATCATTAGAGGGCCAAAATGTACAGAGACAGTTGTGTTCACCTTCAGAGGTCTCAAAGGACAATGAGCAGTTGGGTCAACCATTAGAAGAGTTAGAAAAAGAGGAAATAATATCATTGAAATGGGTTGAGATTGGGGACACCTTAGTGGATAATGGGCCATTATTTGTGTTGCAGAAGAGATACATCCTGAAAATGGAGGAGAGAAAACAATCACCATCTGTAGTATTTCAGATATTGGGATTTTGTAGAGATACTTCTTCAGATGGATTGCTAGGAGAAAACAAAGTCTCTATTCCATTTGATCTACCAGATTTGAGAACAAATCTTTTTGAGGCCCGAAGAGATGATAGGAATAAAAATCCAACAAGACCTATCATTAGGGCAAGAACTAAAGGATTTCAAATCTTGGCGTCGAGGGCCCATTTTGAGCATATCAACCCCGGAATTATTTATATATTAACCTCTTTTCTATTATTCTTATATTGTGTTTTCCAACAGGCACACTTATCATATTCTATAGGGCAATGGACAAACTCCCTCAGACTCAGCTTGTGGGTTATCCATGGACATACCTGAACCGGCGACGAGCTGAACCGAGCCGATGGATCCTATAGAAGACCGGCATCATGAAGACCATTTATTATATATATATTTCTTCTTTTATGAACTATTTTAGTTGTATTTTGGTTTTGGGAAACTTTTATATCCTTGTAATTTTCATTTAGCGTTAGCCACCTTAAAAGTGGCAAACTTGTAATTTTGAGCACTTTTTAACCCTAGGAGTAGCAAGTATAAATACTTGCTTAAGAGAGGGTTTGTGGGGGCTTATCATTTTGCATATTATACACCTCCTTTCACGTGAGAATTAGGGTTCATACCTTGGTTCCAAACTCTTATCAATTTCAATCCTAAGAGTTGAAATTGTGGCGAGTGCAACATCTTGAAATTATGAGTTATATCAATTTCATTTTGTTGTGATTTCTTTTCTTCTCTAGTGTGTCATATCTAGGGTTGAATTGAGATTGTTCTTGGTCAGAAATACATGTTGTTAATCACGAATTCTTGTGCTCATTTGAAGAAATTATCAAATTGATTCGAATCATCTTTGAAGATTTTCCTTGATAACATGTTGTTCACTATTGGAAAGGGATTCTTATTGTTATGGTTTTTCTTTGTCATGTTGTGGATTATTTGCGTGGATTATATAAGATTAAGGTGGTGTTAGAAGGCATTATCAGTGTGGTATTTTAATTATATCATTGGACATTTGGATTTCATCATATCTTCACTTGGTTCACATCATTTTGCCCTTTTTTTGGATCCGATTTTGCCTTGACTTGAGATAGTTTTTCTTAAGTCTTTTGAATGTGCTTTCAAGTGTGTTTAGGCACATCATCACGCCTTTATATTAATGTGTATGCAATTGGAATTGTAAGGCAAATCATAATTTTTGGTATCAAAGCAAGGATTTTAGAGAAAGGAATTGTGTAATTTTTCACTTTTGGATTTAGGGTTCTTGTTCTTCCATTTCTTAATTGAAGTTATTTGAAGTGGAATTGAAGTAGTTGTATGTGATTGTGTTGTGATATACCTTGTTGTTGCGGAATTGGAAGTGGAATTTTGGAATTGAACTTTGTTGTCTTCATCTTGCCATGAGTGCTTGTTGTGAGTAGAAGAAAGGAAAGCTTTGAATTTGAATTTGAATTTGAACATTGAGTAGTATTGATTGATGTAATTCTCTTCCCTTTACAAGAATTCAGAAGTGGAGTACATTTCTTTTCAGATTTGCCATCTTTGCCATGGACAATTAGGAAACTATTTGAATTCAAAAACAAATTTTAAGTTGAAGAGTTATTGTATACTGTTGATTTTAATATACTTTGACTGTTTTTTTTTTTTAATTTTTTCTTACCATTTTGGAGAAGCATTCATTAAGTTTTCCCATTGAAGCGTTGTTGTCGTGAAGTGGATGTGTGTGTAGTGAAGGGGTTACAATGTGGTTACAAGTTTAATGATGTAGCCACTATCTCACATCCAAAACCCTATAAATTACATTAACAAAGTGAGCAAGGTAGTCTCCATGTTACCTAGAGGGCTAAGGTACCTTTCAGTATAGGGGATAAATATCATTATGAAATTGAATGTGGCATTCTTCCTATGTGTGCATCCCATATATTGCTTGGCAGGCCTTGGTTATATGACAGGAGGGTTTTACATGATGGCTATAGAAATACTTATATGTTCCAACAGGAGGGTAAATGTATAGTGTTGAACCCAATGTTACCATCAGAGGTTCAAGAGGTTCACAGGCAGATAAGTCAACCTTCAAGGTTTAAGAGGTTCAGAGGCAGGTGAGTTAAGCTTCAAAGGACCAAGAGGTTTAGAAGTAGATGAGTCAACCTTCAGAGGTCCAAGAAGTTCAAAGGCAGATGAGTAAACCTTTAGAGGACCAAGAGGTTCAAAAAAATATAAGTAAAACTAAGAAGAAGAAGACCTTATCGGTGGGACAGTTTGAGTTAGGGAAAGCCATAGCAGATGATAGACCATTATATTTATTGTGGATGAGGTATATCCTAAAGAGGGAGAGGCGAAAGCATCTACCCCCTGTGGTATCACAGGTACTGAATGATTATAGTGATCTTTTAACAGATAAATTGCCTTGAGGATATAAAGTCTCTACTACATTTAATGTTATAGACCTATCACTTTATTTACCCGATGATGTTCATGAAGACTTATCAGATTTGAAGGCAAATCTCCTTGAAGCCCGAAGAGATGACAGGAATTAAATTCCTACAGGACCTATCACCAAAGCAAGAGCCAAAGAGTTACAAAAATTGACGATGAGCGTCCTCTTTGAAGAATCCGATCCAAAGAATATTTGCTTAGTATCTTCTTTTCTATTACATATTTATTATGCATTCCAATAGGTACATTTATCGGTTTTTACAGGACGGTGGATAAATTCGGTAAAGCTCAGTTTGTGGGTAATTCATGGACCTACATAAATAATAATAAAAAAGAACTAAGGATCAAATTGTGAGACATTCTTGGACTTACATCTAACAGTCCACAATGTGTTCAATTGAAGTGAAGAACTAGCCATTTGAAGACTTATTTGTACTTGTAATTTGTTGTTTTAAAACCGGTCATTTGGAGTGGCTTATTTGTAATTTGTTGTATTATTTTTACCTTAATTAGAGCAAGTATAAATACTTATTAAATAGGGTTTTGAAAGAACTTTTTGAACACTTGAAAAACATACACCTTTTTCCATAAGGAAGAGTCTTTGCATACAAAAATTCTCTTATCAATTTCACAAGTGAAATTGTAGTGAGATTAACTTGAGGAGATTGTGAGTAATATCAATCTTTCTCTAATTGTTTCAAATTGTATTCTAGTGCATCATATCTAAGTTCAATTTGATTGTGTTACTTGTTGTTCTTCAAGTGAATTAGGGTTCATAATTTTCAGATTTGATTCAAGTCAATTTGAGTATAATTCTAATTCATTTATATTGTTATCCATTACTTCTTATACAATTGCATTGTTCCTCAACATAATTTAGTATCATTGCCATTTGGTTCCACATGAATTAGGAATCAAAGGAGTGTTGTTGATCACGCCTTTGTATTAATGTGTATGCGATTAGAATTGTAAGGCACATCCTTAGTGGTAAAATATATAATTTTCTCAAAAAAAAAAAAATTATGGATTGACAAGTTGGTCCACTTAACCCGCAAATCTACACGGGACGAGTTAAGCCACCATTTTTGGCCTACTTTTAATGTGGACCAAAGCAAGTCGGCCTGACCTAACATTGACTCGCAGGTCAATGCAAGTCAGGACGGATTGTCCTATTAAGCCTGTATTTCTAGCTCTATAATGATAATCAAGCAAGTTATGCCAATTACTTACTAATATGAGCATTCTCATAAAAAAAATGAATAAATTTATATAAAAGTCTTCGACTAATCTCATGTAGTTCCAAAAAAAAAAATGATAACAGCGTAGGATTTCTATTTTATTGTATACGAAATTACCTGATCATGTAAATTTCAAAAAAAAAAAATGAAGATAGTTAAGAAATTTACTGTAAATTGCATGTGTACATACTATATACCACATTCATCTGAACAAATAAGTACAAAAGGAGTACAAGGCAACATGAAAAAGTAGATCACCAGAATTAGTTATTGATTTCATTTCCTTCTTGAGGTTTCTTTACCGTCTGCTCAATTATAACTTTAGAGACACCTCTAACAGATATTTAAATTTCAATACCTTCTCTATTTTATGAAAGAAAAAGAAGCAATTGATGTTTTTTTTAAAAAAAAAAAAGAGAAAAAAAAAAGAAAAAGAAAACAATTGATGAAGATTTATGTGAGAGGAATTTTTTTTTAAAAAAAAAACAGTTAATCAAAGAAAAGCAAAAAACATGATGGCCACATCCCATTAAATGCAGCAATTTAGTTCGGATTCAAAAGTTAATAACCGTCCCATAAAGTACGGTTGCTGTAACTTTTTTAATCGGGATTTAAAGCACAAAATTTTTCATAGATGAATAAAAACTCAATTTCCAATAAACTATAATCTAAAATAAGTATTATTCAATACTAAGTACAATCTAATAATAAATTTTTAGTACAATCTAATTAGTTAAAATAAAAACTAGGTTTCGCAAATCATTAAAAAGAGAAATCCAAATCCAAAGAAACAATTGATGCAATTATAAATATTCTTCTCTATATATTCAATCATGAAATCATTGTATTTGCCAAGGCTTTACTCTTATGACTGTACTCGATACATCTAATGGAGATATCGAGAAACCTCTAAGCATTTGTATATTTTGTAATATAGTTCCATGTTTATACGTCATTAACCTATAATACCACAACATGACAAAATAATCTATAAATAAATAATTCTGATTGCAAAACGAATGGATAAGTCGAAGCAATGTAAGAGTCAAACGTGCCGATCATAGCGTGCTGTGACTTCCATGGAATTAACTGTAATGCTACAACTTGTAATAATCCAAAGTTAGGAAAAGAAAAACAAAAAAAAAAGGATGGATGAAACTTAAGAAATTAAGAATACCGTACCATAAGTCGCAACTTTCACCAGAATACTTAAAATTGTAACGCGACAAAACTATAGCAATTCGAGGGGGGGGAACCTGATTTTGAGAAATGAATGAATAGAAAAAATAGGAATTATTGTGCTATAGTACCAAATATCGCAACTTATACGAAATTAAAAAGAAAAAAAAATTAGAGGCTTCAAATCATAGATGAATAAAAACTCAATTTCCAATAAAATATAATCTAAAATAAGTATTATTTAATACTGAGTACAATCTAATCATAAATTTTTAGTTCAATCTAATTAGTTAAAATAAAAACTAGGTTTCGCAAATCATTAGAAAGAGAAAAACCAAACCCAAAGAAACAATTGATGCACTAAAAAAATATACTTCTCTATATATTCAATCATAAAGTCGACACATTTGCTAGGGCTTTGTTCACATAACTGTACTCGATACATCCAATGGAGATATTAAAAACCCTCTAAGCATTTGTATATTTTGTGATATAGTTCCAAGTTTATGCACCATCAACCTATAATACCACCATAAATAAATAAATAAATAAATTTTATTGCAAAACAAATCGATATGATAAAGCAGTGTAAGAAAGTAAGAATACTATACCATAGGTCGCAACTTTCACTGGAATTTAAAATTGTAATACGACAAAACTATAGTAATTCAAGGAAGAAAAAAAAAAAACCCGATTTTGTGAAATGAATGAATAGAAAAAGTAAGAATTACTGTGCTTTAGTACCATGCATCGCATCTTACATGGAATTAAAAAAAGCAAAAAAGATAAGAAACTTTAAGAGCACTTTTACGTAGGGATTTTATTTCTCGATAAACCATGATTTTGCTATATTCGTGTCCTATAATTTGTAAAATTTTAACTACGTGTGACTTTATTTATCTAAAGTCATAGAGTTAATGATTAGCGCTGTGGCTCTCTATGTTATTTTTATTTTTTATTTTTGGCTGTACCTTACTCTTTAACATTTATTTTGTTATAGTTTAGGCAATGATGAAGCCTAGCATTTTTATATTGTAAAATTGTGCTTATTTGTTGATGGGTTTATATTGATTATTCCGACTCTATATATTGTGTAACCCATGCAATTAATAAGGTAGCTTGCTTAGTGACGCAATGCGGAAAGCGTAAACAACACGAGACCAATTCTAAGATTAGACCTCACGAATAAATAAAGAATAGTTCTGAGTTTATTCCTTGAAAATCCCGACTGCGCACAATCAAGCAAGCAGAGAACAACCTTCTCTAAAAGTGTATATTGACAAAAGAATAAAAGCTAACCCTAAAAATGACCTAGCAACTATATATAGTCCTCAGGGAAACAAGTAAAAAAGGAAATATATATGTACACGTGGAAATAAATATATGTATACGCATCCATCATCTGCCTTATACATGGTCGTGTATAAGGCTGTGTAGGCTTCTAGGGATACTCCTGACATAACACACGGTCGTGCCTCCTTGCCGTGTATGAGGCTGTGTATGTTTCTGGAAAAAATCCTGACATAACACACGGCCGTGTATAAGGCTATGTAAGTTTCTGGGAATCAGCCTGGTATAACACACGGCCGTGCCTTCTGGCCGTGCATGAAGCCGTATATGTTTCTGAAAGCTTCCAGACACATTACACGACTGTGCTTTGTAAGAGACACGCCCGATCAACCCGTGTCAGCTACGATGCCTGCATCATTCTCTCCCACCAATGAAGAACTCGACCCCGAGTTCTCTTCTGCATATAGGGGTTCGTCATCTGGGTAGAATGGAGATAAGTCAGCTACATTGAAGGTTTTTGAGATTTTCATGCTTTTAGGGAGCCCGACCACATATGCATTATCATTTATCTTGGCGACAATCTTTTAAGGACCATACATCTTTGGTTGCCATTTGCTATAAGTGCCCACGGGAAAGCGTTCCTTCCTTAAGAACACCATCACTTGATCTCCTACCTCAAACAATTTCTTCTTCCGATGTTTGTCTGCGGCTTTCTTATACTACTCATTAACCCTCTCGATCCTCTCTTTCACTTCAGATGCCACAGTTTGGTATTGTTCCGCCAGGTGTTTAGCAGCTACATTGGCTCCTACACCCTTGGGCAGAAGAGCTAAATCCAATGCGTGAGACGACGCTTTTGTATAGACCACTAAGAAAGGAGATTTCCCAACAGTTTTATGAATGGAACTGTTGTAAGCGAATTCGGCTTGAGAAAGCGCCAAATCCCATTGTCTTGGCTTCCCTCCACAGATGCTTCGTATTAAGTTGCCAAGGGTCCTGTTCGTCACCTTTATCTGCCCATCAGTTTAAGGGTGGGTTGTGCTGCTAAAATCAAGGGAAGAATCGAACATGTACCATTGTGTCCTCTAAAAGTGGCTAAGAAACCAGGTATCTCTATCGGAAGTAATTAACTTGGGAACCCCGTGCAACCTGACCACCTCCTTAAAGAATAACTTGGCAACACCCTGTGCATCAACCATCTTCCTGCAAGGAATGAAGTGAGCCATCTTGGAGAACCTGTCTACAATCACAAAAATAGTGTCAGCACCTCGTTGGGTATGAGGCAAACTTAACACGAAGTCCATAGATAGATCCTCCCAGATATTCTCAGGTATTGGTAGTGGAGTGTACAACCTAGTAATCTGAGAATGTCCTTTAGATGTCTGGGTGACGTAGCACCTTTGCACGATTCTCCCTACATCTCTTCTCAGCTGAGGCCAATAATATGTTGCAGCCACTGCCGCTAGAGTTTTATCGCGCCTCAGATGTCCGACTAGTCCCCCTCCATGTAGGTCCCTAATCAATTTTTCCCTCAAGGATGATTTGGGAATATAGAGCTGATTGCCCCTCATTAAGTAACCCTCCAGGATGTAGTAACTGTCATTGGGTTCCTAATTGATACATTTTCTCCACATAGTCGCAAAATCCGCATCCTCTTCATACAGTTCCTTCTACTGCCCAAACCCTACCACCTCAGCCCTCATGGTGACCAATAAATCCGCTCTCCTACTTAGTGCGTCTGCCACCTTATTTTGGACCCCGGATTTGTGCATTAGGCGGAATGGAAACTTTTGCAAAAATTGGATCCATCTAGCATACATGTCTTTACAGATACGGGTTTGATTACTCAGGTGTTTTAGAGCGACACAATCCGAGTACAGGATGAACTCTTTACCAACCAAGTAGTGCTCCCATATCCTCAAAGCTCTGACCACGGAATAGAACTCTTTATCATAAGTGGACCAGCTCCTCCTAGCTTCATAGAGTTTATCACTACGGAAGGCCACGGGTCTCTTTTCTTGAGATAACACGGCTCCAATGCCCACGCCACTAGCATCACAGTCCACTTCGAATAGTTTGTCAAAGTTTAGTAATGCCAACACCGACGCACTACACAATCTTTCTTTGAGCACAGCAAACCCAGATTCAGCTTCCCCATCCTAATGAAACTTTCCTTTCTTCAGGCACTCAGTTAATGGGACGGCGACAGTACTGAAATGTCGTATAAAGCGCCTATAAAATCCTACCAACCCCAGAAAGCTCCTCAACTCGGTGATTGTTTTGGGAGTGAGCCAATCTCTAATGGCCCTTATCTTGTCCTCATCCACCGTTATGCTCTCACCGCTCACTACAAAACCCAAGAACAGCAACTTTTTTTTACATGATTATGCACTTCTTGAGATTGGCATAAAGCTTATTCTCTTTTAGCATAGTTAATACACTTATCAAATGCACTAAGTGCTCATCTTTAGTCTTGCTATATATTAGGATATCATCAAAGTATACTACCACAAACCTACCGATGAAAGGTTTAAGTACCTGATTCATTACTCGCATGAAGGTATTAGGTGCATTGTTGAGGCCGAATGGCATAACCAACCATTCGTACAACCTTTCCTTCGTCTTGAAAGCAATTTTCCATTCATCCCCAGGTTTGACCCAAATCTGATGATACCCACTCCTAAGATCCACCTTCGAAAATATTACCGCTCCACTCAGCCTATCCAACATATCTTCAATGCGAGGAATTAGGAATTTATACCCAATTGTGATCTTGTTGATCGCACGGCTGTCCACATACATCCTCCAACTACTATCCTTCTTGGGTGTCAATAGCATTGGAACGGCACATGAGCTCATGCTATCCCTGATGAATCCTTTATCCAGTAATTCCTGGACTTTCTCCTATAGGACTTCCGTCTCTTTAGGGCTCATCCTATAATGAGGGAGATTAGGAAGGCTAGCCCCAAGCACCAAGTCAATGTGGTGTTGGATGTCTCGTAATGGAGGCAACCCTTCTGGTAAATCTTCCGGCACTAACTCTTTGAATTCTTCTAATACCCCCTTTACTTCCTCCGCAGCCTCTACACTACCTACGTCCTCTCTCGCATTTTTCACAACAAGAGCATGCATTAATCGAGATTCTTTGATGTCCTCGGTCATCTCCTTCTCTGACTGAGTGATTGTTAGAAAGGATTTCCCTTCCGCCCTTTATGTCTTGGGTCATTTATCCATCAATGGTAGCAATGTGTATTTCACTTCCCCTTTCTCTAACCTATACTTATTTTCTATCCCAACATGTTAGGCATCCACATCAAACTGCCAAGGTCGTCCGAATAACAAGTGGCAGGCATCCATATCAACAATGTCGCAATAGACTTCATCCCGATATTTACCTATCGAGAATGGAACCCGACACCTCTCCTTCACCTCAATTCGCTCCACCGCCTTAATCCACCCTATGGTATAAGGGTTCGGATGTTTCTCTGTCGGTAGCTAGAGTCATTTCACAACCTCTACCCTAATTATGTCCTCACAACTCCCATTGTCAACAATCGGATCGAACACTCTCCCACCAATTGTGCACCTAGTGCGGAACAGCTAGTGTCGTTGCAAACTACCCTCCTGTTTCGGTGCTAGCATCATCCTTCTGATCACATAGCTCGATTCCACTCCATCATCAGCCTCATCATAATATTCATCCTCACCATCCGGTTCACAGCACACTTCCTCCTCTTCCTCCCTTTCAACAATGTTTATAGTTCGTCGATTCGGGCATTCGTTGGATCGGTGCTCCGGTTGATTACACCTATAGCACTTCCCTAGAATCGGTTTAGCATATGGGTTATTTTGCCTTGGGGTCTCTTTGCTCTCAAGAGGCTTCTTTCCCTCAGCCTTGTCTTCTTTCTTCTCTATACTCCCAACTCGTTTCTCGACTATTCCTCTAACCCTTTCACCAACCACCCGGCTGCCACTGCCAATACTATCATACACATAATTCCTCTTGCCCCCACCAAGCCTTGCACTCTGTTCTTGAATCATCATCTCCGCTCTAAGGGCCAAATTCTTTGCCTCATTGACAGTTATGAACACCGTCACCCCGATTTTATCCCTAATATGGGGCTTCAATCCGTCCACAAATCGTGCTACTTGTTGACCCTCAGTCTCCCTCAGATCATTCCTCTCCGCCAACCTTATAAACTCAGCGGTGTATTCATGCACCGTCCTCTGTCCCTGACAACATCGTTAGTACTGCTGGAAGAGGATCTGCTCATAGTCGGGTGGTAGAAAATCTCTCTGCAACAGATTCTTCATGCGGTACCATGTCCTTATAGGTTGCTTTCCTTCTCTCTACCTCCAGTTCTGCAAACAATCCCACCATGTAGATGCCCCTCCTTCCAGCCTACAAGCAACCAACCGTACTCTCCTATCCTCAGGTACCTCCATATAGTCGAGAAATCTATCGACTTCTGCAAGCCAATCTAGGAAATCTTCTATATTAAGATTACCATTAAAGGATGGAATATCTACCTTGAGACGGAAATCACCGCCATTTGTATGATCGTATCCCTGGTGGTTTCTTCGATATCCGCCACCATACTCCTGATCAATCCGGTCATCGACCCCGCGGTATCTGCCACCACCAACACCGCCCCTTCTCGGTGGTTGTCCCCTCCTCTATAGGTTTTCACTCTCTTCCTCAGAGGAACTTTCGTCTAGCCTTTGATTCCACTGATTCGTGGATGCAGGCTAATTGATAGGATCGCTACGAGCAACTGCTACTCCTGGTCAATTCCCAACAACATCCCCGTTTCCGTTGTGGCCCATCACCATGGCGTCGAAACGCGCAATCAAGTCTTCCAAACGCTACTCTACGCACCCAAGTCTCTGTTCCATGGCTTTGACCACCGTCCTTGGAGCCCATTGATTGACTCCTTAGACTTCCGTATCCCAATCTAGGTCGAGAACGCGACTGCCGTTAACACCGTCGTTAGCTGACATCTCCGCAGGAAATTGCCTTACTCTAATACCAACTGACGCAGCGCGGAAAGCGTAAACAACACGAGACCAATTCTAAGATTGGACCTCACGAATAAACAAAGAATAGTTCTGAGTTTATTCCTTGAAAATCCCGACTGCGCACAATCGAGGAAGTAGAGAACAACCTTCTCTAAAAGTGTATATTGACAAAAGAATAAAAGTTAACCCTAAAAATGACCTAGCAACTATATATAGTCCTTAGGGAAACAAGTAAAAAAGGAAATATATATGTACACGTAGAAATAAATATATGTATACACGTCCATCATTTGCCTTATACACGGTCGTGTATAAGGCCGTGTAGGCTTCTGGGGATACTCCTGACATAACACACGGCCGTGCCTCCTGGCCGTGTATGACGCCATGTATGTTTCTGGAAAAGATCCTGACATAACACATGGCCGTGCCTTCTGGCCGTGTATGAAGCCGTGTATGTTTCTGAGAATTAGCCTGGTATAACACACGGCCATGCCTTCTGGCCATTGATGAGGCCGTGTATGTTTTTAGGAGCTTCTAGACACATTACACGACCGTGCTTTGTAAGAAACACGCCCGATCAACCCGTGTTAGCTACGATGCCCGCAAAACTTAGTTAACCATCTAAATCAATTAGCAAATTAACAATGAGACTAATGAGTACTTTTTTAGTTTTCCACTACGAAAATCCATCAATATCACGAATAAAATTAGAAAACCAACCTGAATTATGTGGTCAATAGTTTTTAAGATCTTTTTATCATTTGTCAACTTGTTGATAGATAGGATGTCATATTTGATGAATAGGTTCAATATTGTCGGATTGTTGAGATTTCGCATGAATTCTTATCCATGGAACCATCAGTTTGATATGCAATAAAAGGAGGCTTTTAAACTTCCCTATGTACAACTTCCACCAAATTTTTTTCCCCTCAAATTGTTAGAGTAAAATTATAACTATTTTGAGTAATTGTACGATGTGTAATTAAAACTAAGTAATATTAATTTACAAAGTTTTACGAGATTATACAAACTTTTCACTATATTTATGAACTTCAACTGAAATTATGAAATATAGATGTTTTTACGAAAAATATAGAGATTTTATGAACATTTTATTGTGTAAAATAGTTGCAATGTTTGTAAAAAAAATTATTACAACAAACATTTTGTGAGCATATGAGTGATATCATGTATATATCTTAAGTTGTTTTTTACAAGCTTAAGGGAAATGGACAATGATAAATGCTTAATAGAATACATTTATGAATAAGATTTTATGATGAATTCATTAAAATTATATGAATTTTAAAGAAGTATGATACTTAATTTAGTAATATTTTGATTTCAGGGCTTTAACATGTTCTTTAATAAAAAAATAAAGAAAGAAAGAAAGAAAATGAATGAAGTTTCACTCAATTCGGAGTTAAAATGAAGGAGTTGTGCGTGTTTGAAGATCAACACAATTACTCAACATGGTCATGTTGATTTTGAAAAAGAATTAGAAAGATTCATGAGGAAACAACACGATTGTGTTAGTGGTTGTGTAATTCTTGAAACAATTGAAGCCAAACATGACAAGTTAACATGAACCTATTGAATTAGTACAACACGACCTATTAACACAACTGTGTTAGGGTTGTGTTGCCCGTATCTTCCCAAGACTTAAATAAGTTTGAAAGATTTAAGTTCAACACAACTAGAACATGACTGTTGAAAGGTTATGTTGGATTGAACAGTTGTGCACTATAAATAGATAGACATAAAACCTAAGTAGAGATATTTTTTGGCAAATGAAAAGAAAGGGACTCTTAGCTGTATGAGCACATTGAAGAGCTGATTGTACACCTTAAAAGTACAAGAACAAGTTTATAAAAGGGTTTTTCTTTCCATTATGAGTTGTATTGACTTTCTTTTATTTATTGTACCTTACTCTTTAACATTTATTTTGTTATAGTTTAGGCAATGATGAAGCTTGACATTCTTATATTGTGAAATTGTGCTTATTTGTTGATAGGTTCCTATTGATTATTCCGACTCTATATATTGTGTACCCTATGCAATTAATAGAGTAGCTTGCTTAGTTAACCATCCAAATTAATTAGCAAATTAACAATGAGACAGATGAGTAATTTTTTAGTTTTTCACTACCAAAATCCATCACTATCACGAATAAGATGAGAGAACCAACTTAAATTTTGTGATCGATAGTTTTTAAGATGTTTCTATCATTTGTCTACATGTCAATAGACAAGATATCATATTTGATGAATAGTTTTTATCAAGTGCTCTTGTATAAGTTGTATGTTGTCTCGTTATCTACTTGTTATGATGAAAAAGGAGAGTTTATTTATAGCTTAGTTTTAACTATCAATTTCCTTATTATTGATGTAAGGTCCTTGATTCAATTCTCCTTGATCTTAGCCTCATTGAATCTAACTTTAATTCTTCAATCTTATCCCAAAATAACTTGGCAAAGTGTGTTCCTTGCTTTATTCCTTTGGTAGATAATAGGAAGTATTTGATTGTGGTCATTACTAAGTATATTAATTGTTGATAATCATTTTGTTAAAGTTTCATAGTCTTGTCTTTCATAACCTTGAAGAAGTGATTTACTTTCTTTTATTTAACAAATTTTGATCTTGTTTACTAATCTGCATGAAATAGAAGTCCTCATGATATTAAAACCCAACTTTTAGTAGAATTGGTTAAATATATTACTCAAATATATTCAACTAGTGAATGTGGGTTTTTATTTAACTTATCTAACTTAAGTATTAAATAACTAATCCTTACTTGATTTCAAAAATGACATATTGAGTTGTTTCCAACTTTTAGTAACTAGGTTCCAATGACTGATTATGACTTGCTAAATTCTATATAAGTTCTAATAGTCAGATTTTAAAACTAACTCCTTCTATTCCACTTAGTTCTTGTATTAGGTTAGGTTCACCTAAATAATTTCTATGGAATTCCATTTCGATTCAAATTTCTTTAATCTTTAATTATTGTTCATGATCCTTTTCACAAATTTAGATCCATCTTTTCAATTATTGGTTTTTGAAACATATTACCCATGTACTAGTCTTTTCATGATGGAGCTTTTCATAAAACTTTATCAATGAAATTATATTTCCTAAGTAATTTATACACTTAAATAAAGATGTTAGAAATAACATTATCCATTTTGTTAATATAAAAAATATTGTTAAGAGGTTCTAACAACCATATACAAATGATTGATTTAAAATCCTAAATATATTGAAAATCACATTCCTAAGACTAAAAAATTAAAAAATAAATCATGGCAGTTTACTACAAAGCAAAAATGTTTCACTAGAGCTTCCTTTGCCTTGACATAGTCAACCACTAGGTGAAAATCGTGGGCTAATGGCTTGAGCTCATTGACCACCACACCCTATGGTCTAATTGATCACCTCGGCAGTTGTTCCCATAATTCTTCTAAAATGTTAGGGACTCAACCTAGGGTAACCTTAATCAAGTCTCTCCCCTAAAACTGTCCTAGAACTTGAAAGTTTTACTTATCTCTCTCTAAATTTGATAAAAACCAAAGAATTAATGATTGTATTGTCTTAATTATAAACCCTAAACTTCAACTTTTAACAACATTCAAAACCTAAAATAGATCAAGCTAAGTTCCCAGAGAAAACATCAAATTAAGGTTTCAGCGATACTAACCTTAACACACGGTTAAACAAGGAATGCACTTAGTTGATAGCACCCTATGCAACAACACTACACACCCTAATACACCAACACTCGCCACCTAGACAAAAGTCTCTTTGCCTTTTCTTTATTAACCATCCTACATAATGCAAATTATATTCCAGAAAAGTAAAGGTGAGAAGGGAAATAGTCATTTTCCTATACTTTAGATTTTCCAAAAAGAACACGTGTTGAGAACTTAGTGCAAGTAAGTAATGACACCATCTAGGGGAGAGGGACAGAGAGAGAAGGATAGGTTACCTAGCCTATTTTCTAACCGTTGTCTTTCTATAGAATAAAAAGTTCAATTTACATGAAATGAATAAATGACTATTTATCCTTAAATTTGATGTGCCTAAATTCCAAAGCACAAAGTACACTTTCCAATTGATAAATCAACTAAACAACCCCACAAAAATGGCATGATAAGTTGATGAAAAATACTCTAAAATAGCATGCAAAATAGGGAACAAACAACTCCACAATTGGTGTGTACTAAATTAGATAAACAAATTCAATAAACAACACAAGTGATTCCAATTTTCAATTAACAAATGGCGTGAACCATGTAATGAACAAGGAACCCTAATTGTGTGAAATAGAACAAAATGAATGATGGGTGTCGAATCCAACAAAAATAAAACCTACTCTTAGACAATTATATGATTTGCATATAGTGGTGAGTAGGGTCGAATCCACAGAGACTGGTCAAACTTATTTCTATTCAAGGAGAATAAAAGGGAAAAGAAAAATGGGGGGTTTTGTTTGTGAATCAAAATGAAGTAAAACAAGGTAAGAAAATCGGATATTAATAAAAGCCTAGCTAAAGGAATCAAGATAGTTTAATTCTAGGAATTGATCATCGATGCAAATGTTTTCTATTCTTAGTTCTAGATAAACTGGTTATGGTTATTAACAAGCTCTAACAACCTATCTCTCCTTACTTCCTCGATAACCTCAGACAAGCGCTTTGAATTATTTCTCTTATTGATTAAACAACCCTAGACAAGCGCTTAGGATTTAATCTATCAATAGCATTAAGATCTAGAGAGACCACCAATTCATGCCAGTAGATTATAAGATAACCTATTTAAACATGATCACACACCTCCATAACATGAATTCGATCATCTCTTTTATAACCAAACATGTTATTGCGTCACTAAGACTAGAACAATCAAACAATTACGGATTTGACGTGCTAGTTGACAATATATTAACTTGCTAATTGAGTAGAAGAGCTCTATTCATACCAATCAACAAAGATAACAATGACAAAACGATCAGAAGATATATGAATACCCGAAAGCAAAGAATAGAATAAATACAAGTCAATTAGACCTCACAATTCATGGAGAATTAAACATCTATGACCCTTTGGCTAGAAAAGTAGCTTAGCTACTCATATTCATCAACAAAACGAAAATAAAAAGTAAAGACATGATGAACCCGGTTGCCTGCTCTACCTCCAAGATGATCCAAGGTTCTTCAAGATCCAAAGATTCAAAAGTTCCCCTAACCCTCTAGGGTTGGCTCTATTTATATTATTAGATGGATAGCATGTGATCTTTTGCTAACAAGATACGAAAATATCTTTCCTTTTCCAAGTAGATTTCGAGAAGTGAAGATTCGTCTGCCTGGCACGCCCCACCACACGATCGTGGGTCAAGTCGTGCCATCCTCTGTGCATATTCTTTAAGTCTTCATTCGCGCCCAGTGTGTACCACGGTTACACACATGGCCAGATTTCAAGCAGTGCCTTCATCTGTCAATAATCTACAAGTCTTCATCCGTATCCAGTGTGTACCTCGGTTACACCCACGGCTAGATTTCAAGCTGTGCCTTCATCTGGTTGATGTTCCACACTTTCTTCTCCTTGGCACGTCTAGCTTCCACCACGGCTCCAAGCATGGTTTCTCCCACGGCTTCCACCATGGCCATGTCCTAAGCCGTGTCTATCTCTGTTCAAAGTCCACATTTCCGTCTTCTTGTCCAGTGTGTAACACGGTTTGAACCTTAGCCGTGCCTCAAACCGTGCTTCCTCCGGTGGTGTAATTCCTTGTCTTGATCCAAGTTGTAGATGACTTCTCTAAAATACTTGAATTAGCATCCTTGACTCCATTTAACCTGATTTATCACGATGATAGAATTAAAGTACCATTTCCTTATGATTTCTATAAAATCAATAATAATTTAACACAATTTATACTATAAAGATTGAGTATAAAATGGCTCTATCAAATTCCCCCACACTTAAACTCTTGCTTGTCCTCAAGCAGTTACATCAAATCAATTGAGAAATCTGTCATAGATTATACAAACTTTCTTTTCATCATTCCAACCATCTATTCATTTGTAATTCATGACTTGTAATTTTAATGTCTACTACTTCAACCCAATTGGTTTCCTGTGATCAAATTACTATGGACAACATTCAATAGCTAATCTAAACAAAACAAACTTTAATCCTCATGTTTAGCAAAAGAATTTTTATTCCAAAAGTAAATACTTAATTCCACTAAGGAAAAACACCCAATTAAACTTCATTGGATATTATCAAGCATATAATCCTTGCAGTATAAAGTAAAAGCATATGGTATAAGCTCTTTGCTAGATATTCTCCCTTTTATACATCTTTGTTTTATTCAATGAATGTTCACATTCATGTTCTTTTGATTTATTCAAGCATCTATTTTGACGGGTTTTTGCCCACTTCTTTTCATGAACTTTTGCCTTTTTCGCCCTTATCGTTATAGTGAGTTCATTGAGTCGGCAACATCCCGAGCTCATCACTCAAGTGACCGGGTTTCGAGATACCCCTACGGACTCTTCCTCACTCTAACATTGAAGTTTGAATACTCTTAACTTAATTAGTTGAATCATTGGAGTAATGGCTATGCTTGATTCTTTTTCTTTTTCTTTTTTTTTTTAAGTGTTATGATTGCTTTACAAACAACTTCAAAGAGTATACAGTAGCTAATATAACCTAGAAGTAAACTTGTTTATTTTTCACTTAGGGACTCGACTTACTCTTAGACTTCCAATTCTAAAGCTAAATACAAGGTAAATTTGTTTCTTAAAGATTTCACTACTTAATTTTAACCATGTATTCTAATCACAGCAGTGGGTGAGTAAAACATTTGAACAAGTCAATTTCACATTTTGTAGATGCTTATTACAACATTTAGTACAATCTCTAGATTTCATGATAATTTTGAAAAAATTTGGCTTAAAATTGCTTAAGGACAAACATTCAGAGTATAAGTTAGTTCTCTATTCTCTATATTTTATTATCCTCTCCCCCACACTTAGCTTGAACAGTGTCCTCACTGTTCCTAATTTAGCACAACTGAAAAGGAATTAACAACTCAAGGAACATTAGAGAATAAGAGAGGAAATACTGGTACTTCCCTGGTATTGGAGTTTTCCCCTTAAGCTCTGGAAAGTGTCATCTGATTATGTGTATCCTTGGTGCAACTGATCCAAAGAGTTCAAAACTACACTAAAATCAAAACAAACTAAACTAAAACAAACCAAAACTAATGCAAAACAAAACTTTTTTTTTTACATGGGTTGCCTCCCATTAAGCGCCTTTCTTTAACGTCTTTGGCTAGACGTTCCTGGCTAAATATTCGGATAAGGATTTTGATTCCAGCCTTGGTGCCTGTGGTGATGGGTTAATAACATCCGTAACAAAAACAGGAGAGATATGGTTAGGATGTTTCATGGCATCATAAATGTTAAATTTAATCACTTCACCATCAAATTCCATAGTGAGGGTGCCATCATTTACATCGATTTTCGTTTTAGAAGTCTTAAGGAATGGTCGCCCTAATAATATCAGTGATGAAGTATGAGAATCACTATCATCCATGTCAAGCACATAAAAATCAGCAGGAAAAACCAACCCATTGACTTGAACTAAAACATCCTCTAGAACTCCCTCAGGATAAACATTGGACCTATCAGCAAGTTGAACAATAATACCCGTTTCCTTTAAAGGACCAACATTTAAACGTTGATAAACAGACAAAGGCATGACATTGATAGAAGCTCCTAGATCACACATGGCTTTAGCGATTCCAAGATTACCTATTTTGCAAGGAATAGTAAACATACCTGGATCCTTGCATTTAGGAGGAAGCTTCTTCTGAATAATAGCTGAAACATTTTCACTCACACTAATCTTTTCATTGCCTTTCAGCTTCCTTTTGTTAGTGCATAAGTCTTTGAGAAATCTAGCATAGCGCAGTATTTGCTTAATTGCATCAAGCAAAGGAATATTTACCTCGACTTTGCGAAAAGTTTCCAGAATCTCTTTTTCTTCCGCTTCATTCTTGGATTTCGCCAATCTGGAGGGGAAAAGAGGTGGTATCAATGTGATTGTTGGTGGCTCAGCTAGAGACTTGCTAATCTAGTTGCCCTGCTGGCTCGGAGTCGAAATCTCTTTCTTGGTCTCTTCCCCAAGGGTAGATGGGTGTCCTTTCTTATTTGATCCCTGCAATTCTGTTCCACTTCTCAAGGTAATTGCATTAACGCTTTGCTTCGGGTTTGTAATAGTTTGAGAAGGTAACTTACCTTGAGTTTCTAACCTATTGACAACAGAAGTAAGTTGGCTTACCTGATTCTCCAAGTTTAGAATGCTCTGCTTTGTTTCCTCCTAAAATTGTTTTGTATTAACAACAAGAGACTTAACAATGTCCTCAAGAGACATACCTGAGGTGGAAGGATCCTGTGACACTTAGTTTGATGGCTTAGGTTGGAATTGTTGGAAGTTTTGTGGTTTATTGCCATATCTGAAGTTAGGGTGATCCCTCCATCCGGGATTGTAAGTATTTGAATAGGGATCATATTTCCTTTGTGGCTATCCTGGGAATCCGCCTACAGCATTGGCGTGTTCATGGTTGTCATCTTGCAATGTGGGACACATGTCGGTTGGATGACTAGGAGCAACACAAATTCCACAAGCTTTCACCTGTTGGGTATTTCCAAGAGCTAGTTGCTGCACAAGGGAGGTAAGATTAGAAATTTGATGTTCAAGGTTAGACACATTTACCTCATTTACCTTCCTTGAAGACGTATCATGCCTATACCCAAATTGTTGCGAATTGGCAGCCATAATGGAGATCAATTCCCTAGCTTGACCAGGGGTTTTGTTTACTATGGCGCCTCCACTTGCAGCATCCATCATCTTTCTTTCCATCGGAAGCAGGCCTTCATAGAAGTATTGGATGAGGAGTTGTTCAGATATCCCATGTTGTGGGCAGCTTGCACACAATTGCTTGAACCTCTCCCAATACTCATGAAAAGTCTCGGTGTCCCTTTGTTTTATACCACAAATTTCTCTTCTTATACCAGCGGCTCTGGATGCGGGGAAGAATTTGTCCAAGAAGAGTCTGACCATATCTGTCCAAGTAGTTATCGAACCTGGAGGCAAATAAAACAACCAATCTTTAGCTTTAGTACTTAAAGAAAATGGAAAAGCACGTAGCTTGATTTGATCGTCGGTTATTCCTTGCGGCCTCATACTAGAACACACTATATGGAACTCTTTCAAATGCTTATGAGGATCTTCATTCTCAAGACCATGAAAGGTGGGTAGCAGATGTATCAACCCAGATTTCAACTCAAATTCCACAGCTAGTTCGGGGTAGTGAATACAAAGTGGTTGTTGATTCACATCCGATGCAGCCAACTCCCTTAAGGTTCTCTCGAGATTTGCCATGTCGTCCTCTTTTTCAGAATCAAAGGATGAATCAGACAAGTCCGATACTAAGTTCGGTCGAGTAGATGATCTACCTTCTTGTCGCAACCTCTTTAGAGTCTTCTCAATCTCCGGATTATAAGTTAGTTCACCTGTCTGAGAAGAACGAGTCATACAAGAATAGAAATAAATTTGACACCAATCCCCGGCAACGGCGCCAAAATTTGATGGGTGTCGAATCCAACAAAAATAAAACCTACTCCTAGACAATTATATGATTTGCATATAGTGGTGAGTAGGGTCGAATCCACAGAGATTGTTTAAACTTATTTCTATTCAAGGAGAATAAAAGGGAAAAGAAAAATGGGGGGTTTTGTTTGTGAATCAAAATAAAGTAAAACAAGGTAAGAAAATCGGATATTAATAAAAGCCTAGCTAAAGGAATCAAGATAGTTTAATTCTAGGAATTGATCATCGATGCAAATGTTTTCTATTCTTAGTTCTAGATAAACTGGTTATGGTTATTAACAAGCTCTAACAACCTATCTCTCCTTACTTCCTCGATAACCTCAGACAAGCGCTTTGAATTATTTCTCTTATTGATTAAACAACCCTAGACAAGCGCTTAGGATTTAATCTATCAATAGCATTAAGATCTAGAGAGACCACCAATTCATGCCAGTAGATTATAAGATAACCTATTTAAACATGATCACACACCTCCATAACATGAATTCGATCATCTCTTTTATAACCAAACATGTTATTGCGTCACTAAGACTAGAACAATCAAACAATTACGGATTTGACGTGCTAGTTGACAATATATTAACTTGCTAATTGAGTAGAAGAGCTCTATTCATACCAATCAACAAAGATAACAATGACAAAACGATCAAAAGATATATGAATACCCGAAAGCAAAGAATAGAATAAATACAAGTCAATTAGACCTCACAATTCATGGAGAATTAAACATCTATGACCCTTTAGCTAGAAAAGTAGCTTAGCTACTCATATTCATCAACAAAACGAAAATAAAAAGTAAAGACATGATGAACCCGGTTGCCTGCTCTGCCTCCAAGATGATCCAAGGTTCTTCAAGATCCAAAGATTCAAAAGTTCCCCTAACCCTCTAGGGTTGGCTCTATTAATATTATTAGATGGATAGCATGTGATCTTTTGCTAACAAGATACGAAAATATCTTTCCTTTTCCAAGTAGATTTCGAGAAGTGAAGATTCGTCTACCTGGCACGCCCCACCACACGGCCATGGGTCAAGCCGTGCCATCCTCTGTGCATATTCTTCAAGTCTTCATCTGCGCCCAGTGTGTACCACGGTTACACACATGGCCAGATTTCAAGTCGTGCCTTCATCTGTCAATAATCTACAAGTCTTCATCTGTGTCCAGTGTGTACCACGGTTACACCCACGGCTAGATTTCAAGCCGTGCCTTCATCTGGTTGATGTTCTACACTTTCTTCTCCTTGGCACGTCTAGCTTCCACCACGGCTCCAAGCACGGTTTCTCCCACGGCTTCCACCACGGCCGTGCCCTAAGCCGTGTCTCTCTCTGTTCAAAGTCCACATTTCCGTCTTCTTGTCCAGTGTGTAACACGGTTTGAACCTTGGCCGTGCCTCAAACCATGCTTCTTCCGGTGGTGTAATTCCTTGTCTTGATCCAAGTTGTAGATGACTTCTCTAAAATACTTGAATTAGCATCCTTGACTCCATTTAACCTGATTTATTACGATGATAGAATTAAAGTACCATTTCCTTATGATTTCTATAAAATCAATAATAATTTAACACAATTTATACTATAAAGATTGAGTATAAAATGGCTCTATCAATGAACCAATATAATCACAAACTAGATATTACTCACTAGATATAATTGGATGTAACTTAGAAATAACCTTGATATAACTCATAAGGATTCCTAAGCCAATTCGCCATAATTCCACACTTGAAATTGATAAGAGTATAAGCTTGTAAGAGATGTCTCTCACGGCCACAAAGTGTATGATTTGATGTCAAATGTAATTTCCCTCTAAAACCCTAGTTAGCAAATATTTATACTTGCTCCTATTAGGTTAAAAACACTTCAAAAATTACAACTATGCCACTATAGGGTAGCCGGTCCTAAAACACAAATTACAAACAAATAAAAGTGTCCCAAAAACTTACAACATAAATGGTTCCAAATAAATATCAAACAAATAAAAATAGTTCTCAACATGTTGGGTTTTCAAATCAAATCGTCGATCCAACTCATCTTTGGTTTAGGTTGGTCCATGATAACCCACAAGCTAAGTCTTAGTAAGTTTGTCCACCACCCTATAAAGCATGATAAGTGTGCCTATTAGAATATACAATACATGAATAATAGAAAGAGGTTAGTAAGCAAATGATTCCGAGGTCGATTTGCTCAAAAATGACCTTCATTGCAAAGATTTGAAATCCTTTAGTTCTTGCCTTATTGATAGGTCTTGTAGGATTTTGATTCCTATCATCTCCTTGGGCCTCAAAAAGATTTGTCCTCAAATCTAACAGGTCAAATACAGTAGAGACTATATCCTCCTAGCAAGCCATCTGAAGAAGTATCACAGCAGAATCCCAATATTTGAAATACCACAGGGGGTGACTGCTTTCTCTCCTCCATTTCTAAGATGTATCTCATCTGCAACACAAACAATGACCCATTATCCATTAAGGTCTCCCATGTCTTAGCACATTCCGTTGATATTGTTGCCTCCTTTTCTAACTCATCTATATGTCGTTGACCCTCATGGCCCTCTAATGGTTGGCTCAACCACTTATGGCCCTTTAAAACCTCTAAAGGTGGACACAAATCTCTTTGAACAGTTTGGCCCTCTGGTGATCTGCTCATCTGACGCTGACCTTCAGTATCCTCTAAAGGTTTACTCAACTACTCATGAGCCTTTAGTACCTCTGAAGGTGAACACAACTGCCCATGAACAGTTTGGTCCTCTAGTGGTCTGCTCATCTGACTCCGATCATCAGGATCCTCTAAAGGTTGGCACATCTGTGTCTAAAAAATTTTGTGCTCTGTGGGTTAGCTCATGTAACTAGAAACCTCATGAACCTCTGAAGATTTGATTATGTGGCTATGATCCTTAGAAATCTTTGATGGTTGTCTTATCTATCTTTGCATCTTTTGGACCTCTGATGGCGACATAGGGTTCAATACTATACGTTTACCATCTTATTGAAAAATATAAGTATTTCTATACCCATCATGTAATACCATCCTATCATATAACCATGGTCTACCAAGCAATATATGGGATGTATACATAGGAATAATATCAAATTCAAGTTCATCACAATACTTGTCCTCTATACTGAAGGGTACCCTAGCCCTTTGGGTCACATAAAGATTATCCTGATCATTTAGCCAATGTAATGTATAGGGTTTGGGATACAGGATAGTTTCAAGTTTCAACTTTGATACTAATAATGCAACTACAATATCAGTACAACTACCACCAACAATAATAATTATGCACAAGTTTCCTTGTACCCTATAAGAAGTATGAAACAAGTTTTCTCGTTGTCCATCATCAATGGTTAGAGAGGAAGTCAATACTTGATATACCAAAGTAGTAGAAGTATGCACATTATTTGGCATGGTTATTAACTAACTTCAATAAGTTAACAACACTCTTCACTATAAACACCGCAAAAACACACCCTTATATACCCATGATGCTTACACACACAGCCAATACAAGAAATGATTATCGTCACTTCAAGTGAAGTTAAATAAATGAAGTACATACAATCACTTCCAAGTAGGTAAGAATTAAATTCAATCAACAAGTGTTTAAGTAATGAGTTCAATCACTTTCACACTTTAATGTTTGTTTTTTAATTCAAAGTCTACTACTCAAACCTTCTTTTCTTGTCAAGGTTTCACACTATAATAAAATACAAATTGCAGCACCTCAATATACACATAAATGCACAACTTCACCGCCACACACTTCCTTGCTCACGGTTCCACCACCACTTATGCCACTAATCAACACTTCTCTACACAACACACACAAAAACCCACACCAAATACACACAAACCCTTTACTAACTTTACAAAATACCACACCATACACACACCTCTTCATGTCATGGTGCACTTCTCCACTTCCACATAAGTTATCAAACTGCAACTTACTTTACATACACATACGGTGCATTCACTTCTATCCACAACACCAACACTTCAAGTGTAGCAACTTCTTGCCTCAACACACTCAATACTACACATTACAACTCTTCAATTTAAAACACCCTTACACCACCACACATACACATAATCACGGTGCACTCAATTCACCATAACACCACTTTGCACATACAACAATTCACACTGTCACTCACACTTACACACACACACGATGCACTCCTTCAAGCAACAATAATAATACTTCAAATTTATTACTTCCTTTCCTTAACACACACAACACTTTTTGTTGAAACCCCTTACACCGAAACCTCACAACAAAGGCAGCAAACAACAATTCAAATAATTCCACTAAATGCAACCTTCTCCATAAAAGGTAAGACAATTCAAATTCAAACAATAATCCCTAATGCTACTCAATAACTACTTCAAGTTAATGGATGTTTGAATTTCAAATGTTTTCCTATTCTTCACACAATTTCAAATCTGGAATTTACACCCAACAATACTCAATTCCGAAATCATACAAGGATCACACTTCCCTTTTTACCAAAAATATTGTATTTCCAATTCCACAACAAACACTAGGAAATACACTTCTTATTTTTCCTTCAAAGTTCACGTCAACAACAAGATGATAAGGATTCACAATTGCTCCACGTCTACAACAACAAGAAACAACTATAACTCATCAACAACACAATTAAGCAATTCAATCTCCACTTCAAAATTTCGGATCCAGATGTTAAGAACCCTGAATTCTGAAATCTCAATTGCAAAATCCCTCCTCTTAAACCACAAGCTTTGATACTAAATATGATGTGCCTAAATTCCAAAGCACAAAGTAAACTTTCCAGATAAATCAACTAAACAACTCCACAAAAATGGCATGATAAGTTGATGAAAAATACTCCAAAATAGTGTGCAAAATAGGGAACAAACAACTCCACAATTGGCGTATACTAAATTAGACAAACCAATTCAATAAACAACACAAGTGATTCTAATTTTCAATTAACAAATGGCGTAAACCATATAATGAACAAGGAACCCTAATTGTGTGAAATAAAACAAAATGAACCAATCCAATCACAAACTAGATATTACTCACTAGATATAATTGGATGCAACTTAGAAATAACCTTGATATAACTCACAAGGATTCCTAAGCCAACTCGCCACAATTCCACACTTGAAATTGATAAGAGTATAAGCTTGTAAGAGATGTCTCTCAAGGCCACAAAGTGTATGATTTGATGCCAAATGTAATGTCCCTCTAAAACCTTAGTTAGTAAGTATTTATATTTGCTCTTATTAGGTTAAAAACACTCCAAAAATTACAACTATGCCACTATAGGGTGGCTGGTCCTAAAACACAAATTACAAACAAATAAAAGTGTCCCAAAAACTTACAACATAAATGGTTCCAAATAAATAACAAAAAAATAAAAATAGTCCTCAACATGTCGGGTCTTCAAATCAACTCGTCGATCCCACTCATCTTCGGTTTAGGTCAGTCCATGGATAACCCACAAGCTGAGTCTTAGTGAGTTTGTCCACCGCCCTATAAAGCATGATAAGTGTGCCTGTTGGAATATATAATACATGAATAATAGAAAAGAGGTTAGTAAGCAAATGATTACGGGGTCGATTTACTCAAAAAGGACCCCCATCACCAAGATTTGAAATCCTTTGGTTTTTGCCCTAATGATAGGTTTTGTAGTATTTTGATTCCTATCACAATTAAAATAATTTTTTATGATATTTCATATATATGTGTGTGTGTGTATGTATATATGTGGGGTTAAGCTTATATAAGGGCTCAATTTATTTATTTTTATTTATAATTTAGTCTTAAAAAATAATATTTTACTTGTTACTAGATTGAATACTATTTATTTCTAACATGTGTCTATTCTGCTGGTGTTATGATCAATATTGTTAGATTTAGATGGATGTTTGATCCATAAATAAGGAGCCAAGAATAAAGAAGGTTAGATTGAAGTTAAAGTAGAGTTAAACCGACTGAATCCATTCAAATATGAAAATAGTGGCCACGATACAACAAGGGGTTTATAAGTAATAGTAAACTTAAAATTTATATTTTAATTGAGTATTTTTTAGCATAGGTTTTATCATAATATTAAATAAAAGTATATTGAGCAACTCAATAGTATAAGATTCCTCAAAGATATGAATGTTACAGGAGATAGTACCATTTCAAAATGATATTTTCTTCTTTTAGTTTTGGTTCAAATTTACGTACGTGATGAAAAATACAATTATATATATATATATGTATCAAATGTATATGCTGACTCTTCACATTGCATACAGACTACAAACTATAGGCACATCTAGCAACAATTTTCAGGATAAGAAAGAGAATGATAAAGATGCATTGAATAATAATAAGTATACTATTTCGGCGTAGAAATAAAATATAAAAAAGAAGAAGATTATACTATTTCGGCTTAGAAATAAAAAATAAAAAAGAAGAAAAGTATACAATTTCGGCTCACAAATAAAAAACAAAAAAGTAGAAAATTATACTATTTTGGCTTAGAAATAAAAAATAAAAGAGCAGACAACTATACTATTTTGGCTTAGAAATAAAAAATAAAAAAGAAGGCTATACTATTTCGGCTTCAAAGAAAAAAAAAAAAAAAAGAGAGACTATACTATTTAAACAAGAAGAGTATACTATTTTGGCTTAGAAATAACAAAGGAGAGAACAATGCTTTAAGTTTCGCACAAGTAGGTATACGTTTTACGTCTTCATAATAATTAATTATTCTCTCTCTCTCTCTCTCTTCTCTTCTGACACGTGACAACCATGAAAACATTAAAACCATGTAGGAATGCACTCAGATGTTTTATAAATAGCAGGAGTTCTCAACGTACGGATATTAACAATAAACCTTGGACAGTGCTAGTGTTTCCTAAGGTGAGAAAAGCTACATGGATTTACTAGTTTTAGCTCTATTCCTATACCTCCTGTATGTTTGCATCCAAGCACTCCTGTTTCTTAGGAAAAGAAACCACAAATCACCAGTGAATCTCCCACCAGGACCATCACCACCTCCGGTGATCGGAAACCTCCTCGCCCTCGGATATCTCCAAATCCAAAGAAATAATTGATGCACTTAAAAATATACTTCTCTGTATATTCAATCATAAAATCAACGTATTTACCAATGCTTTACTCTTATCACTGTACTCGATACAATTCAATAAAGATATCAAGAAACCTCTAAACATTTATATATATTATAATATAGTTCCATGTTTATGCATCATTAACCTATAATACTACAAATATGACAAAATAAATCTATAAATAAATAAATAATTCTGATTGCAAAACGAATGGATAAGACAAAGCAATGTAAGAGTCAAGCGTGCCGATCATAGCGTGCTGTGACTTCCATGGAATTAACTGTAATGCTACAACTTGTAAAAATTCAAAGTTAGGATGGATGAAACTTAAGATATTAAGAATACCGTACCATAAGTCGCAACTTTCACCAGAATACTTAAAATTGTAGTACGACAAAACTATAGCAATTCAAGGAAAAAAAAAAACCGATTTTGAGAAATGAATGAATAGAAAAAATAGGAATTATTGTGCTATAGTACCATATATCGCAACTTATACGAAATTAAAAAGAAAAAAAAAATTAGGGCCATCAATATCATAGATGAATAAAAAATCAATTTCCAATAAACTATAATCTAAAATAAGTATTATTCAATATTGAGTACAATTTAATCATAAATTTTTAGTTCAATCTAATTAGTTAAAATAAAAATCAGATTTCGCAAATCATTAGAAAAAGAAATCCAAATCCAAAGAAATAATTGATGCACTAAAAAATATACTTCTCTATATATTCAATCATAAAGTCGACACATTTGTCATTTGTCTACTTGTTCATAGATAGGATGTCATATTTGATGAATAGGTTCGATATTGTCGGATTGTTGAGATTTGGCATGAATTCTTATCCATGAAACCACCAATCTAATAAGCGATAAAAGGAGGCTTTTAAAGTTCCCTGTGTACAACTTCCACTAAATTTTTTTTTCCCCTCAAATTGTTAGAGTAAAATTATTACTATTTTGAGTAATTGTATGATGTGTAATTAAAACTAAGTAGTATTAATTTACAAAGTTTTACGAGATTTTACAAACTTTTCACTATATTTATGAACTTAAACTAAAATTATGAAATATAGGTGTTTTTACGAAAAATATAGAGATTTTATGAACATTTTACTGTGTAAAATAGTTGCAATGTTTGTAAAAAATTTATTACAACAAACATTTTATGAGCATATGAGTGATATCATGTATATTTCTTAAGTGTTTTAAATAGCTTAAGGGAAATGGACAATGATAAATGCCTAATAGAATACATTTATGAATAATTTTATGATGAATTCAATGAAATTATATGAATTTTAAAGAAGTATGATACTTAATTGAGTAATATTTTGATTTTAGGGCTTTAACATGTTATTTAATAAAAGAAAAAGAAAGAAAATGAATGAAGTTTCACTCAATTCGGACTTAAAATGGAGTTATGCGTGTTTGAAGATCAACACAGTTACTCAACATGGTCATGTTGATTTTGAAGAAGAATTAGAAAGATTCATGAGGAAACAACACGATTGTGTTAGTGGTCGTGTAATTCTTGGAACAATTGAAGCCAAACATGACAAGTTAACAAGACCCTATTGAATTAGTACAACACGACCTGTTAACACGATTGTGTTGGGGTTGTGTTGCCCGTATTTTCCCAAGACTTAGATAAGTTTGAAAGATTTAAGTTCAAAATGACCAAAACATGACAATTGAAAGGTCACGTTGAATTCGACAATTGTCCACTATAAATAGATAGACATCAAACTTAAGTAAAGATATTTTTTGGCAAATGAAAAGAAAGGGACTCCTAAGCGTAAGAGCACATTGAAGAGCAGATTGTACACTTTAGAAGTGCAAGAACAAGTTTATAAAAGGGTTTTTCTTTCCATTATGAGTTGTTTTGACTTTATTTTATTTGTTGTACCTTACTCTTTAACATTTATTTTGTTATAGTTTAGGTAATGATGAAGCCTGACATTTTCATATTGTGAAATTGTGCTTATTTATTGATGGGTTCATATTGATTATTCCAATTCTGTATATTATATACCTTATGCAATTAATAGAGTAGCTTGCTTAGTTAACCATCCAAATTAATTAACAAATTAACAATGAGACTGATGAGTAATTTTTTAGTTTTTCACTACCAAAATCCATCACTATCATGAATAAGATGAGAGAACCAACCTAAATTATGTGATCAATAGTTTTAAGATGTTTTTATCATTTGTCTACTTGTCAATAGATGGGATATCATATTTGATGAATAGTTTTTATCAAGTGCTCTTGTATAAGTTGTATGTTGTCTTGTTCTCTACATGTTATGATGAAAAAGAAGAGTTTATTTATAGTTAAGTTTTAACTATCAAATCTTTTATTATTGATGTAAGGTCCTTCGTTCAATTCTCCTTGATCTTAGCCTCATCAAATCTAACTTTAATTCTTCAATCTTATCCTAAAATAACTTGACAAAGTGTGTTCCTTACTTTATTCCTTTGGTAGATAGTAGGAAGTATTTGATTGTGGTCATTATCCAGTATATTAATTGTTGATAATCATTTTGTAAAAGTTTCATAGTCTTGTCTTTCATAACCTTTAAGAAGTGATTTACTTTCTTTTATTTATCAATTTTTGGTCTTTTTGGCTAATCTGCATGAAATAGAAGTCCTCATGATATTAAAACCCAACTTTTAGTAGAATTGGTTAAATATATTACTCAAATATATTCAACTAGCGAATGTGGGTTTTCATTTAACTTATCTAACTTAAGTATTGAATAACTAATCCTTACTTGATTTTGAAAATGACATATTGAGTTGTTTCCAACTTTTAGTAACTAGGTTCCAATGACTGATTATGACTTAAATCTAACTCCTTCTATTCCACTTAGTTCTTGTATTAGGTTAGGTTCACCAAAATAGTTTCTATGGAATTCCATTTCGATTCAAATTTCTTTAATCTTTAATTATTGCTCATGATTCCTTTCTCAAATTTAGATCCATCTTTCATTTGTTTATTTTTGAAACATATTATCCATGTACTAGTCTTTTGATGATGGAGCTTTTCATAAAACTTTATCAATGAAATAATATTTCCTAAGTAATTTATACACTTAAATAAAGATGTTAGAAATAAAATTATCCATTTTGTTAATATAAAAAATATTGTTAAGAGGTTCTAACAACCATATACAAATGACAAATTTAAAATCCTAAATATATTGAAAATCACATTCCTAAACCTAAAAAAATAAAAAAAAAACAGATCATGGTAGTTTACTACAAGGCAAAAATGTTTCACTAGAGCTTCCTTTGCCTTGACGTAGTCAACCACTAGGTGAAAATCGTGGGCCAATGGCTTGAGCTCATTGACCACCACACCCTATGGTCTAATTGAACACCTCAGTAATTGTTCCCATAATTCTTTTAGAATGTTAGGGGCTCAACCTAAGGTACCCTTAATCAAGTCGCTCTCCTAAAACTATCCTAGAACTTGAAAGTTTTACTTATCTCTCTCTAAATTAGACAAAAACCAAAGAATTAATTATTGTATAGTCTTAATTATAAACCCTAAACTTCAACTTTTGACAAGGTTCAAAACCTAAAATAGATCAATCTAAGTTCCTAAAGAAAACATCAAATTAGGTTATAGCGATACTAACCTTAAAACACGGCTAAACAAGGAATGCACTTAGTTGATAGCACCCTATGCAACAACACTACACACTCTAATACACCAACACTCGCCACTTAGACAAAAGTCTCCTTGCCTTTTCTTTATTAACCATCCTACATAATGCGAGTTATATTCTAGAAAAGTAAAGGTGAGAAGGGAAATAGTCATTTTCCCATACTTTAGATTTTCCAAAAAGAACACTTGTTGAGACCTTAGTGCAAGTGAGTAAAGACACCATCCAAGGGAAAGGGAGAGAGAGAATGATAGGTTACCTAACCTATTTTCTAACCGTTGTCTTTCTATAGAATAAAAAGTTCAATTTACATGAAATGAATAGATGACTATTTATCCTTCAATGAAAATCATTTTTTATGATATTTCATATATATATGTATGTGTGTATGTATATAGGTGGTTTTGAGCTTATATAAGGGATCAATTTATTTGTTTTTCTTTATATATAATTTAGTCTTAAAAAGTAATATTTTACTTGTTACTAGATTGAATACTATTTATTTCTAACATGTGTTTATTCCATTGGTGTTATGATCAATATTGTTAGATTTAGATGGATGTTTGATCCATAAATAAAAAGGAGCCAAGAATAAAGAAGGTTAGATCGAAGTTAAAGTAGAGTTAAACCAGCTGAATCCATTCAAATATGAAAATAGTGGCCACGATATAGCAATGGGTTTATAAGTAATACTAAACTTAAAATTTATATTTTAATTGAGTATTTTTGTGCATAGGCTTCGTCATAATATTAAATAAAAGTATATTAAGCAACTCAATAGTATAAGATTCCTCAAAGATATGAATGTTGCAGTAGATAGTTACCTTTTCAAAATGATATTTTCTTCTTTTAGTTTTGGTTCAAATTTATCTACATGATGAAAAATGCAATTATATATATATATATGTATCAAATGAATATACTGACTCTTGACATTGTGTACAAACTACAAACTATGGGTCACATCTAGCAACAATTATCAGGATAAGAAAGAGAATGATAAAGATGTTGTCATGCCTCGGAAGGGGGCCTAAAAGTTTCCACTATAATTATCATGGCACGTGTACACCCGTTACATGATAACTGTCTTATGAGTCAGAGATCATAAGACTCTAACTAGTTAATTACATTTATAACTAGTCATATTACATATAATTATATAATAAAATATAACTATAGATTTCATACCTCATGGTCAACCATGATCGTAGTGAGTCGGTATTCCCTACTAACTAGTAAAATAGAATAAAACCTTACATCAGGGCCTTAAGATAACAATTTGGTTTATAAAACCTATCAATCAATTTCTTACTCTATCATTCTAGTCTTCTAGAAACTCTCGACACTTCACATCTTATCCCATCCCAAGCTTTCGTAATCTTTTCCTGCAAAAGAGTCTATGAGAGGGTGAGCACACTATGGCTCAGTGAATGGGAGTACAATACTCTCAATGCTACACACACACAAGCAGTTCAATTAAGTTATCAACCATATGCTATGCATGAGCGATCATATGAATGCAATAGTTCACGTGGTCTTTCGATAACCAATGTGAAGTTTAGGGTTTACACCCCCCTTGACCTTAAGTTAAGGATTCCGAAGCCACCATCAATGCCCAGGTCTCATAACCCGGTTTACTTTCACATCACTCTGATGTTCACAATACATTCATTTTAATACTTGATGCTCTCGTACCTCTACAACAGTCGGAGCAACACCCTCAAAGATAGTCTGGACAAGGAACCGGTAAGGCATGACCAATCCCTTAATCCAGTAATTCACTTAGGATAGTTCAGCAATATCACAATTACTTCCGGATGCCCTATGATAGTGATGGCATTCAAATTTATGCAATGTCTCGTATAATGCATGTCTTATTTTATTTAAATCACAACCTTATATTATTCGATTTAGGGGTGATCAATCATTATATGATAACAACCAATCCACATAAGAAAAATAAAGCAATTTCGTTCACCATTCCACAACAGGTATAAAATATATATATACCAATCCAATTCTTCACAATCAAAATCATTACGTTTCCACTGTACTTAAATCTTTCTCATTTGCGTATACACGCATCTCATATATGATTCCAATACCTACATCTTTCACATTTTCCAACACATACTCTTTTCTATCAATACATATATGTCAATACACATACATATGTATACACGAACGTGTACATACATATACAACGTATCCCATACGCTTTCACATTTGCCAATAAATACTTCTTTTCCATCAATACACATATATATATATTGATACACATACATATGTATACCCGAATGCGTACATACATATACAACATATCTCCCATGCACAAGCACATGTATAACCATGCACATACATATACATTTACACGTACATACACATGTACATATCACACCTTCAATATACAAATACACATATACAAACATATCAATCTCTATACATATGATAAGTGTCAGAAGCCAATGTTGGTTGAAGAAGAGGGTATTTATAGAATTAAATTCTCATTTCAGGTTTCAGTGGAAACAAAAGAAAGGTTTAAGGATGGTATGAGCAAAAGACGAGATGAAATTTAGTGAGAAATGAAGAAAGTTGGAATTTCAGTTCAGCACAACCTTCAGCATAACCTATGTTGATGCTAATGTTGGTTGCAGAAGAGGGTATTTATAGAATCAAACTTTAATTTTAAGTTTCAATAGAGACAAAAGAAAGGTTTAAGAATGATATGAATAAAAGACGAGATGGAATTTAGCGAAAAAATGAAGAAAGTTGAAATTTCAATTCAACACAACCTATACTAAAGCCAGTGTTGAGTTAGCAAAATGGTTAGAAGCAAGAAAAAGTTCAATCCTGCCTGTAAAGCCATTTTATACTCAATCTTTATAGTATGAATTGCGTTAATTTATTATTGATTTTATAGAAATCATAAGGAAATGGTACTTAATTCTATTATGGTGATAAATCAAGTTAAATAGAGTCAAGGGTGCTAATTCAAGTAAATTAGAGAAGTCATCCATAACTTGGATCAAAGACAAGGATTTACACCGCCGGAGGAAAGTACATGGGCGTGTAGTTGAAGTACACGGCCGTGTACTTGATTTTGAATCAACAGGAAAATACACGGCTGAAGTACACAACCGTGTATCTGTCTAGAAGGAGGCATGGTTTGTAATACGGCCGTGGTGCAAGCCGTGCTATACACTGCACAAGAAGGTTAAAATGTGGACAATCAACAGAGAGAGACATGGCTCGTGATCTGGCCGTGGTGGAAGTTGAAATGAAAGACGTGCCATATACTAAACAAGGAGGAGAAATTGTGGAACATCGACCAGAGGACGACACGGCTTAGGATCTGGCCATGGTTGAAGTCGTGGCACACACTGGACACGGATGAAGAATTGTAGATTATCCACAGAGGAAGGCACGGCTTGGGATCTGGCAGTGGTGGAAGCAGTGGCACACACTGAACACGGAAGATGATATGTGAATTATACATAGAGGAAGGCACGGCTTGAACCACGATCGTGTTGTAGGGCGTGCCAGGCGGACGATTATTCACTCCTCGAGATTTACATCAAAAAGGAAAGATATTTTCGTATCTTGCTAGCAAAAGATCATCTGCCATTTCTTTAACAATATAAATAAAACTAACCCTAGGGAGTTTTATCATCTTGGAGACAAGAGGAAGGAAGGAGGCAGAGCAAGGAAACCGGGAACAGAGGCTTATCATGTTTTTACTTTTAATTTTTGTTTTGATGATGAACATGTGTAGCTAAGCAGACTTTCTAACCAAAGGGTCATTGAAGTTTAATTCTCCACGAATTGTGAGATCTAATTGATTTGTCTTTAATCTATTCTTTGTTTTTGGATATTCATATATCTTCTGAACGTTTTGTCAATATTATCTTTGTTGATTGGTATGAATTAGAGCTCTTCTACTCAATTAGCAAGTTAATATATTGTCAACTAGCACGTCAAATCCGTAATTGTTTGATAGTTCTAGTCTCGGTGACACAATAACATGTTTGATTATAAAATAGATGATTGAATTCATGTTATGGAGATGTATGATCTTGTTTAAATAGGTTATCTTATAATCTACTGGCATGAATTGGTGGTCTCTCTTGTTTTTAATGCTATTGATAGATTAAATTCTAAGAGCTTGTTTAAGGTTGTCTAATTGATAAGAGAAATAATCAAAGAGCTTGTTTTGATAATCGAGGAAGTAAGGAGAGATAGGTTGTTAGAGCTTGTTAATAACCATAACCAGTTTATCTAGAAATAAGAATAGAAAACATTTGCATCGATAATCAATTCCTCGAATTAAACTATCTTGATTCCTTTGGCTAGGCTTTTATCACTATTCGATTTTATTATCTTGTTTCAATATTATTTTGATTCACAAACAAAACCCCCCATTTTTCTTTTCCTCTTTATTCTCTTTTAATAGAAATATATTTAACCAATCCCTGTGGATACGACCCTACTCACTACTATACGTAAATCATATAATTATCTAAGAGTAGGTTTCTATTTTTGTTGGATTCGACACCCATCAAATTTTGGCGCCGTTGCCGGGGATTGGTGTCAAATTTATTTCTATTCTTGTATGACTCGTTCTTCTCATACAGGTGCACTCACTTATAATCCAGAGATTGAGAAGACTCTTAAGAGGTTGCGAAGAGAAGCTAGATCACCCCCTGGACTTAGCTTGGCATCGGATTTGTCTAATTCATCCATTGATTCTGAAAAAGAAGACGATATGGCAAATCCCGAGAGAACATTAAGAGAATTGGCTGCACCGGATGTGAATCAACAACCACTTTGTATTCACTATCCCGAACTAGCTGTTGAATTCGAGTTGAAATCTGGGTTGATACATTTGCTACCTACCTTTCATGGTCTTGAGAATGAAGATCCTCATAAACATTTGAAAGAGTTTCATATAGTGTGTTCTAGTATGAGGCCGCAAGGAATAACTGACGATCAAATCAAGTTACGTGCTTTTCCATTTTCTTTAAGTACTAGAGCTAAAGATTGGTTGTTTTATTTGCCTCCAGGTTCTATAACCACTTGGACAGATATGGTGAGGCTCTTCTTGGACAAATTTTTCCCCGCGTCTAGAGCTGCTGGTATAAGAAGAGAAATTTGTGGTATCAAACAGAGGGACACCGAAACTCTTCATGGGTATTGGGAGAGGTTCAAGCAACTTTGTGCAAGTTGTCCACAACATGGGATATCTGAACAACTTCTCATCCAATACTTCTATGAAGGCCTGCTTCCGATGGAGAGGAAGATGATGGATGCTGCTAGTGGAGGCGCCATAGTGAATAAAACCCTTGGTCAAGCTATGGAATTGATCTCCATTATGGCTGCTAATTCGCAACAATTTGGGTATAGGCATGATACATTTTCAAGGAAGGTAAATGAGGTAAGTGTTTCTAACCTTGAACATCAAATTTCTAACCTAACCTCCCTTGTGCAACAGATAGCCCTCAGAAATACACAGCAGGTGAAGGCTTGTGGAATTTGTGCTACCCCTAATCATCCTACTGACGTGTGCCCCACATTGCAAGATGACAATCATGAGCATGCCAATGCTGTAGGAGGATTCCTAGGACAGCCGCAGAGGAAATATGATCCTTACTCGAATACTTATAATCCTAGATGGAGGGATCATCCTAACTTCAGATATGGCAATAACCCACAAAATTTCCAACAATTCTAGCCTAAGCCATTAAACCAAGTACCCCAAGCTCCTTCCACTTCAGGTATGTCTCTTGAGGAAATTATTAAATCTCTTGCTGTTAATACAAAACAATTTCAGGAGGAAACAAAGCAGAGCATTCGAAACTTGGAGAATCAGGTAAGCCAACTTGCTTCTTCTATAAACAGGTTAGAAAATCAAGGTAAGTTACCTTCTCAAACTATTACAAATCCGAAGCAAAGCGTTAATGCAATTACCTTGAGAAGTGGAACAGAATTGCAGGGATCAAATGCGAAAGGACACCCATCTAATCCTAAGGAAGAGACTAAGAAAGAAATTTCGACTCCAAGCCAGCAGGACAACCAGATTAGAGGGTCTCTAGTTGAGCCACCAAAGGTCATGTTGACACAACCTCCTTTGCCTTCCAGATTAGCGAAATCCAAGCATGAAGCGGAAGAAAAAGAGATTCTGGAAACTTTTCGTAAAGTTGAGGTAAATATTCCTTTGCTTGATGCCATTAAGAAAATAACTTACTATGCTAAATTTCTCAAAGAATTGTGCACTAACAAAAGGAAGCTGAAAGGTAATGAAAGGATTAGTGTGCATGAAAATGTTTCAGCTATTATTCAGAAGAAGCTTCCTCCTAAATGTAAGGACCCAGGTATGTTTACCATTCCTTGCAAAATAGGTAATCTTGGAATCGCTAAAGCCATGTGTGATCTAGGAGCTTCAATCAATGTCATGCCTTTGTCTGTTTACCAACGTTTAAATGTTGGTCACTTGAAGGAAACAGGTGTTATTGTTCAACTTGCTGACAGGTCTAATGTTTATCTCGAGGGAGTTCTAAAGGATGTTTTAGTTCAAGTTAATGGGTTGGTTTTTCCTACTGATTTTTATGTGCTTGACATGGAAGATAATGATTCTCATAATTCATCACTGATATTATTAGGGCGACCATTCCTTAAGACATCCAAAACGAAAATTGATGTAAATGATGGTACCCTCACTATGGAATTTAATGGTGAAGTGATTAAATTTAACATTTATGATGACATGAAATATCCTAGCAATATCTCTCCTGTTTTTGTCATGGATGTTATTGACCCATCACCACAGGCACCAAAGCTAGAATCAAAACCCTTACCCAAACATCTAGCCAGGAACGTCTAGCCAAAGACGTTAAAGAAAGGCGCTTAATGGGAGGCAACCCATGTCAAAAAAAAAAAAAATTCAATTTTAGTTTTGTTTTGATTCTTTCTTTTGGATCAGCTGTAACAAGGATACATATCATCAGATGACACTCTCTAGTGCTTAAGGGGAGAACTCCAATACCAGGGAAGCACCAGTATTCCTTTTCTCTTATCCTCTAATGTTCCTTGTGTTGTTAATTCCTTTTTAATTGTGCTAAATTAGGAATAGTGAGGACACTGTTCAAGCTAAGTGTAGGGGAGAGGATAATAAAATATAGAGAATAGAGAACTGACTTATACTCTAAATGTTTGTCCTTAAGCAATTTTAAGCCAAATTTTTTCAAAATTATCATGAAATCTGGAGATTGTACTAAATGTTGTAATAAGCATCTACAAAATGTGAAATTGACTTGTTCAAATGCTTTACTCACCTACTCCTGTGATTAGAATACTTGGTTAAAATTAAATAGTAAAATCTTTAAGAAACAAATTTACCTTGTATTTAGCTTTAGAATTGGAAGTCTAAGAGTAAGTCGAGTCCCTAAATGAAAAATAAACAAGTTTACTTCTAGGTTATATTAGCTATTGTATACTCTTTGAAGTTGTTGTGAAACAATTAAAAAAAAAATCAAGCATAGCCATTACTCCAATGATTCAAGTAATTGAGTTAAGAGTATTCAAACTTGAATGTTAGAGTGAGGAAGAGTCTGTAGGGGTATCTCAAAACCCGGTCACTTGAGCGAGGAGCTGGGGATGTGCCGACTCAATGAACTCACTATAACGATAAGGGCGAAAAAGGCAAAAGTTCATGAAAAGAAGCGGGCAAAAACCCGTCAAAATAGATGCTTGATTAAATCAAAAGAACATGAATGTAAACATTCATTGAATGAAACAAGACTTATAATAAAAAGGGAGAAAATCTATGGAAAGAGTTGATACTATATGCTTTTACTTTATGTTGCAAGGATTATATACTTGCTAATATCCAATGAAGTTTCATTGGGTGTTTTTCCTTAGTGGATTAAGTATTTACTTTTGGAATAAAAATTCTTTTGCTAAACATGAGGATTAAAGTTTGTTTTGTTTAGATTAGCTATTAAATTTTGTCCATGGTAATTTGATCACAGGAAATCAGTTTGGTTGAAGTAGTAGACATTAAAATTACAAGTCATGAATTACAAATGAATAGATGCTTGGAATGATGAAAAGAAAGTTCGTATAATATATGACGGATTTCTTAATTGATTTGATTCAATTGCTTGAGGACAAGCAAGAGTTTAAGTGTGGGGGAATTTGATAAATCCATTTTATACTCAATCTTTATAGTATGAATTGTGTTAATTTATTATTGATTTTATAGAAATCATAAGGAAATGGTACTTAATTCTATTATGGTGATAAATCAGGTTAAATGGAGTCAAGGGTGCTAATTCAAGTAAATTAGAGAAGTCATCTACAACTTGGATCAAAGACAAGGATTTACACCGCCGGAGGAAAGTACATGGGCGTGTAGTTGAAGTACACGGCCGTGTAGTTGAAGTACACAATCAACAGGAAAATACACGGTTGAAGTACACGGCCGTGTATCTGTCTAGAAGGAGGCACGGTTTATAATACGGCTATGGCGAAAGTCGTGCTATACACTGCACAAGAAGGTCGGAATGTGGACAATCAACAGAGAGAGACACGGCTCGTGATCTGGCCGTGGTGGAAGCCGTGGTTGAAGACGTGGTTGAAGCCGTAGTGGAAGGTGAAATGGAAGACGTGCCATATACTAAACAAGGAGGAGAAATTGTGGAACATCGACCAGAGGACGACACAGCTTAGGATCTGGCCGTGGTTGAAGCCGTGGCACACACTGGACACGGATGAAGAATTGTAGATTATCCACAAAGGAAGGCACGACTTGGGATCCGGCAGTGGTGGAAGTCGTGGCACACACTGAACACGGAAGATGATATGTGAATTATACACAGAGGAAGGCACGGCTTGAACCACGGCCGTGTTGTAGGGCATGCCAGGCGGACGATTATTCACTCCTCGAGATTTACATCAAAAAGGAAAGATATTTTCGTATCTTGCTAGCAAAAGATCATCTACCATTTCTTTAACAATATAAATAGAACTAACCCTAGGGAGTTTTATCATCTTGGAGACAAGAGGAAGGAAGGAGGCAGAGCAAGGAAACCGGGAACAGAGGCTTCTCATGTTTTTACTTTTAATTTTCGTTTTGATGATGAACATGTGTAGCTAAGCAGACTTTCTAGCCAAAGGGTCATTGAAGTTTAATTCTCCACGAATTGTGAGATCTAATTGATTTGTCTTTAATCTATTCTTCGTTTTTGGATATTTATATATCTTCTGAACGTTTTGTCAATATTATCTTTGTTAATTGGTATGAATTAGAGCTCTTCTACTCAATTAGCAAGTTAATATATTGTCAACTAACACGTCAAATCCGTAATTGTTTGATAGTTCTAATCTCGGTGACACAATAACATGTTTGATTATAAAATAGATGATCGGATTCATGCTATGGAGATGTATGATCTTGTTTAAATAGGTTATCTTATAATCTATTGGCATGAATTGGTGGTCTCTCTTGTTTTTAATGCTATTGATAGATTAAATCCTAAGAGCTTGTTTAGGGTTGTCTAATCGATAAGAGAAATAATCAAAGAGCTTGTTTTGATTATCGAGGAAGTAAGGAGAGATAGGTTATTAGAGCTTGTTAATAACCATAACCAGTTTATCTAGAAATAAGAATAGAAAACATTTGCATCGATGATCAATTCCTCAAATTAAACTATCTTGATTTCTTTGGCTAGGCTTTTATCACTATTCGATTTTATTATCTTGTTTCAATATTATTTTGATTCACAAACAAAACCCCCCATTTTTCTTTTCCTCTTTATTCTCTTTGAATAGAAATATATTTAACCAATCCCTATAGATACGACCCTACTCACTACTATACGCAAATCATATAATTATCTAGGAGTAGGTTTTTATTTTTGTTGGATTCAACACCCATCACCTACCCCGAGCACGCCCATGCTAGAGCCCTTGCTGAATTGGGTATTGATAATAATGTGTTTTGAAGTCAGCACGGCCTTAAGCATAGCCATGTTAACACCCATGTTGACCTTGTTTATGAAGAACTAAAAATGGATGATTACTTCTGCACACTTTTTATACATAATTATACCTAATGTGTGTATATACATATACGCACATATGTACAAACACATACACATATATAACATGTACTTCCTCACCCAAAAGTACGCATATTCACGCACATATATGTACCTCCACTTGTACATACATTTATATGCATCCATATCAAACACAACATATTAAGCACAATATTGTAGCATATCATGGAGTTTCTCACTCGCTTGTTTAGGGTCGTCGTAGTCCTAGCCATCATTAGGTGATTCCGACATGTAGTTCCTCCTCTAAGTATGGTGTTGAAGGGTCAGCTACAGCAACTCCACACAATTTCCATTGGATTTCTCGATCTCTCAATAACTCCTATTTCTTCTCAAACTTCCCGATGCCTTTCCCCACACCTTTTATACACCCACACACATACTCCACATATACTTCACACCACTAATACACACTTACCCATATACTCTACCCACATTACACACCTCCTATGTCCATACTCATATACCCACACCATACATCATCTCTTAAATACACATACGTACCTACACCACATGCCATCTTATACATTTACACATATACTTCATATACACCTTACACCACCAATACACACACCCACATGCTTTGTACACACTACATTCACTTCCATACCCACATACACATATTCATACTCCACACATCATCTCATACACATACATACATACCCCCCATACATTATCCTCAACTTCCATACTTACACACACACATGTCCATACACCTTACACTATTATGTACACATACATACATTCGTACACGCATCTCACACCATCACATACACATACACACACATACATCCTCCTACATTCCGCACACCACTACACACACTTACATACACACCCTTACACACATCCCACACACTTTCACCCATACATACACACATCCTTACACACCTCACACACCTTCAATCACACATACACATATACACATCCTTATACACACACACACGTCCCGTTCACCCTACATCTCCTCATACACATACGCACACATTTTCAAATACATCACGCCCACCTTCCATATCCACACACATATATCCGCATCACACATCATTTCAATACGCATACATACATACACATACTGCACACTCACCTCTCCCTTTCCCACACATACATACACATATTCTTACATAGACATACACATCTTCCTCATCTATGCACACAGCCACACACACGACCTCTATTCATGCACACCCGCACACTCTCACACACACCCACGTCCTTCACATGCACACACATATCCTTACGCACATACAAACACACCCTCACACACCATCCACCACCGCTTACGTCTTCTCACACACATCATCCTTTTCTCATCCTCTTCTCTCACTTGTCTTCGTGATTGATGTCATCCCCGCGGTTGATGTTGCTATCCATACCATCGTTGTTGTGCCATGTTGTTGTTGTTGTTATGGTTATCGTCCTGGCTGCCAGTGTGGTTGCTATTGCTGCTGTGGTTGCAGTCCTCTTCCCTCGCGCATCCACACGCACATAGCCACATACACACTATACACTCAACCACCTACCATGCACCTCCTTTAGCACCCACCAACCGAAGTATCCATACCTACTGTCGTTGTTTCTAGTCGTTGAACCTCGCCTGGGCATCGTCCGTCGTTGCTATCCGTTGCTGTGTCTTCGATGCCACACCGTTGTTGTTGCCTCTACCATCATTAGGAAAGGAGACAAGACAGACACGATGCCAAGCCATTGTCCATTATTGTGTCATCGTCGTTGTCACCACTGCCATCATTGCTGCTATTGCCACAATTGGACCTGCCATCACCGCGGGACGTAGTTGAAGAAGACACAACTCCTCAAAGGTGAATGAGAAGGCAGCTGAAGAAGAAGAAAAAGAAAAAGAAAAGGATGAAGGAAAGAAGATGGGCTAGAAGAAGAAGAAAAGAAAAAGGAAAGGGAGGAAGATGAGTGCAACCAGAAGAAGAACGGTGACCAGGAGGAGACGTCCCAAAAAAAAAAAAACAACGATAAAGGAGAAGGAAGAAGGTGAAAGGAAAAGAAGAAAGAAGGAAAAGTAGAGAGAACAATTGGGCAGTGTGCTGATGGGATTGCAGCCGGCTAGGAGGGGATGTCCATGAAAAGAGGGAAAAGAAAGGAAAAAAAGAAAACAAAAGAAAGAAAAAGTAAGAGAAGGAAGTGATAGGGTGAGAGCTGGATGTGGGATAGGGGGAAATACAGGCAGCCGACGGAGAAGAAAAGAGAGGAAAGAAAAGTAAGGAGAGAAAAGGGAAAAAAAGAAAGAAGAGTAAAGAGAAAATAAAAATATGGATTTGGAAAAATATATGGAATTATCTATTTACGAGTTTGTTATCTCCTTTTCTTGTAGAAAAAAAAATTGTTCTTTCCAATTATCTAAATTTTTAAAACCTATTATTATCACAAATTAAAATAAAATAATATTTATTATTCTATATATTTTCTTTAATTATTTATATAACTTTTTGAAATTTTTAGGACTTCACAGATACATTAAATAATAATAAGTATACTATTTCGGCATAAAAATAAAATATAAAAAAGAAGAAGACTATACTATTTCGGCTTAGAAATAAAAAAATAAAAAAGAAGAAAAGTATACTATTTTGGCTCACAAATAAAAAAAAAAAAAGAGTAGAAGATTATACTATTTCAGCTTAGAAATAAAAATAAAAAAAGAAGAAGACTATACTATTTCAACTTAGAAATAAAAAATAAAAAAAATGAAAACTATATTATTTTGGCTTAGAAATAAAAAATAAAAAGAAAAAAAGAAAACTATACTATTTTGGCTTAGAAATAAAATATAAAAAAGAAGAAGAATATACTATTTCGGTTCAGAAATAAAAAATTAAAAGAAAAGAAGAGTATACTATTTTGGCTTTAAAAAAATAAAAAAAATAGAAAATTATACTATTTCGGCTTAGAAATAACAAAAGAGAGGATAATGCATTAGGTTTTACACAAGTAGGTATAGTTTTACGTCTCCATAATAGTATCAATACTATTGTGAGTAATATCAATTGTGGCTAATTGGCTTAAGGACTATTGTGAGTAATATCAATACTTCTTAAGTTGCTTCCAATTATTGCTAGTGTATCATATCTAGTGTGTAATTGGGATTGTTTACTTGTTCTTGTTCACACCAAATTGGCCTTCTTTCTATTACTTGCTTTCACGCCAATTGTGGGAGTTGAAATTGAATTATTCCTTCCTGTATTTGATTGGTATTCGAATCCAATTGTAGCACATCATAATTTATTTCACACCATTTAGGGTTATTTGTTCTTGTTCACACCATTTGGGGTTCCACCTTCAATCTAAGGTTTACGCCATTTAGTTGGAAATTTGAATCAATTGTGTTTATTTTCTTCGATTGGTATTAAGATCCATTTAAGCACATCACGTAGTCAACCACTAGGTGAAAGTCATTGGCCAAAGGCTTGAGCTCATAGACCACCACACCCTATGGTCTAATTGATCACCTCGATAGTTGTTCCCATAATTCTTCTTGAATGTTAGGGACTCAACCTAGGGTACCCTTAATCAAGTCTCTCCCCTGAACTTCAACTTTTAACAAGTTTCAAAACCTAAAATAGATCAAGCTAAGTTCCTAGAGAAAACATCAAATTAAGGTTATAACGATACTAACCATAACACATGGCTAAACAAGGAATGCACTTAGTTGATGGCACCCCATGCAACAACACTACACACCCTAATACACCAACACTTACCACCTAGACAAAAGTCTCTTTGCCTTTTCTTTATTAACCATCCTACATAATGTGAATTATATTCCGGAAAAGTAAAGGTGAGAAGGGAAATAGTCATTTTCCCATACTTCAGATTTTCCAAAAAGAACACATGTTGAGACCTTAGTGCAAGTAAGTAATGACACCATCCAAGGGAGAGGGGGAGAGAGAAAGATAGGTTACCTAACCTATTTTCTAACCATTGTCTTTCTATAGAATAAAAAGTTCAATTTAGATGAAATGAATAAATGACTATTTATCCTTCAATTAAAATCAGTTTTTACGATATTTCATATATATATATATATGTGTGTATGTATATATGTGGGTTTGAGAATATATAAGGGCTCAATTTATTTGTTTATATATATATATATATATATAATTTAGTCCTAAAAAATAATATTTTACTTGTTACTAGATTGAATACTATTTACTTCTAACATGTGTCTATTTGGCTAGTGTTATGATCAATATTGTTAGATTTAGATGGACGTTTGGTCCATAAATAAGAAGGAGCCAAGAATAAAGAAAGTTAGATCAAAGTTAAAGTAGAGTTAAACCGACTGAATATATTCAAATATGAAAATAGTGGCCACGATACAGCAAGGGGTTTATAAGTAATAGTAAACTTAAAATTTATATTTTAATTGGGTATTTTTTAGCATAGGCTTCATCATAAAATTAAATAAAAGTATATTGAGCAACTCCATAGTATAAGATTCCTCAATGATATGAATGTTGCGGGAGATGGTTACCTTTTCAAAATGATATTTTCTTCTTTTAGTTTTGGTTCAAATTTATCTACGTGATGAAAAATGCAATTATATATATATAAATATATATATCAAATGAATATACTGACTCTTCACATTGCGTACAGACTACAAACTATGGGCACATCTAGAAACAATTATCAAGATAAGAAAGAGAACGATAAAGATGCATTAAAAAATAATAAGTATACTATTTCGGCATAGAAATAAAATATAAAAAAGAAGAAGACTATACTATTTCGACTTAGAAATAAAAAAAAATAAAAAAGAAGAAAAGTATACAATTTCGGCTCACAAATAGAAAATAAAGAAGAAGAAGATTATAAAATTTTGACTTAGAAATAAAAAATAAAAAAGAAGAAGACTATAGCTTAGAAATAACATAATAATTAATTATTCTCTCTCTCTCTTCGCTTCTGACACGTGACAACCACGAAAACATTAAAACCATGTAGGAATCCACTCAGATGTTTTATAAGTAGCAGGAGTTCTCAACGTACGGATATTAACAATAAACCTTGGACAGTGCTGGTGTTTCCTACGGTGAGAAAAGCTACATGGATTTACTAGTTTCAGCTCTATTCCTATACCTCCTGTATGTTTGCATCCAAGCACTCCTGTTTCTTACGAAAAGAAACCACAAATCACCAGTGAATCTCCCACCAGGACCATCACCATCTCCGGTGATCGGAAACATCCTCGCCCTCGGCGCTCTTCCCCACAGGTCCCTTGCAAAACTAGCCGACACTTACGGTCCAATAATGAGACTAGAACTTGGTTGCATAACCACTATCGTCATTTCCTCCAAATCACTGGCCAAAGAAATCTTACAAACCCATGATACCATATTATCCAACCGAATGATCCCAGATTCCGTCACACCTTTTGGTCAGGACGAGCTTGGTCTGCCTTGGGCTGCGGTTGCTCCACTATGGAGAAACCTCAGGAGAATCTGCAACGTCCATATTTTCGCCGCGAAAAAGCTTGATTGCGGCCATGGCCTCCGTCAGAAGAAAATCCAAGAGATGATTGCTAGAGTTGGAGAATCCGCTAGGAATTGTGAACCGGTCGATATTGGAGAGGCTGCTTTTACGACGACCCTGAATTTGCTGTCCAACTCCATTTTTTCAGTTGACTTGGCGGATCCCAAATCTGGGTCTGCTAGGGAGTTCAAGGAACTTGTTTGGAAGATGATGGTCGAAGCTGGTAAGCCGAACATCGCCGATTATTTTCCGGTGCTGAAGAGGCTGGATCCGCAAGGTGCGCGACGACGAATGACGGTAATGTTTGGTAAATTGTTTGATGTGTTTGATGAGATGATCAAGAAGAGAGTACAAGTGAGAGAAGCACCCGGTTCGGGTTCCGGTTCGACCAATGATATTTTGGATACTTTACTTGATCTTTGTGAAGACAAGAGTCAGGACATGGACTTCTTATTAATGAAGCATCTCTTTCTGGTAATTAATTTACATATTACGCTAGCTCCTGAGAAATTTATCCATTTCAATATATATATACGACGAAAAGAGAAATTTGAACATGGCCAATTCAACATAAACATCAATGCCCATGTCCTTAAAATATAGTCACCCTAGCTCTTATTTCAATATTTAATATTCGTTTGCATTCTTATATTCATGATACGACCGTTGAAATTAGAGTAGTCAAATTTAGATGCATTGTGAGAAATAATTCTCATGTGAACTTATTTTGGGTTTTGCTCAGAATAATTTACATGCACTAGTACGTTACTATTTTCAGTTTCTAGGTTTTCTATTTAACTCCCTTTTCCAATACGGGATAGAATAGATGGATAATGAGTCTATTAAGTACACTTATTAAAATATTTTAAAAAAATTATAAGTACCTCATAAAAATTTCATTCCTTTAAATCTTTAATAAATATTTTAAAAATATCTATTAATGAATGGAAAAAATGGGATAGAAATTTAAAGTGCTTTTTCCTCCATACTATGAAACGAAGAATTAGTGGGAAACATATAGCAAATTCCTAACAAAATTGCATCAAAATTAGAAAGAAAATTCATTGGTTATTATATATTGTGTTACTTATATATAGTTTATAAATGCCGATAAAATTTTCACATACCTAACAATGAAATGAGCAGTTTTCAAAACAATTATTACCATTATTTTTGTATAAACTACATATATTAAAAACTTATTGAAATTTACATATACATAGCATGTACGATGTAATACCTAATGAATATTTTCTTCCAAATTATGTTTAGTGTGATGAATTATTGTAGGATATTTAGATATTTTCCATGCTTTAATCATGACTTTCTTTTTAAAAAAAAAAATGTAATCTTACTTTTATGTGTGGAGGTTTTAAAAGTAGAAATTACTTATTGAAATTGATTCGTTGTTTATTATGAATTTGACCATCTTAGGATCTATTTGCTGCTGGCACTGACACCACGTCAACTACAGTAGAGTGGGCAATGACAGAGTTGCTTCACAACCCCGACAAACTATTAAAAGTAAAAGTAGAACTTGAAGCTATCATTGGCAAAGGCAATGTCGTTGAGGAATCCAATATCTCTCAACTACCTTATTTACAAGCAATAGTGAAAGAAACCTTCAGGCTCCACCCAGCAGCCCCCCTCCTCCTCCCTCGTAAAGCCAATTCCACCATAGAAGTCGGTGGCTTTACGATCCCCGAAGGTGCACGGGTCCTAGTCAATGCATGGGCTATTGGGAGAGACCCAGCAACTTGGGATAAACCAAATGAGTTTGTGCCTGAGAGGTTTTTAGAAACTGGACTAGATGTGAAGGGTCAAAACTTTGAGCTTATTCCATTCGGTGGTGGTCGGAGGATATGTCCCGGGTTGCCATTAGCTATCAGAATGCTACACTTGATGGTAGGTTCACTTGTGAATTGTTTTGATTGGAGGCTTGAAAATGGTGTTACACCAGAGAATATGAACATGGAAGACAAGTTTGGTATTACGGTGCAAAAGGCTCAATCTCTGAAAATTGTGCCTTCACACGTGTAATGTTAATTAGTTCTACTTATGTTAAGCTATTTAAGGTTTCTTTCATGACATTTTCTTTTAATTAGTTTATTTTCATCTTTTTATTGAGAGTGTTATGTCACTTAGAGATATAATAAATGAATTCTCCTTCTTTTTTTTAGCATCTCTTTTTTTGTGGTCTTATTACAATTCAATAAATAAATAACATTGGCAATGAATTGTATGTGTGTATGTATATATTTGGGTTTGAGCTTATATAAGGGCTCAATTTATTTGTTTATATATATATATAATTTAGTCTTAAAAAATAATATTTTACCTGTTAATAGATTGAAAACTATTTATTGTCATCTTTTTATTGAGAGTGTTTTGTCACTTAGAGATATAATAAATGAATTGTCCTTTGTTTTTTTGGCATATTTTTTTTGTGGTCTTATTAAAATTCAATAAATAAATAACATTGGCGATAAATTAAAAAAACTAATATAGAACACGTGTATCTTTTATTTAAGCCAATTCGAAAATACACTTGGTGGGATTGAAAAGGTGGAAAAAAGAGCAACAAAAAAATGGAAAATGTTCTGGGAGGCATTCTATTTGAGAAGAGACAATCGAATAGACTTAAAAGTTAGTGTCGGTTAAAGTTAGTGTCATTATGTGCCGGTATATATACATATATACCCCTTCCCATAATTGCATACTTAGCAATTAACAGAAGTGCAATTAAAATAATAATATAGTAAAATAATGTATTGAATAAAATAATCGATCTATAATTTTCCCTCACTCTCTTCATATCTCACCATCCTACAAATCAAATGTTTAATTCCTCTAAAGATCACATCTTATTTTCTATTGTTTGAAACTTATACCTATTGATCATCACTTAGTTTCTAAGGATTATTAACCTATGTTTTATAAATTGAAGCCTATGCTCCTAAGGATCATTAACCTAGGCATTGATACCATCTAAGCTATAATGCCCCAAAACTTGAGAATGCTATGGCTAGCCACGTGTCTTTATTAGATAAGACCACATTAAGGCTCTTAATCCTACTGTAATACCATTTAATTATAAAATTCTTGTAAACCACAATCATACGAATCCAATACTTCTAGCATGATACAAGTACATCCTATATAATTTTTCAACTCTTAAAGAAAACAATCTCAACATCTATGAGTCCTTAAACCTTAAACCTTAATCCTTAATCCTTAATCCTTAATTAACCGAAATCATTTCCAAGTGTGACTCTACCAGGGACAATGTCACACAAGGATCATTGAGGTGCTTCCTAAGGATTTGCCACTACGAACCTTTAGGCCAAGACAAGCACATAACCACTTAAACCAATCCATCTAACTTAATCTAATTCAATACTAACTTAGCAAGCATAAGAAATAAAAAAAGTTACATGTACATGAAATCTTAGTCTTAAGCATATCTGGTCCTAGACTTGAAGCTAGTTTACAATCTATCAAAACACCAGTGATTCCTTCTTAGTACTAATCTAAAAATAATATAAGTTTCTTAATTCTCTTCACTTAACCATTATATGACTTCTTTTTTTATGTTACTAGAGTATATAGGGTTATGCTTTGTTTTTAGGTTGCTTGGAAGTTTGAATAAGTGTAAGTTAAATCGATAACAAAATATTTCTAACTACACAATCATGCTTTAGATCATGTACTTTAGTATAGTTGGATACATGGTTGTGTAAAGTGGTCGTGTATCTGATGAGCCTAATTCTCAATTCATAACACAATAGTCACAATCTAAATTCCAACAAACACAATATTCAAACCTATAATCAATTAAGAGAACAGATAGTGTCTAAGCCCTTACCAGATGTTACACACTAGTAAAGGATCAGCCCTAGCAAAGAATGATTGATACAACACACAACAATTCCAAGCCGTCACTCGCCACAATCAAAGATTGATAAGAGTTGAGAGGAAAACCTCAAGGAGTTCAATTTCAAATGTTAATCATCCGAGCGTTCGAGTGTCCCAAAACGAATATAAAATACAATGAAAAGTCAAAACAAATCTACTCAAGAAAGTTGCCGGCCTCAAAATAGAAAACTACCGACTTATAAAGCTACACAGCCAGCTTATAATATATCTAAGCTACCAGCTTCGAAAATTTAGGTCGCTAGCCTATATAGCCGACTTAGGAGATAGGCCATCAGCCTTAAAGGCCGGCTTAAGAAGAAAAGCGGTCGACCTTGAGGGCTGGCTTAAGATCCCCACTACTAGGTATAAATGAAGTATTACTAGTCTTAAATCCTCGAGTGTTATCCTAAAGTAATAACAATTACATTTGACTGAAAATGAAAATAACCATGCAAAATGTATGAAGAAATTATATGATGTTCTTCGGGTTCTGTTTGATTAAGTAAAATCCTCATAGTAAGGTTCTATAATCCTTTGGCTCTAGCTCGAGTGATGGGTCTCGTAACTGGAAGGATTTGATTCTCATCATCTCCTTGGGCTTGTGGAGGATTTGCCCCCAAATATGATGGCTCTTCATGAAAGTCTTTTGATGAATAGGGCAATAGGTCTATAATGTTGAAAGTAGCAGAAACATTGTATTCTCCAGGTAGCTCCACTCTATAAGTGTTGTGATGTGCTCCAATTGAATAATTTAACACAATTTAAGTAGGAAAAACAATTGATTCTAATTCTTAGCCAATTACGTGACCCTAAATTGTGAAGAACCCTAATTTGTGTTAAATGTAAATGAGGAACAAATGAAATCCAATTATTACTAGATATTACACACTAGTGATAATTGGAAAGGACTTAAGAATGATTGATGTTACTCACAAAAATTCCTAAGCTAAACTTGCCACAATTCTTTAGGTTATAATTAATAAGAGTTTTGTGAAAAGGAACAAGCTCCCTCATAGCAATGTAGTGTTTTCTTTAATATGAAAAAGTCTCCAAACAAAACCTAAACAACAAGTATTTATCCCTATTCTAAATAAGGGAAATACAATAATGTAAAATGAAGCTTCAATAGGTCTTATATAAGCACTTAGAAAACTGATTCATCCACATGAAATGAGATGAAGAATGGTCGGTTTCTCCAAGTGAAATGAAAGTGAAATAAGGTCGGTTCCTCTTGTCGTTTGTGGGTTCAAGTATAGCTAACACACTTGACATTAGTGTGTTGGTTCGCTATCCTATAAAACCGACAAATGTACCTGATGAAATGCAAAGCAATTATATAATGGAAATGAAGACATTAAACAAATGTCTTTGGGGTTTAATTATTCAAAGAGGACCCTCATCACCAAATTTTGTAATCCTTTAGTTCTTGCTCTGGTAATGGATCTTGTAGGTATATGATTCCTATCATTTCCTCGAGCCTATGGAAGATTTGCCCTCAAATATAATAGTTCTTCATGAACTTCATCTAGCAAATATGGTAATAGATCTGCAACATTAAATGTAGCAGAGACGCCATATCCTCCTAGCAGTTCTATTCTGTATGTATTGTTGTTAATACGTCTGACAATTCTAAAAGGTCCATCTACTCTAGGTGATAGCTTTTGCAACTTTTTGTGAGGAAACCTGTTTTTGCTGAGACTAATCCAGACTAGATCACCTAAATTATAAATTTTGGTTTCCCTGTTTTTGTTACCTTGAAGTTTCTACTATTCCAATGTTTTTTAAAGATGTTCAATTGTCCTTTAATGAAGTTTCTGAATCTCTTGAGCTCGTTCTACTCCACTTAAGCTACCTTCCTTTATTACTGGACTAGCTATGAAATCCAATGGAAGAGTAGGATTATAACCATACACGACTTCAAAGGGAAACGTACTAGTTAAATTATGACTAGACCTATTGTAAGTGAACTCAACAATAGCGAGACACAAGTCTTAATTAGTAAGATTCTTACCAATCATTGCTCTTAGTAAGGTACTAAGAGTGCGATTAACAACTTGCGTCTGGCCGTCTGTTAGTGGATGGTACAAGGTACTATACATGAGTTTAGTACCAAGTCTTCTCCATAGTGTCTTCCAGAAAAAGCTAAGAAACTTAGTGTCTTTGTCAGACACTATACTATGTGGAACACCATATAGTTTTACAATTTCTTGCACAAAAAGGTTAGCTATAAAAAGTGTATCGTCTGTTTTGTGGCAAGGCACAAAATGGGACATTTTGCTAAAGTGATCAACAACAACCATAATAGAATCCTTTCCTCTTTGTGTCCAAGGTAGACCTAAAATAAAATCCATGCTAATATCAGTCGAAGGTTGAGTAGGTATAGGTAAAGGCATATATTCACCCTAAACCCTTTTCTTTCCTTTTGCTCTCTTACATACCCCACACCTTTCCAACACCTTATGAACATCCTTTATCATACCCCTCCAATAAAAATGTTCTTTTAACAAAGCTAAAGTCCTTTTTTCACCAAAATGACCAAATAACCCTCCAGCATGTGCTTCTACCACTAACAATTCTCTAATAGACCCATACACAATTTTTTAGCCTTATACAAAAAGCCATCAATCATATAATACCCCTCAAATATCCCCCCACACCCCCCCGAACATCTCTCAACTACTACTTTCAAAGATTCATCATGCACATATTGTTCCTTCAACAATTCAAATCTAAGCAGTTTTGATTGTAGAGAGGTGATAAGTACATACCTGCGTGACAAAGCATTAGCTACCATATTCATGTTACCCTTCTTGCACTTAATCACATATGAGAAACTCTCTAGAAACTCTAGCCATTTGGCTTGGCATTTTGACAAATTTTGCTGACCTTTGAAATGTTTTAAGGATTCATGATCCATATAAATAATGAATTCTTTTAAAAGAAGATAATGCTACTATGTCATCAATGCCCTCATTAAAGAATAGAATTCCTTATCATATATTGAATAGTTTAAAGGTGCACCACTCAATGTTTCACTGAAATATGTAATGGGCCTTTTATCCTAAATCAATAAAACACCAATCCTTATCCCTGAGGCATCACACTCTAATTTAAAAACTCTATCAAAATCAGGTAAAACTAATACTGGAGCACTAATAAGCTTTACCTTTATCTCTTCAAAATTTTTTTAGGCCATCTCACTTTAAGTAAAAGGAACATTTTTCTTTGTCAGTTCAGTAAAAGGATTGACAATACTACTGAAGTTATGGACAAATCGTCTATAAAATGAAGCTAGTTCATGAAAACTTCTTACCTCAGCAACTGATTTTGGTGTTGGCTAATCTTTAATAGCCCTCACTTTCTCCTCATCAACCCTGACACCATAATCAAATATAATAAATACCAAAAATGTTACCTCAGTTTGATAAAAAGAACACTTCTGGAGATTAGCATACAGTTGTTGCGCCTTTAGTATTGAAAACCCAACTTGTAGATGTTCCACATGATTTTCTAGGTTTTTTCTGTAGATCAAAATGTCATCAAAATAAACAATGACAAATTTACCTAGAAACTCCTTCATTACATGATTCATTAACCTCATAAAAGTACTAGGGGAATTCGTCAAACCAAATGACATGATCATCCATTCATATAGTCCATGGAGTATTTTAAAAGCGGTCTTCCACTTGTCTCCATCTCTCATTTGAATTTAGTGATATCCGCTTTTAAGGTCCACCTTGGAGAATACCTATGCACCATATAGCTCATCTAACATGTCATCGAGTCTAGGAATAGGATACCTATATTTGATGGTGATTTTGTTGATAGTTAGGCTATTAATGCATATCCTCCAAGTGCCATCCTTCTTAGGGACAAAAAAGGCTGGAATAGCACAAGGACTGATACTCCCCCTAATAAAACCCCGTTCTACTAACTCATCCACTTGAAACTTCAATTCCTTAGCCTCCTCAAGATTCATGTAGTATGTAGGTCGGTTTAGTAAAACTAATCTAGGCTGAAAGTTAATGGCATGCTCAATACCTCTCAGAGGCGGTAATCCCTCTACTAATTCATCTGTAAAAAAATCATTGTAGTCATCCAGTACTTGAGATACCATAGGGGTTAGATGCTCACGCCTATTCATCTTTAAGGCATACCTCATCTGCAATAAATATACTAGTCCCTCATCTACTATAGCTTCCTCTAACTCATAGTGTCCCACCAATAAGGTCTTCTTCTTCCCAGTCTTACTTATTGATAGGAACCAAAATCCTACAAGACTATCTTTAAGGTAGGAACCAAAGGATTTCAAATCTTAGCGATGAGGGTCCTTTTTGAGCAAATCGACCTCGAAATTATTTGTTTACTAACCTCTTTTCTATTACTCTTGTATTGTATGTTCCAACAGGCACACTTATCATGCTTTATAGGGCAGTGGACAAACTCACTAAGACTTAGCTTGTGGGTTATTCATGGACTGACCTAAACCGGCGATAAGTTGGACCGATGAATCTCATTAAAGAGATAGCTTGTTGAAGATTATTTTGTACTTGTAATTTATTTCTTGGAACCATTTATGTTGTAAGTTTTTTGGATATTTTTATTTTGTTGTAATTTGTGTTTTAGGACCGGCCACCTTAAAGTGGCATAGTTGTAATTTTGTAGATATTTAACCCTAAAGAGAGCAAGTATAAATATTTGCTTAAGTAGGGTTTTAGAGGATAGACTTGAAATTTGTAGCAAACACATTTCGTGTGAGAGATTAGGGTTTCCCTAAGATTTCATAGGCTCTTATCAATTTCAATCCAAAAATTAGAATTGTGGCGAGTTGCAACATAGAAAATTGTCAGTTATATCAATTCCCTACTGTAAACACCCCATTTTTGCCCTAAGAATCAATAATTCTCAAAAATAATCAATTTTCAATTTTCTCCATTTTTTTTTCTAATTTTTCTCTAATTTACCATATTTAATAAAAATATTCAAAAAAATAAAAATAAATAGGAAAACACATCAATTTTGAAAAATGATTTTAGAAATGATAATAACAAGGGATAAATAATTTTTACAAATTTTTGAAATTACAAAAAAATACAAAAAATGGAAAAATTGCATCGCATATGTACAATTTGCGATGGAAATAAAATCGGGAAATTGGGCCAGCTCAGCTGGCTCGTGTGTGCGCATGGGGAGCGTGTGGAAGCCAGAGGTCGTGAGTTCGAATCTTCCCCCGAGCACTCTGTGCAATTTTTTTTTTTGCCTTTCGCCTGGAGCTGCCACGTGGCAGCGTGTGATTGGCCGAGGGAAGTCACGTGTGTCGCGCGTGATCGTCTTCTTCGCAAGCCCAGCTAGAGAAAAATCCGGTAGAAGTCCGATAAGGCTGAAATTGCTAGATTTCTTCGAATCTTTTTGGATTTCAATAAATCTAAAGCTGAATCCATAAGATAAATCAAAGAAAAACAAGAGATCAACATCAAATCGCCAGGATAAAATCAAATCTAAAAACCGAAGAAATTCGGATTTATCCAAATCGGCCGATTTGAGCTTATCCAAGAGGGTTTCCGGACGCCTATAAATAGAGGAGGAAGGAAGGAAGTAAGGGGAGAGATCAAAATTGAGAGAAAGTGAGAAAAGAGTGCAAATCGGAGAGCATCGGAGAAGGACCCAAAACCGCGACCACCGACCGGCGTTGAACTACCACCAGGAGGTGATTTGGGAGTGAACCACCGCCACCATTGGATTCAGCACCCTCGAGGCGCTACGATTCAACACCTCACCCGCTGCAAAAGGCCGCCGGAACGCCGTGATCGAGCAACCCTCACTGCCGTGTCTAACCGATCCGACCCGACCCGATTCGACCTGACCGACCCGACCTGCGCACCAACCCGGATCCAGGTAAGTCAGATTTTCCGGATTTTTTTATTTTATTTAATTTACTTATTTTGTTTATTTATTTATTCCGAATTAATTTATTATTTTTTATTTATTTAGCTATTTTTTTTTTGTTTTATTATCAATAAATAGGAAAATGTAGAAATTAGATTTTTCTAGAATTTAATAATATAGAAAAATAATAAATAAGAAAACAATAAGAAAAAAATAAAATAATAAAATAATAAAATGTAGAAAAATAATAAAAAATATTAGGAAAATAATAATAAAATTTTAGATTTCAAAATAGGATAGATATTAACTTAGGATAAAATTTTAAAAAAATTCACAAAAATTATAGAAAATTTAATAAAAATCATTAAAAAATCATTAAAAAAAACTACAAAAATCATAAAAATGATGAAAATCATAAAAATCATAAAAATTATAAAAAAATCAAGAAGAATAATAAAAATCACAAAAAATCATAAAAATGAGTTTTAGAACTTAGAAAAATCAGTTTTCTTAAAATAAATAAAAAATTGATGTTTTCCCTAAAAATCATTTTCAAAAATCAAATTAAAACTTAGGCTTAGATTTTTTCAGAAAAAATCCCAAAAATGATAAGAACATAAATCAAAAGAGATTTCAAAATTAAAATTCACAAACCAACTTAAGGTTTTCAGAAAAGCGAACTACGGCTTGTTTGATCCTGAGTAGCAAGTACGTAGGCACCCATTCGGGTCAACCCATAAAATGAATGAAAAATCATTTTCTTGAAATAATTCGAAAACATAATAAAAAGTAACAGAAACACAATAAAACACATTTCTAAATAAGAACAATTCTAGGAGATTAGGTGGTAACCGTAAAGGTTTTAATAGGTTAGCCTTCGAACTTAGAAACTTTAGTTTTCCTTTTTACTCTTTTCAAAAACGAAAAGAGGAAATAACGACGACTAGTGGTCCAAATTAAGACTAATCCGCTCCTTTAGTCTTAATTCAATTTTTCCTAACAACAGTTGGGTGGCGACTCCAAAAATCAAATGAAATTCCTAACTCAAGTCGAGGATCTATATTAGATGAGCATAGGGTCTAGTCTAGATCGAATTAGGAATGGGAATTCAAAAATTAGACTCGACAGGATGGCGACTCCGCTGGGGACCCATGCTAGTAGGCTAGCCACCTGAATCTCTTCAAATTGTTATGTTTAAGAAATGTGTTTCATTTTTTACTTTGTTGCTAACCTTTCAGTGATTAGTTAGATTTTTTCTTTACTGCGGGGGCATGCATGCATATATCTGTGTGAGTAGATGCGGTCGAACCCGGACCGTCCTAGAAACCTAAGACGGGGAGCCATTGTGTAGGTTTCAGACGAAGTGAGTTGATTCACCGTTCGGGACCGATTAGGCTACCCCACCCTATGCTTCAATATGGCTTGAGATCCATTTCTCCGAGAATGCGGGAGGCCATAGAGCTCGGGAACCAGTTAGAACCAACCTACTTGCATACATAACATCATAAGGGGTTGACAATTAAATGATGATGTAATGGTTTGTTATTTTCTTTTTTAGAGTTCAAATCTATTTCCCTGTAAATGTTTTCATAGTTCTGTTTGTAATTAGGCAATTTCTTATTGTAATAGATGGCTAGCACCGCAGTCAACCGCCTCCTCTGCAAAGAAATTCGGGTGTACAAACCTTTGGACACAAAGTTCGTACTGGACCACTGGGTTACCTTGTACAATCCTGAGGAGCAGGCCTTCATCCAGCAAAAGATAGGGCCCATCCTCTCACTAACGAAGATAGAGGAGAATTTGCCTTTGGTATGGGCTATGCTCCATCTATGGGAAATCGAGCCCGCAGCTTTCTTTATTGGGCCGCATGGGATCACCCCTACCCTGGAAGAGTACACTCAATTGCTACAGGCTCCAGCACTAACCGATCAAATCTATATGCCAGACCTCGAGGCCAAGCCGGCCGGTACCTTCAGCAGATTACTAGGCATCCGTAAAACAGCAATCAACAAAGCCTTGGAAGCTCAGTTGGAGAAAACCCAAGCCAAAGTCAAAGAATTAGAAGCCGTCATCAACAGGAAGCCTGAGTCTCCACAACAGAAGACCAAAAGAGCTAGGAAATAGATCATTATTTGTAATCTTTTTTATTATCGAACTCCAAAATTTTCAATATGAATAAAAGTAAAGTTTCAATATTACATTGTCAATCAATTGTCAACCCTTTTATTTTTAGCATCCGTGTGACACATGCATAGCATTTGCATACATTATACTAAAAAAAGAAAAATGCGCGCCAGTTATTAAAGATAGCTCCTAAATAACCAAATCTTCCAGAAGCCCAATTCATACCCGCTCAAAGACCAAAATGGAAAACAGCGGCAACTGCAACAACACTGGCATTGACTATGTTCCTACAGCTAGAGAAGAAGCGCAAGCAAGAGGTGTCAAAGGCAGAATGAAGGGGAAGCCAATCGACACCCAGATGTGCATCCCACCTCTCTAACAATCTGTCCGAAAGGCAAACATCATTCAAGAGCTTCGGATAAACGAAGAGGACGACAGCAAAGGGAAGTCAACTCCCCGCACATCCAACCAGCATTCGGCTCTGAACAATTGGTTTTGTTATCCTATCAGTAGTGCTAGATCTCCTACCATCGAACATCAGGGATATTTCGCGCAGGTAGAAAGTAAAAACGCTGATATCGTTTCCAACGCTGCTGGGTCAGTTGTTGAAGGTGATATTATAGACCACGAAATAATACAAAAAAATTGGCTAAAACATGAACAAAGCGGAATATCGATCGACGAGCCTATGGAGACAGTAAATCTAGGAAGCATGGAAAACCAGAAGAACCTCAAAATCGGGACCAGTTTGAGTGCTGAGCAAAAATGTGAGATAACCGAGCTATTAACGGAATATGCAGATGTGTTTGCCTGGTCATATGGTGACATGCCAGGGCTAGACCAGTCAATAGTAGTTCACAGGCTTCCCACAAGGGAAGATGTCAAACCTAAAAAACAAAAACTGAGAAGAGTTAGGCCTGACATCTTACTGAAAATTAAAGAAGAAGTTAAGAAACTGTTAGAAGTAGGGTTCATTGAAGTATCCGACTACCCAGAGTGGGTAGCAAATATAGTCCCCGTCATGAAAAAGAACAGAAAAGTACGTGTATGCATAGACTTTCGGGACTTAAACCAAGCCACGCCAAAGGATAACTTCCCCCTACCTCATATTGATGTTCTAGTGGACAACACTGCGGGAAACCATCTCTTCTCATTCATAGACAGTTTCTCAGGATATAATCAAATAAAAATGGCTGAGGAAGATAAAACCAAAACGACCTTCATCACAATATGGGGGACTTTCTGTTACAAAGTCATGCCCTTCGATTTGAAAAACGCCGGGCCAACGTATCAGAGAGCCATGGTCGCTATACTTCATGATATGATGCATCAAGAGGTTGAAGTATATGTCGACGACATGATAGCCAAATCCAAAGAAGGAGAAAGCCATATAGATATCCTGAGAAAATTTCAGCTCAAGTTAAACCCAAAGAAATGTACTTTCGAGGTCACAATGGGGAAATTGTTAGGATTTGTCATAAGCCAGGAAGGCATTAAAATCGACCCTGACAAGGTAAAGTCCATATTAGAATTACCTTCCCCATGCTCCGTTAAAGAAGTAAGAAGCTTATTGGGAAGATTAAATTACATAGCTCGTTTTATCTCACAGCTCACCGACAAATGCCGGCCACTATTCCATCCGTTGAAGAAGAACGCCACAATAGAATGGGACGACGAATGTGAAGAGGCATTCCGAACAATCAAAGATTATCTTATAAAACCTCCAGTCTTGATAGCCCCTAAACAAGGAAAACCCTTATTCTTATACCTCACTATACTCCCTGAATCCATGGGATGTGTGCTGAGGCAGAAAGATGACGAGGGAAGAGAGCGCTCCATATATTATCTAAGCAAGAAGTTCACAGACGGGGAACAGAGGTACTTAGAGGTGGAGAAGACTTGTTGTGCTTTAATTTGGGTTATGCATCGGCTAAGGCAATATACCCTTTACTACCATATTGAGCTGCTGACAAGACATGATCCCTTGAAATACTTGGCAGAGAAGCCAGCCTTGATAGGAAGAATCTCTAAGTGGCAAATGCTCCTATCTGAGTTCAACATTACATACGTAAATCAGAACTCGATGAAAGGGCAAGCCTTAGCCGACCAATTGGCGGAACACCCTGTCGAGACAGGTTCCCAAGAACTACAGGCCTAATTTCCAGATGAGAATATATTGACGATGGAAAATAGGCTGGTAGAAGACTTTGGGATAGGGCAGAATGCTAAATGGAGATTATTTTTTGATGAAGCTGCCAATGTATTCGGTTGTGGGGTTGGGGCAGTATTGATATCCCCGGATGGCATTCAATTCCCTGCAGCGATGAGACTTATATTTCCCTATACCAATAATATCGCAGAATATGAAGCATGTATTTTTGGCCTCAAAATGGCCTGCCAAATGGGAATCCGCGAATTAGAGGTATACGGGGATTCGTTGCTCATCATACTACAAACAAGAGGGGGATATAAGACTAAAGACCCCAAACTGGTACCATATCATCAACACTTGACAGAGCTAATTGAGGAATTCAAGGCAATCACTTTCACATACATCTCGAGAACTCAGAATCAGTTCGCAGATGCACTAGCCACGCTAGCATCTATGATCCAGATAACAGGGGGGAGCCGAAGTTTAACCGATGAAAATAGACATCGAAAGTCGGCCCGCCTACTGTTTAATAATGGAAAAGATACAAGATAACAAACCCTGGTATCACGATATCAAGACCTTTCTCCAAGAAGGTAAATACCCCGAAATGGCTAGCAAGAATGACCAAAGAACACTCAGAAGGTTAGCAAGCCATTTCCTATTAAGTGGGTCCATACTTTACAAAAGATCATTTGATACCACCTTATTAAAATGTGTGGGCAAAGATGAAGCACGCGAACTGATGAAGGAAGTACATAAAGGAGTATGTGGACCTCATATGAATGGCTACATGTTGGCCCGAAAAATCATGAGGTTAGGATATTATTGGTTAACCATGGAATCAGATTGCATAAAATATGTCAAGCACTGTCATCTGTGTCAAGTCTACGCAAACCGGATAAATGCTCCGCCCAACGAGCTACATTTGTTATCAGCACCATGGCCATTCTCCATGTGGGGAATCGACATAATAGGCCCTATCACTCTAACAACGTCCAATGGCCACAGATTTATACTGGTAGTGATCGATTACTTCACCAAATGGGTAGAAGCTTCATCATATGCCAATGTCACAAAAGGGGTAATAGTCTGCTTCTTAAAAAGGGACATAATAGCCCGATATGGAGTTCCTGAGTCTATCATCACTAACAACGGTACCAATCTTAACAATAAATCGATGACAGGTTTATGTCAGCAATTCCACATAAACTACAGAAATTCAACTCCCTACCGACCTCAAATGAACGGGGCAGTAGAAGCAGCTAACAAAAATATCAAGAAGATTATTGAGAAAATGACAACAACTTACAAAGATTGGCACGAAATGTTGCCGTTTGCTCTCATGGCTTATAGGACTTCTATAAGAACATCCACAAGAGCCAGCCCTTACTCATTGGTATATGGTACAGAAGCAGTGCTACCAGTTGAAGTTGAGATACCATCATTCAGAATCCTGGTAGAAACTCAGTTAACTGAGTCAGACTGGGTAAATAAGAGGATTGATCAGCTGAATCTGATTGATGAAAGAAGACTTACCGCATTATGTCATGGCCAGTGTTACCAACAAAGAATGGCCCGAGCATTTAACAAAAAGATGAGACCTCGGTACTTTAAAGAGGGGGATCTGGTGTTAAGGAAGGTTCTCCCGAACGCCCAAGACTCCAGAGGAAAATTCACACCAAACTATGAAGGCCCTTATGTGGTGAAAAAGGCTTTGTCAGGAGGTGCTCTGATGTTAACTCAGATGGATGGTCCCGAGTTGAGAGACCCCATTAACACAGATGCTGTAAAGATGTACTATCCTTAGGCAAGGGAATTGAAATTTTGCCAATGTTTATGAAAGCCAATGTTCGATATAAATTTCTTCGAGTCAAATTTTTACTTTTTACAAGTAAAGTTAATATCCCTGAATGATCAACAATCAATTCTCATCACAACAAATATTCTTAAACACATTACCCACCATATCACCAATGATAGATAAATGTTGAAATGATAATGAATCTTAATATAGTTGTGATATAATCCTATCTATTTTTGAACATTAGAACTGAGCGCATCATTAGGATAACATTACCGTCAAAAGAGCCTTGCACATAAAGAAAGGGAGCACATCAAAATTTTCAACCCCGTGTCAAGATAAGAAGAAATGAAGCAGAAGCAAACCAGCACGAAGGTTCGGTTGTTTGGTTGCTATCCACGATAAACTGGCAAGCATATTAAAATAAATAACTATCATCATATCATCACATCATTTAGTTCAGGCTGTAGAAAGCATATTCAAAAGCATAAAATGAGTCAGCCCATAGTGGGGCATTTGCCTAAACATTCCCCATAATAGGGTAGTCAGCCCAAAAAGGGGCACTTCCCTAGATCTCTTCCAAGGTCAGTCTATAAAGGCACCTTTCTAGATATCATTTTTACATTAGGTTAGTCAGCCCAAGAGGGGCGCTTTCCTAAACATCCTCTCTTAAGGTTAGCCCATAGGGGGCACCTTTTTGAGAGATCATTCAATCCTAGGTTAGTCAGCCCATAGGGGGCACTTTCCTAAAACTTTGTTCTCATGGTTAGCCCATAGGGGGCACTTTTTGAGACAATTCAATCCTAGGTTAGTCAGCCCATAGGGGGCACTTTCCTAAAAATTTGTTCTCATGGTTAGCCCATAGGGGGCACTTTTTGAGACAAATTCAATTCCAGGTTAGTCAGCCCATAGGGGGCACTTTCCTAAAACCTTATTCTCATGGTTAGCCTCTAGGTTAGTCAGCCCATAGGGGGCACTTTCCTAAAATTTTGTTCTCATGGTTAGCCCATAGGGGGCACTTTTTGAGACAATTCAACTCCAGGTTAGTCAGCCCATAGGGGGCACTTTTTGAGACAATTTAACTCCAGGTTAGTCAGCCCATAGGGGGCACTTTCCTAAAACCTTGTTCTCATGGTTAGCCCATAGGGGGCACTTTCCTAAAACCTTGTTCTCATGGTTAGCCCATAGGGGGCACTTTTTGAGACAATTCAACTCCAGGTTAGTCAGCCCATAGGGGGCACTTTCCTAAAACCTTGTTCTCATGGTTAGCCCATAGGGGGCACTTTTTGAGACAATTCAACTCCAGGTTAGTCAGCCCATAAGGGGCACTTTCCTAAAACCTTGTTCTCATGGTCAGCCCATAGAGGGCACTTTTTGAGACAATTCAACTCCAAGTTAGTCAGCCCATAAGGGGCACTTTCCTAAAAATTTGTTCTCATGGTTAGCCCATAGGGGGCACTTTTTGAGACAATTCTATCATAGGTTAGTCAGCCCATAGGGGGCACTTTCCTAAAAAAATTTGTTCTCATGGTTAGCCCATAGAGGGCACTTTTTGAGATGATTCCTATTCAAGGTTAGTCAGCCCATAGGGGGCACTTTCCTAAAACTTTGTTCTCATGGTTAGCCCATAGGGGGCACTTTTTGAGACAATTCAATTCAAGGTTAGTCAGCTCATGAGGGGCACTTTCCTAAACTCTCCCGATTAGTCAACTTTTGGGGCACTTTTCGGAAAAATTCTTCCAAACAGTTGCTAGTCTAACAAGACGCTTCTGTTGACAAGTAGCCAGCTCATAAGGGCACTTCCTGAGTAAATTTGCTTTTCAAGGTTGCCAGTCTAATAAGACGCTTCCTATCATCATTTCTGCTACACTCCTAAACAATGCTTGAGATGTGTCCTGTCGCCAATTAGTCAGCCCATAAAGCACTTTTTGGGAAGAAACATTATTCTAAGTTGTTAGGACCATCTTAAATCGTGGGATTATTAGCTCTTGGAGCATTTTCCTACCAAAAACCTAATTAAAAGGCCAAAAATGGCGTCTTCTTTTTTGTCTTTGTAATTAAGTTTTGCAAACTTTACTACAAAAAGGGGAAGCTGTAAACACCCCATTTTTGCCCTAGGAATCAATAATTCTCAAAAATAATCAATTTTCAATTTTCTCCATTTTTTTTCTAATTTTTCTCTAATTTACCATATTTAATAAAAATATTCAAAAAAATAAAAATAAATAGGAAAACACATCAATTTTGAAAAATGATTTCAGAAATGGTAATAACAAAGGATAAATATTTTTTACAAATTTTTGAAAATACAAAAAAATGGAAAAATTGCATCGCATGTGTACAATTTGCGATGTAAATAAAATCGGGAAATTGGGCCAGCTCACCTAGCTCGTGTGTGCGCATGGGGAGCGTGTGGAGGCCAGAGGTCGCGAGTTCGAATCTTCCCCCGAGCACTCTGTGCAATTTTTTTTTTTTTGCCTTTCGCCTGGAGTTGCCACATGGCAGCGTGTGATTGGCCGAGGGAAGTCACGCGTATCGCGCGTGATCGTCTTCTTCGCAAGCCCAGCCGGAGAAAAATCCGACAGAAGTCCGATAAGGCTGAAATTCCTGGATTTCTTCAAATCTTTTTGGATTTCAATAAATCTAAAGCCGAATCCATAAGATAAATAAAAGAAAAACAAGAGATCAACATCAAATCGCCAGGATAAAATCAAATCTAAAAACGGAAGAAATTCGGATTTATCCAAATCGGCCAATTTAAGCTTATCCAATAGGGTTTCTGGACGCCTATAAATAGAGGAGGAAGGGAGGAAGCAAGGGGAGAGATCAGAATTGAGAGAAAGTGAGAAAAGAGTGCAAATCGGAGAGCATCGGAGAAGGACCCAAAACCGCAACCACCGACCGGCGTTGAACTACCACCAGGAGGCGATCTGGGAGTGAACCACCGCCACCATTGGATTCAACGCCCTCGAGAAGCTAGGATTCGACACCTCACCCGCTGCAAAAAGCCGCCGGAACGCCGTGATCGAGCAACCCTCGCCGCCGTGTCTGACCGATCCGACCCGACCCGCGCACCGACCCGGATCCTGGTAAGTCGGATTTTTTTATTTTATTTAATTTACTCATTTTGTTTATTTATTTATTCCGAATTAATTTATTATTTGTTATTTATTTAGCTATTTATTTATTTGTTTTTGTTTTATTATCAATAAATAGGAAAATGTATAAATTAGATTTTTCTAGAATTTAATAATGTAGAAAAATAAAAAATAAGAAAAAAATAAAATAATAAAATAATAAAATGTAGAAAAATAATAAAAAATATTAGGAAAATAATAATAAAATTTTAGATTTCAAAATAGGATAGATATTAACTTAGGATAAAATTTTTAAAAAATTCACAAAAATTATAGAAAATTTAATAAAAATCATAAAAAAATCATAAAAAATAATAAAAAAACTACAAAAATCATAAAAATGATGAAAATCATAAAAATCATAAAAAATCATAAAAATTATTAAAAAATCAAGAAGAATAATAAAAATCACAAAAAATCATAAAAATGAGTTTTAGAACTTAGAAAAATCATTTTTCTTAAAATAAATAAAAAATTGATGTTTTCCTTAAAAATCATTTTCAAAAATCAAATTGAAACTTAGGCTTAGATTTTTTCAGAAAAAATCCCAATAATGATAAGAACATAAATCAAAAGAGATTTCAAAATTAAAATTCACAAACCAACTTAAGGTTTTCAGAAAAGCGAACTACGGCTTGTTTGATCCTGAGTAGCAGGTACGTAGGCACCCATTCGGGTCAACCCATAAAATGAATGAAAAATCATTTTCTTGAAATAATTCGAAAACATAATAAAAAGTAACAGAAACACAATAAAACACATTTCTAAATAAAAACAATTCTAGGAGATTAGGTGGTAACCGTAAAGGTTTCAATAGGTTAGCCTCCGGACTTAGAAACTCTGGTTTTCCCTTTTCCTCTTTTCAAAAACGAAAAGAGGAAATAACGACGACTAGTGGTCCAAATTAAGACTAATCCGCTCCTTTAGTCTTAATTCAATTTTTCCTAACAACAGTTGGGTGGCGACTCCAAAAATCAAACAAAATTCCTAACTCATGTCGAGGATCTATATTAGATGAGCATAGGGTCTAGTCTAGATCGGATTAGGAATGGGAATTCAAAAATTAGACTCGACACCTACGTTGTTTTTTCTTTTCATCACTAGTGAGTAATATCTAAGGTTGATTAGGTTGGTTCTTTTGATTTGAATTTGGCATCATTTGTATCCTCTCTTGTAATGATATATAATTGAGTAGTTTTATCACTTGTTATTGCCATCAAATTTACTTTACATTGTGTTCCATGGAATGGCATTGTTCTGAGGAAGGGTTTACGGTTTTTGTGTTGATGTTTTGATTGAGATTAGATTGGAAATTGAGTTGAATTCTTGATTAAATTGAGAAATATCATCATTGTGGTTTTAATCTCATTGATTTTGTAATTTGGATCACATTCAAAAAATTAGGGTTCACGCAATTTTGCTATAATTTGAATTGATTTGATCTTGTCATTTAAGAGTTGTTTAATTGGTTGATTTGCATGTGCTTAAACCTCGACCCAAGCCAAACCAACCCCCCCTTCCTTCCCCTTTAGGCACATCATCTTTTTGGTATCAAAGTTAAACATATTTGGTTCATTCAATCTTGATCATGTTGGTGTTGTGGAATTGGTTTAATAGTAGAAGTTCACATAATTGGAAGCTAGTTTGATTGACATTGTATGATTGTCTTTCAAATTACTTTCGCATGTGCTTAAACTTGGTTTTAGGCACATCATAATTTGGTATCAGAGCTTGAGGTTTTGAGAAGGGGTTGATTGAATTTGGAATTCAAAAATTAGGGGTTGTTGAATTAGCACATTGATCCAAATTGTGAAGTGAAGTTGCATTTTATTCCTTGTGTTGTTGAAGTGCTATCTTATTGTTTAGTTATTATACACTTGGAGACTTGTAACATTCTTAGCTTCCTTTTATCATTGGCCGTGAGTGTGTAGTGTCTTGAAGTGGACATGAGGAGTAAGAGTGTTGATCCTCTGTGATCAATTGGAGGAATGTGAATTGTCTTGTGCATTTTCGGAAATTGGAGGAGTAGCAATTGTGATTTCAGATTTACATTTTTAGAATTGAAGTGTGATTTAAGGAAGCAATTTGAATTTCAAAACACACATTAAGTGATTGTTTAATAGTGTGTTCATTTGAATTTGAAATAAGGTCTTACCATTTATGGAATCTTGCAATTATTGAACTCAATTTCAATTTGAAATTTGAGTTGCCTTTGTTATTGTAGTTGCGGTTTAATATATTGTGTGGAAGTGGGGAAGTGTACCGTGACTTGAAGAGGTGTGTGTGTAGAGTTGTGTTTTTGTAAATTTAGAGAAGGGTGTGTGTATTTGGTATTGTTTGTTGTGTATGTTGTATAAATAATTGTTGTTGGTGGTGTAAACATTATGGAACCATGGACAAAGGGGAGTTTTGTGGCAGTGAAGTTATGCATTTGTGCTTGTGTTGAGGTGCTACCCATTGTGAAGTTAATTAGTGTGAAACCAAAACAAGAAAAGGAAAGTTGAGCAGTAGAATTTGAATTCAAATAAGTTATTAAAGTGTGAAAGTAATTGAATTTATTACTTAAACACTTGTAATTGAATTTAATTCTAAACTATTTAGAAGTAATTGTGTGTACTTCATTTATTTAACTTTACTTGAAGTACCAAGAATTATTTCATTGTGCTTCAATTATTTCACTTGACTTTGCTTGAAGTAACATTAAGCATTTCTTGTATTGGTTGAAGTGTGAGCACCATGGGTATGTAAGGGTGTGTTGTTGTGGTGTTGGTAGTGAAGTATGTTATTAACTTGTTGAAGTTAGCTAATAACCATGTCAAATGATGTGCATACTTCTATTACTTTGGTACATCAAGTAGTAACTTCCTATCCAACCATTGATGATGGACAAAGAGAAAACTTGCTTCATACTTTTTGTAAGGTACAAGGAAATTTGTGCGTAATTATTATTGATGGTGGTAGTTGCACTAATGTTGTAGCTACATCATTAGTATCGAAGTTGAAACTTGAAACTTACATCATTAGTATCGAGGTTGAAACTTGAAACTATCCCACATCTCGAACCCTATACATAACATTGGCTAAACGATCAAGGTAGTCTTTGTGTGACCTAAAGGGCTAAGGTACCCATCAGTATAGAAGACAAGTATTGTGATGAACTTAAATGTGATATTATTCGTATGTGTACATCCCATATATTGCTTGGCAGGCTATAGTTATATGACAAAATGGTAATACATGATGGGTATAGAAATACTTATATGTTCCAACAGGATGGTAAACGTATAGTATTGAACCCTATGTCGCCATCAGAGGTCCAAAAGATGCAAAGACATATAAGACAACCATCACAAATTCCTGAGGATCATAGCCACATAATCAAGTCTTCAGAGGTTCTTGAGGTTTCTAGTTACACGAGCTAACCTATAGAGCACAAAACTTGTCAAACACAAATGTGCCAACCTTTAAAGGATCCTGATGATCAGAGTCAGATAAGCAGACCACCAGAGGATGAAACTGTTCAAGGGCAGTTATGTTCACCTTTAGAGGTACTAGAGCCTCATGAGCAATTGAGTAAACCATTAGAGGATTCTGAAGGTCAAAGTCAGATGAGCCCATCATCAAAGGGCCAGACTGTTTAGAAACAGTTGTGTCCACCTTTAGAGGTTTTAGAGAGCTGTGAGCAGTTGAGATAACCATTAGAGGGCCATAAGGATCAGCAACATACATATGAGTTAGAAAAGGAGGAAACAATATTGTCGAGTCTAATTTTTTATTTCCCATTCCTAATCTGATCCATACTAGACCCTATGCTTATCTAATATAGACCCTCGACTTGAGTTAAGAATTTCGTTTTCTTTTGGAGTCGCCACCCAACTATGGTTGGGAAAGATTGAATTACGACTAATTGAGCAGATTAGTTCGAATTTGGACCACTGGTCAGCGTAATTTCCTTTTTCATTTTTGTGAAAAGAGGAAATGGGAAAACCAAAGTTTCTAAGTTCGGAGGCTAACCTATTAAAACCCTAAGGTTACCACCTTATTCTCCTAAAATCTAAACCTTGTTCGAAATGTCTTTTATTTATTTTTTTTTTGTTGTGTTTTTGTTGTGTTTTTAAATAACCTATTCTAAAAAAAAATGATTTTTTTTTTCTTTTTAGGGTTGCCTTAAATGGGTGCCTACGTACCTGCTATTCAGGATCACATGGGCCGTAATTCGCTTTTTCTAAAAAACTTTAATGTGTTGGTGATTTTTAATTATAAATTTCTTTTGATTTATGTTTTTACCATCTTAGTATTTTTCTAAAAAAATCTAAGCCTAAGCTTGATAATTTGATTTTTTGAAAATAATATTTTTTTTAAAGGAAAAAACCAATTTTGGATTTATTTAAGAAAATGATTTTTCTAAGTAATGAAAATTTCATTTTTTTCTATTTTTCAACCCATTTCTACTATTATAAATTTTTATTGATTTTTATTAATTTTTATTAAGTTTTTATAATTTTTATTAACTTTTATTAATTTTCATAATTTTTTATTAATTTTTATTAAATTTTTATTGAAAAATTTTCTCCTTAATTTTTTATCTATCCTATTCTAAAATCTAAATTTCTATTATTATTTTTTCTAATATTTTTATCATTTTCTTTATATATTTTCACATTTTTATTATTTATTATTATAATTATTTATTCTTATTATTATTCATCCTAAAAAAAAACTAATCTAAATTTCAACATTTTTTTCTATTTTTGAATTAAATAACTACAGAAATTCAAAAAAAATAACTAACTAAATAAATAAAATTAAAAAAAAATCAGAAAATCCTACTTACCTAAATCCGGGTCGGTGCGCGGGTCGGGTCAGTCGGGTCAGATCGGGTCTAGTTGGGTCAGGTCAATTGGGCACGATGACTAGGAGTGCTCGTTGACAGCGTTTCGGTGGCTTTCTATGGCATTTAAAGGCAGCTTTCGAGCTTTTAAGGGATGGGGAACTCAACCGTGGTGGTGGTTTTCTTCAAGATCGCCTCTAGGTGGTGGTTTCGAGCTCGATCGACGGTCGTGGGTTGAAGAATTCCGCCGAGGCTTCGATTCTCTCTTTTTCTCACTTTTGATCCGTGCTTTCGCTTGATGCCTTCGATTCCTATTTATAGACGCTCGAAAACCCCTCCGGATAAGCTCAAATCCTTGATTTGAATAAATCCGAATTTTTCCGTTTTTTAGATTTGATTTTATCCAACAAATTTGATACCGATTCATTGTAATCTTGTAATTTATCTAGATAATTCGGTTTTAGATTGATTGAAATCCAAAAAGATTTGAAGAAATCCAGCATTTTTAGCCTCGTCAGACTTCTGCCGGATTTTTCTCCGGCTGGGCTCAAGGAAGAAGACAATCATGTGCAAGGCACGTGTCTTCTCTCGGCCAATCGCATGCTGCCACGTGGCAGCTCCAAGGGAAATGAAAGAAAAAATTTTTGAGTGCACGTAGGGGGATTCGAACTCGGGACCACAGGCTCTCTCACACATTCTAAGCGCACACATGAGCCAGTTGAGCTAGCCCAGATATCAATTTTTTTATATTATGCAAATTGTATACATGCGATGCAATTTTTTTTATTATTTTTGTATTTTTTGAAATTTCAAAAAATTGTAAAAATTGTTTAATACTTTTTATTGCCATTTTTGCAATTATTTTTCAAAATGGGTGTATTTTTCCTATTTATTTTATTTTTTGAATATTTTTCCTATTTTTGCTAAATTGGAGAAAAAATAGAAAAAATTAGAGAAAATGGTAATTATTTATTATTGATTATTATTGATCATTAGGGGCAAAAATGGGGTGTTTACAGCTGCCCCTCTTTATAGTAAAGTTTGCAAAACTTAACTACAAAAATAAGAAAGATGCCATTTTTGGCCTCTTAATTGAATGGATAATGCATTGGTTTGGCTGGTTATCTAGAATTGGGTCTCTAGTTCGAAAATGCTCGACGAGCTAATAATCCCACGAGTATTTCGTGATGGTTGGTATTGCTTAGGGAATGATCTTAAACAACCTAGCAATCATGGAGTAATGTATCATCCCAAAAAGTACTTTATGGGCTAACTAATTGGCGATAGGAAACATCTCAAGGATTGTTTAGGAGTGTGTTATTGTAAGTGGAATAGCTGATGATAGGAAGCATCTTATCGAACTAGCAACCTTGAAGAAAAGATTATTTTAGGAAGCGCTCTTATGAGCTAGCTACCTATCAATAGAATCGTCTAGCTAGACTAGCGACTGTTTGAGGAGAAATACTGTCGAAGAGTGCTCTTATGAGCTGACTAATTAGTTAACGACAAATTTGGAAAGTGTTCTCATAAGCTGACTAATTGATAGATTCAAAAAGTTCTTCTTTTGAGCTAACTGATCGATGGGTTCAAAAAGCGCTCGTCTGAGCTAACTGATTGATTTGAAAAGTGCTCATATGAGCTAACTAATTGACAACTTCAAAAAGTGCTCCTGTGAGCTAACTTCAAGAAAGGGTGTCTAGGAAAGTGCCCCTTTGCAGGCTAACTAACCTATAGCGAGAGGGCATGCCTTAGAAGGTGCCCCTATGGGTTGACGTTTTTGAAGGGGTGTTTGGGAAAGTGCCCCATTGTGGGCTAACTAACCTATGGTAGGAAGTGTCTTCTTAGACTCTCGACTTTGGGGAAGAAATATTTCAAAAGGTACCCCTACAGGCTGACCTTAGGAAGAGATGTTTAGGAAAGTGCCCCATTGTAGGCTGACTAACCTATGGGGAGAAACGTCTCAAAAAGTGCCCTTATGGGCTAACCCTAAGAGAGATTGTTTAGGAAAGTGTCCCAATGTGGGCTGACTAACCTATGGTAGGAATATACGTTTCGAAAGGTGTCCCAATATGCTGATCCTACGAGAGAATGTTTAGGGAAGTGCCCCAATGTGGGTTGACTAACCTTATGCTTTTGAATGGCTTTTACTAACTGAGCTAAATGATTTGATGTTTTCATGATATGCGGATGATAGTTATTTATTTTAATACGTTTGCCAATTTATCATGGATAGCAACCAAACAACCGATCATTCATGCTGGTTTGCTCCTGCTTCGCTCACTCTTGCTAACACAGGGCTGAAAATCTTGATGTGCTTCCTTTTTTGTGCTCATAGCTCTTTTGACGGTAGTGTTATCCTACTAATGTACCAGGTTTTAATGCTCAAAAGTAGGTAAAATTATATCACAAAATTTATTGAGATTCATTATCATTTCAATGTTTATCATTCATTAGTGAAGTGATGGGTAATGTGTTTAGGAATGTTTGTTGTAATGAGAATTGGTTGGAATTATTGACCATTCAGAAACATTAACTTTGCTTGTAAAAAATGAAAACTAGACTCAACGAAACTTGTATTGAATATTGGCTTTCATAAACATTGGCAAAATTTCAATTCCCTTGCCTAAGGATAGTACATCGTAACAGCATCTATATTAATGGGGTCTCTCAATTCTAGACCGTCCATTTGAGTCAATATCATAGCACCTCCTGACAATACCTTCTTCACCACATATGGTCCCTCATAATTTGGGATAAATTTTCCTCTGGAATCTTGAGCATTCGGGAGAACTTTCTTTAGCACCAAATCTCCTTCTCTAAAGCATCGAGGCCTCATTTTTTTATTAAATGCTTGGGCCATCCTTTCTTGGTAACACTGGCTTTGACACAATGCAGTGAGTCTTTTTTCATTAATCAAATTCAGTTGATCAAGTCTTTTCTTCACCCAGTCTGATTCAGTTAACTGAGTTTCTAACAGAATTCTGAATGATGGTATTTCGACCTCGACTGTCAAGACTACCTCAGTACCATATACCAATGAATATGAGGTAGCTCTAGTAGATGTTCTAATTGAGGTCCTCTAATCCATGAGGGCAAACGGCAACATCTCGTGCCAATCTTTGTAAGTAGTTGTCATTTTTTCAATGATCTTTTTGATATTTTTGTTGGCTACTTCTACTGCCCCATTCATCTAAGGTCGGTAAGGAGTTGAATTTCCATGGTTTATGTGGAATTGTTGACATAAACCTGTCATCGATTTGTTGTTAAGATTGGTACCGTTGTCGGTGATGATTGACTCAGGAACTCCATATCGAGCTATCATGTCCCTTTTCAAGAATCGGACTATTACCCCTTTGGTGACATTGGCATATGATGAGGCTTCTACCCACTTGGTGAAGTAATCAATGGCTACCAATATGAACCTGTGGCCATTGGATGCTGCCGGAGTGATTGGGCCGATTATGTCAATTCCCCACATGGAGAAAGGCCATGGTGCTGACAATGAGTGCAACTCGTTGGGCGGAGCATTTATCCGGTTTGCATACACTTGACACAAATGATAGTACTTGACATATTTGATCCAATCTGATTCCATAGTTAACCAATAGTAACCTAACCTCATGATTTTTCGGGCCAACATGTAGCCATTCATATGAGGTCTACATACCCCTTCATGTACCTCTTTCATCAGTTCACATGCTTCATTTTTATCTACACATCTTAGCAAGGTGGTATCAAACGATCTTTTGTAAAGTATAGACCCACTTAATAAGAAATGACTTGCTAACCTTCTGAGTGTTCTTTGGTCATTCTTGCTAGCAATTTTAGGGTATTTGCTTTCTTGGAGAAACGTTTTGACGTCATGATACTAGGGATTGTCATCTTATTCTTTTTCAATTGCTAAACAGTAGGCGGGCCGATTTTTGATGTCTATTTTCAACGGTTGGACTTCGGCTCTCCCTGTTATCTGAATCATAGATGCTAGTGTAGCGAGTGCATCTGTAAACTGATTCTAAGTTCTCGGGATGTATGTGAAAGTGATTGCCTCGAATTCTTATATTAGCTCTATCAAATGCTGATGGTATGGTACCAGTTTAAGGTCTTTAGTCTTATATTCCCCTCTTGTCTGTAATATGATAAGTGATGAATCTCCATATACTTCTAATTCGCGGATTTCCATGTGGCAAGCCATTTTGAGGCCGAGGATGCACACCTCATATTCTGCAATATTATTGGTATATGGAAATGTAAGCCTTATCGCTGAAGGGAATTATGTGCCGTTTGGGGAAATCAACACTACCCCGATCCCACAACCGAATACATTGGCAGCTTCGTCAAAGAACATCTTCCACTTAGGGTTCTGCTCTATTCCACAGTCTTCTACTGGTGTACCTTCCACTGTTAATATATTTTTATCAGGGAATTAGGCTTGTGGCTCTTGGGAATCTCCCTTGACAGGGTGTTCTGCCAATTGGTCAGCTAAAGATTGCCCTTTCATCGAGTTTTGATTTGTGTATGTGATATCAAACTCTGATAAGAGCATTTGCCATTTGGAGATTCTCCCTATCAACACGGGTTTCTCTACCAAGTACTTTAAAGGATCATGTCTTGTCAGTAGCTCAATATGATAGCAAAGGGTATATTGCCTCGATCGGTGCATGACCCAAATCAGAGCACAGCAAGTCCTCTCTACTTCTGAATACCTTTGTTCCTTGTCTGTGAATTTTTTGCTTAAGTAATATATGGAACGCTTTCTTCCCTCTTCATCTTTTTGCCCCAGCATGCATCCCATGGACTTAGGGAGTATCGTGAGATATAAGAATAAGGGCTTCCCTTGCTTCAGGACTATCAAGACTAGAGGTTTTATGAGATAGTCTTTGATCGTCCTGAATGCTTCTTCGCATTCGTTGTCCCATTCTACCACGGCATTCTTTTTCAACAGACGGAATAGTGGCCGGCACTTATTTGTGAGCTATGAGATAAAACGAGCTATGTAATTTAACCTTCCCAGCAAACCTCTTACTTCTTTAACAATGCGTGGGGAAGGTAGCTCTAGTATAGATTTTACTTTGTCAGGGTCGATTTTAATGCCTTCCCGGTTTATGATAAACCCTAACAACTTGCCCGTTGTGACCCCGAAAGTGCACTTCTCCGGCTTCAACTTGAGTTGGAACTTTCTCAATTGCTTAAACAACTTTCTTAGGATATCTGTATGGCTCTCTTCTTTTTTAGACTTGGCTATCGGGTCGTCGACGTATATTTCGACTTCTCGATACATCATATCATGAAATATCGGGACCATGGCTCTCTAATATGTTGCCCTGGCGTTTTTCAGGCCGAAGGGCATGACTTTATAATAGAAAGTTCCCCATGTTGTGATGAAAGTCGTCTTGATTTTATCTTTTTCAGCTATTTTTATTTGATTATATCCTGAGAAACCGTCCATAAATGAGAAAAGATGGTTTCCTGCAGTGTTGTCTACTAAAACATCAATGTGAGGTAGGGGAAGTTATCCTTTAGCGTAGCTTGGTTTAAGTCCCGGAAGTCTACGCATACGCGTACTTTTCCATTCTTTTTTATAACGGGGACTATATTCGCTACCCATTCTGGGTAATCAGACACTTCAATAAACCCTACTTCTAGCAGTTTCTTGACTTCCTCTTTGATCTTTAATAAGATGTCAGGCCTAAATCTTCTCAATTTTTGTTTTTTAGGTTTGACATCTTCCCTTGTGGGAAGCCTATGAACCACTATTGATGGGTCTAGTCCTAGCATTTCACCATATGACTAGGCGAACACATCCGCATATTCAGTTAATAGCTCGGTCGTCGCACGTTTTTGCTCAACACTTAAACTGGTCCCGATCTTAAGGTTTCTAAGTTTCTCAATGCTTCCTAGATTTACTGTCTCCACTGGCTCGTCAATTGAAATTCCACTTTGTTCATGTTTTTGCCAATTTTCTTATATTATTTCGTGGTCAAGGACATCGCCTCCAACAACCGACCCAGCAGCGTTGGAAACGATATCAGTGTTTTTATTTTCTACCTACGCAAAATGTCCCTGATGTTCGATGGTATGAGATCTGGGTAAAGTAAAATGAAAGCAGATATAAGTAAGACAAACTGTAATTTATTGAATTATATACAGAAGTCTCAATAAAAATCATTTAACAATCGTTCCCTATCCTTGAGCCGACCTAGAGCTATCAATAGGATAACATAACCAATTATTGAGAGCTGGATGTTGTTTGGGCGTACGAGGGGCTGGGCTCCCATTGTTGATGTCATCTTCGCTTATCCTTGGCTCTTGAATGGTAGTTGCTTGTCTGAATGATTGTTGGAGGGGTGGAATGTACATCTGGGTATGGTTTGGCTTCTCTTTCTTCCTGCCTCTGACACCTCTGGCTTGTGCTTCTTCCTGGGCTATAGAAACGTACCCTAGTCCAAACATCCCTTACTGCCCCTCCTTGAACTAATGGCCTTCCTTGTTAGTCACCACATTCACCTCGTTGAATATCTAGAGACCAAGGTCTTCAGAACCATCATCCCCAATGTATGGTATGGTGGTTTCTTTGTAGATGGCATAATCCCGCTCGCCCAACACAGTGACTATCCACCCACTTGCAATGAATTTGACCCTCTGATGGAGACTGGAGGGTATGGCTCCAGCGGTATGTATCCAGGGCCTTCCCAAAAGTAAGTTGAAAGATCTTGGGATGTCGAGGACTTGAAAGGATATGTAGAACACTTGCGAACCAATCTTCACTAGCAAGTTTATCTCCCCTACTATGTCTCTTTTTGACCTGTCAAAAGCCTTGACCACCATCAAGCTAGATTTAATATTGCTTGGATCGACCCCTAATAAGTTGAAGGTAGCCAATGGGCACACATTGAGGGACGACCCATTGTTGATGAGTACTTTGGAGACAATCGTGTCGTTTCACCTTACCACCATGCATAGTGGTTTTATATGTTGGTCTCCATCTTCTACTAGCTCTTCGGGGGAGAAAGATATCTGGTCCATAGTGAAAATAGAATTCGCCACGTGACTTATTTTGTCTGTAGCGATGCCTTCTGGTGCCTGGATCTGTTTGAGCACTTTGAAGAGTGCTTCCCAGTAGGGCTCGGAGGTTGTAAGGAGGCCCATGAGTGATATTTGGGCTGCAACCTTGTTTAGTTGTTCCATAATCTTATATTCACTCGCCTTGACCATTTTTGTAAATGTAGCGAGCCCCTCTTCTTCTTCCCCTCTTGTCTCCGTGTTGGGCACTTTAGTTGGGATTTTATATTTCGGGTCATAGACTCTCCCAGAGTAGGTGATTCCTCCCACCATAGGGGGTCGCTCTTGCTCGAGGGTCTAATAGTCAAACGGTGTCGCCTTATACCTCTCTGTAGGTATTGGGACATTGAACACCTATCTCTTCTTCGAGATTTGTATCTCGGTCGACTGTCTTTCATAGCATTTTATGACTCTTAGCTTTTGATTTGAATTTATCATGTTCACAGACTTCTCCCCTTCCTTTAGCGGGTTGTCCTCTTTCTCAAACTTAGGCCCCCATCCGCTAGGTGGCCCATACACAGTTGGGGTATAAGAATAGCTCACCAGGTACTCAAATCTCCCGTGTGATTCTCCTAAGGTACCGACCGTTGGGTCTCCGGCTAACCATCTCTTTTTTATATGTGACTTGGGGTTTTCTCTAGAGCTTGATGGGAATGCCTTTTCTGTTGGTCCGTCGCCTTTTGCTTGGAGGATTCTTTGGGAGCCAACTCTTCGGACGTGATCATATTGACGGTGGGCTTATGATTGGGCAACGGATTGGTGTTGACATTGGGTGCTAGGGTGTTAACAAAATCTAGTTGCACAATCCCAGTATCGATTAGATCCTGGATTTTATTTTGGAGCCCCCAGCATCTGTCTGTGGAATGCCCCTCTTGGCCCATATGATAGTCACATTTGAGGCTTGAGTCGAAGTTTCTGGGTTTATACCGGTCGTTTGGGATTTTGAAACTGATCAAATTATCCGCCCACAACCGAGCAAAGACCTGGCTGAGCGGGATCGGAATTAGGGTGAACTATCTCGGGACTTTGGCAGCCTGGGTGTAATTTGCCGTGGAGTGCTGGGCTAGGGCACTCGTAGTCTGGAATGTCACACGAGTTCCAACCTTGTCTACTTTACTGGAGTTAACTGTGCTAACGGTAGACTCCTTGGCTCTGTTACCTCCCAAGGGCCTTTGTGATGATGTAACCCTGGGAGGATCCATTGTTTGGAGTCTACCTGTTGTGATGGCGCTTTCAATCCAGTACCCTACAGCCACTACTTTTGAAAAACTAGATGATGTCTGGCCCACCAGATGTGAGAAGTAGGTCTTATCCAAAGTGTTGACAAATATGGATGTCAACTCTTTCTCAGAAATTGGGGTTGCTACCCTGGCAGCTTGAGCTCTCCATCGTTGAGCATACTCTTTAAAAGACTTAGCGTGTCTTTTTCGAAGACTCCCTAGATCAATCACTGAGGGGGCGACTTCGATGTTGAACTTGTATTGGCCGTAGAATTCCCGGGCAAGCCTTTCCTAGGTGTTGACCTGATTGAAATCCTGGTGGGCATACCAGACTAATGCAGGACCTATAAGGCTATACTGGAATGTCTAGATCATCAGTTGGTCATATTGAGCATACTTGCTCATCTTTCGAGTGTATAGCCTTGTGTGCATCTTGGGGCATCCAGTACCGTCATACTTCTCAAATTCTGGGGTCTTGAATTTATCGGGGTATACCTCCTCCCCATATGCTGGCAAGCTGGTGATCCTGGCTTGTTCGAAACCGTCAAGCCCCTCTATTGTTTTCATTTTGTCAGCCAGCTGTTGGAAGAGTCTCTTTTCCATCTCTTTCTGTCTCTCCTCCATCTCTTTCTTCAAGTCATCAAAGGTTGGACCCTGGTTGATTCTCGGCTCATACTCAAAGGCCGGGTTGAGGTGGGAATTGATTTCCTCATATTCTAGAGGCTGTCCCTCCACTGCTTTCCCTTTTCTAGCCCCTGAGTGTTCCTCTTGAGTCAGCTAAGTGGTGCGAAGGAGGCCAATGCTTTCAATCAGGAGGTGGACTTGTGCAGCTAGCTGTTGGACCGTTTGTTCCAAGGATACGATCCTAGAGTCTGAAACAGTGTCAGCACTTGTGTTGTTGCGATTGTCGCCACTGTTTTCCATTTTTGTTCTTGAACGTGTGCAGATTGGGCTTCTGGGAGGGTTCGGTTGTTTGGGAACTATTTTGATACCTGGCGCGCATTTTTTCTTTTTAGTATGATGTATGCATGAAAATGTGATGCATGTGTCACACGGATGCTGAAATAAAGGGGCCAACAATTGATTGATGACATAATACTAAAACTTTATTTTTATTAATATTGGAACTTTTGGAGTTCGATACTTGAAAAAAATGAAAGAGTACAATAATAATCTATTTTCTAGCTTTCTTGGTCTTCTACTGCGTAGACTCAGGTTTCCCATTGATTACAGCTTCTAATTCCTTGACTCTGGCTTGGGTCTTTTCCAACTAAGCTGCTAAGGCTTTATTTCTTTAGTTGGATTCCTTGAATCGACCTTTCTAGATATCCTTTTTATAATCTGCAGCCTCAATGTATACTTCCATCTGGGCCCTAAATTGCTCCAGGTAGATTTCCAGCTCCAAATTTACCTTGTCTGGCTTAGGTTGGGTGACATCTGGGACCTGGTATGCTCTTTCCCCCGTCTGATACAGCTGGTAGATCACGAACTCCCTGGTGGCTCGATGTTTACCCTCTTCGCCATCCAACTCTCCGAGGTCTACATTTGGGCTCTCGATTCAGGCTTCCCAAAGTGCTTTAACCTTTGCCAGCTTAGCAAATTTCTCAGCTACTAATAAGTTCGGATCTTGGTATTCAAATGTGACTGTTTCCAGCGAGGGCCGATAAACTATGTCTTGAGTAGTACCGAACTAGCAGACCACTGAGTTGGGATGATAACCTATACATTTGCTGATACCAATTAGAGGCACGGCTTGAAAGTTACTGCAGCTTAAGATAACTTTGTCGCAGCAACTCCATCTTGCTGTCCACAATATATCGTCAGCACTGAAACTTTTAAGCACTTCTACCTAACTATGGCTAGTAAGGTCGTCGGGCAGCTTTATCTTCTCTATGCATGAGTCTACGAGATCCACTTGTTGAGCCAAGGTTTTCCGAACCATGTTCAGCCCAAAACACTTGAGGTGGCTTACAAACCATATCAGGATAAGGTTGATATTTGAGCGGAGGATCCCGTGGCCTTTTTTTTTTTTTTTTACGAAGTTTAAGTTCCGGATCTGTTCAGCCAATAGAGCCGGGATGTAAGATTTTCCTTCCAGAAATTGGGTCACCAGTTCTACGACTCGGTAGTGGACATAGAAAGTTTCGGTGAGGAAGAGTATGGTGGCGAAGGCTATCAAGATGAAAGCACTCACCCTTCTTTGTCTCTAAGTCTTGGGGTCCCCACACAATATGTCTTTCCTGTCCCCATTATCTTCTCAGGTGATGAACCAGGCTTCCAACTCATCCATTCGTATACAGTTTCCGTTATAGTCTATTAAGGTCTTGTTGATTGTTGTTTTGCAGATACCTAGGAGTCTGCTGAAGATACTGACTGGCCCAGCCTCAAGATCCGGTATATAGACTTCGTTGGTTAGTGCTGGAGCCTGTAGTAGTTGGGTGTACACTTCCAGAGTAAGAGTAATCTCATGTGGCCTAATGAAGAAAGCCGCGGACTCTATTTCCCATAGGTGGCGCATGGCCCGTACCAAGGGCAAGTTCATCTCCATCTTCATTAACGAGAGGATGCCCTATTTTCTGTTGGATGAAGGCCTGCTCCTCTGGGTTGTATAGGGTGAACTAGTGGTCTAGTACCAATTTCGGGTCCAGAGGTTTGCATACTCGGATTTCTTTGCGAAAGAGGCGGTCAACTGTGGAACTAGCCATCTATTACAACAGAAAATTCTAATTACAACAAGAACTATGTTACAATGAGAGCATTACAAGGAAATGTATCTGAACTCCATGAACAGAATAAGAGTATTACATCATCAATCAGTTGTCAGCCCATGATGTCGTGTATGCAAATAAGTAGGTTCTAACAGGTTCTCAATCTCAAGCTCTATGGCCTCCCGCATTCTCGGAGAAATAGATCTCAGGCCATATCAAAGCATTGGGTGGGGTAGCCTAATCAGTCCCGAACGATGATCCTATCACTTCGCCCGAAACCTACACAATGCTCCCTCGTCTTAGGGTCCTAAGACAACCCGGGTTTGACCGTATCTATTCACACATTTAATGCATGCAGACTCAACAACAAAAGTAAATAACTGAATCCTAAATTTAGCTAAATCCCTAAAAGGTTAGCAATAGCATAACAAACCAAAAAGACATTTCTCGAAAAAAGTTATTTAAGGAGATTCAAGTGGCTAGCCTACTAGGAAATCTTCCCCAGTGGAGTCGCCATCCTGTCAAGTCTCATTTTTTATTTCCCATTCCTAATTTGATCTATACTAGACCCTATGCTCATCTAATGTAGACCCTCGACTTGTGTTAGGAATTTCATTTTGTTTTGGAGTCGCCACCCAACTATGGTTGGGAAAGATTGAATTAGGACTAATTGAGCAGATTAGTCCTAATTTGGACAACTGGTCAACATAATTTCCTTTTTCATTTTTGTGAAAAGAGGAAATGGGAAAACCAAAGTTTCTAAGTTCAGAGGCTAACCTATTAAAACCCTAAGGTTACCACCCTAATCTCCTAAAATCTAAACCTTGTTCGAAATGTCTTTTATTTATTTCTTTGTTGTGTTTGTAAATAACGTATTCAAAAAAAAAAATGATTTTTGTTCTTTTTAGGGTTGCCCTAAATGGGTGCCTACATATCTGCTATTCAGGATCAAACGGGCCGTAGTTCGCTTTTCCTGAAAAACTTTAATGTGTTGGTGATTTTTAATTATGAAACTTCTTTTGATTTATCTTTTTACCATCTTAGTATTTTTTTCTAAAAAAATCTAAGCCTAAGCTTGATAATTTGATTTTTTGAAAATAATAATTTTTTTTTAAAAGGAAAAAAACAATTTTGGATTTATTTAAGAAAATGATTTTTCTAAGTGATAAAAATTTCAGTTTTTCTATTTTTCAACCCATTTCTACTATTATAAATTTTTATTGATTTTTATTAATTTTTTATAATTTTTTTAACTTTTATTAATTTTCATAATTTTTATTAAATTTTTATTGAAAATTTTTCTCCTAGATTTTTTATCTATCCTATTCTAAAATCTAAATTATTATTATTATTTTTTCCAATATTTTTATCATTTTCTTTATATATTTTCACATTTTTATTATTTATTATTATAATTATTTATTCTTATTATTATTCATCCTAAAAAAAAACTAATCTAAATTCCAACATTTTTTCTATTTTTGAATTAAATAACAAATAAATAACTAAAGAAATTCGAAAAAATAAATAAAATGAATAAATAAATAAATAAATAAGAAATAAATAAAGAAATAAAATTTTAAAAAAATGAAAAAATCTGACTTACCTGGATCCGGGTCGGTACGCGGGTCGGGTCGAAGCGGGTCTGGTCAATCAGGCACGACGGTTGGGAGTGCTTGTTGACGGCGTTCCAGCGGCTTTTAAAGGCAGCTTTCGAGCTTTTAAGGGATGGGAACTCAATTGTGACGGTGGTTTTCTTCAAGATCGCCTCCAAGTGGTGGTTTCGAGCTCAATCGGCGGTCGCGGGTTGAAGAATTCTGGCGAAGCTTCAATTTTCTCTTTTTTATCTCTTTTTCTCACTTTTGATCTGTGCTTTTGCTTGCTGCCTTCGATTCCTATTTATAGATGCTCGAAAACCCCTCCAAATAAGCTCAAATCCTTGATTTAAATAAATTCGAATTTTTCCGTTTTTTAGATTTGATTTTTTCCAACAAATTTGATGCCAATTTGTTGTAATCTTGTGATTTATCTAGATAATTCGTTTTTAGATTAATTGAAATCCAAAAATATTTGAAGAAATCCAGCATTTTTTGCCTCGTTGGACTTCTACCGGATTTTTCTCCGGCTGGGCTCGAGGAAGAAGACGATCACGTGCGAGGCACGTGTCTTCTCACGGCCAATCACATGCTGCCACGTAGCAACTCCAGGGGAAATGAAAGAAAAAATTTCCAAGCGCACGCGGGGGGATTCGAACTCGGGACCTCAGGCTCTCTCACACGTTTCAGGCACACACACGAGCTAGCTAAGCTAGCCCAAATCTCAGTTTTTTTATATTACGCAAATTGTATATATGCGATGCAATTTTTTTTATTATTTTTGCATTTTTTGAAATTTCAAAAATTTGTAAAAATTGTTTAATCCTTTTTATTGCCATTTCTATAATTATTTTTCAAAATGGATGTATTTTTCCTATTTATTTTATTTTTTGAATATTTTTCCTATTTTTGCTAAATTGGAGAAAAAATAGAAAAAATTAGAGAAAATGGTAATTATTTATTGTTGATTATTATTGATCATTAGGGGCAAAAATGAGGTGTTTACAAATATTAGTGAAACGGGTTAAGATAGGAGAGACTTTAGTGGATAATAGGGCATTATTTGTGTTGCAGATAAGATACATCTTAGAAATGGAGGAGAGAAAGCAATCAACCCCTATGGTATTTCAGATATTGGGATTCTGCAGTGATACTTCTTTAGATGGCTTACTAAGAGGATACAAAATCTCCACTGCATTTGATCTGTCAGATTTGAGGACAAATGTTTTGAAGCCCGAGGAGATGATAGGAATCAAAATCCTACAAGACCTATCATTAGGATAAGAGCCAGAGGATTTCAAATCTTGGCAATGAGGCTCCTTTTTAAGCAAATCGACCCTAGAATTATTTGTTTACTAACCTCTATTCTATTACTCATGTATTATATATTCCAATAGGTTGAGACAGGGGAGACTTTAGTGGATAATGGGGCATTATTTGTGTTGCAGATGAGATACATCTTAGAAATGGAGGAGAGAAAACAATCACCCCCTATGGTATTTCAGATATTGGGATTTTGCAGTGATACTTCTTCAAATGGCTTGCTAGGAGGATACAAAGTCTCCACTACATTTAAACTATTAGATTTGAGGACAAATCTTTTGAGGCCCAAGAAGATGATAGGAATCAAAATCTTACAAAACCTATCATTAAGGCAGGAGCCAAAGGATTTCAAATCTTGGCGATGAGGGTCCTTTTTGAGCAAATCGACCCCAGAATTATTTGTTTACTAATCTCTTTTCTATTACTCATGTATTGTATATTCCAACGGGCACACTTATAATGCTTTATAGGGCGGCAGACAAACTCACTAAGACTCAGCTTATAGGTTATTCATGGATCGACCTAAGCCGGTGATGAGCTGGACTGACGAATCCAATTGAAGAGATAGCTTGCTGAAGATTATTTTGTACTTGTAATTTATTTCTTGTAACCATTTGTGTTGTAAGTTTTTGGGACATTTTTGTTTGGTTGTAATTTATGTTTTAGGACTGACCACCCTAAAGTGGCATAGTGGTAATTTTGTGGACATTTTAACCTTAAAAGGAGCAAGTATAAATACTTGCTTAAGTAGGGTTTTAGAGGATAGACTTGAAATTTGCAGCAAACACATTTCATGTAAGAGATTAGGGTTTCCCTAAGATTTCATAAGCTCTTATCAATTTCAATCTAAAAATTGGAATTATAGCAAGTTGCAACATAGAGAATTGTGAGTTATATCAATTCCCTATGTTGTTTTTTTCCTTTTCATTACTAGTGAGTAATATCTAAGGTTGATTAGGTTAGTTCTTTTGATATGAATTTGGCGTCATTTGTATCCTCTCTTGTAATGATATATAATTGAGTAGTTTTATCACTTGTTATTGCCATCAAATTTACTGTACATTATGTTGCGTAGAATGGCGTTATTGTGAAGAGGGGTTCATGGTTTTTGTGTTGATGTTTTGATTGGGATTAGATTGGAAATTGAGTTGAATTCTTGATTAAATTGAGAAATATCATCATTCTGGTTTTAATCTCATTGATTTTGTAATTCAGATCACATTCCAAAAATTAGGGTTCATGCAATTTTGCTACAATTTGAACCGATTTGATCTTATCATTTAGGAGTTGTTTAATTGAATTATTTACATATGCTTAGAGTCCCTTTTAAGCATATCATCTTTTGGTATCAAAGCAACTTATTTTACAAATTTGGATTCATAATATTTAGTGGTTCACGCCTCTTGAGGACTTGGATTTGGTGATTAAATTTGTTTCAATTGTTTGCGTATATGTGCTTGGATCCTTTGATGTTTTGAGCACATCATCTTTTGGTATCGGAGCTAAACATATTTGGTTCATTCAATCTTGATCACATTGGTGTTGTGGAATTAGTTTAATAGTAGAAGAAGTTCACATGATTGGAAGCTAGTTTGATTGACATTGTATGATTGTCTTTCAAATTGCTTTTGCATGTGCTTAGACTTGGTTTTAGGCACATCACTTATCTACCTCTAAGCCTCTTGGACCTCTGAAGGTGACATTGGGTTCAGCACTATACATTTACCTTTTTTCTAGAACACATAAGTATTTCTGCAGCCATCATGTAAAACCTTCCTATCATACAATTAAGGCTTGCTAAGTAATATATGGGATACACACATAGGAAGGATGTCATAGATAATCTCATCATGATATTTATCCCTTATGCTAAAAGGAACCTTAGCCCTCTGGGTAACATGTAGACTACCCTACTCACTCAACCAATGCAATTTATAAGGTTTGGGATATAGGGTAATGAATAGTTTCAATTTAGTCACTAATGATGCAGCTATTACATTAGTACAACTACCACCATCAATAATATTAGCATACAGATTACATTATACCCTGCAAGAGATGTGGAACAAATTTTCCCTCTACTCATCATCATTAGTAGGAAAAGAAGTTAAAGCTCAGTGCAGTACATTAATGGATAAATATTGATCATTTCCCTTATCCCTATGTACTACAACATCTGTGTCACCATAATACTCATCTAATACCGTTGACAAATCTATGTCCTCAAGCATATCTTCCCCATCTTCCTCACTCTCAACCTCCATAGTAGTCATAATCCTCCTATTTGGAGATTGAGCAGCCATATGTCCAAAAACCGAGCATTTAAAACATTTGATCTGACGACTTCGTCCTCTTGATGTCCCAACTACTAATGGCTTGTTATTATTTCCTATAACTATTTTTCCTTTCCCCACCATCTCCTTCTCCCCTCTACTATCCTGTACCATTAGGCTCTTTTCCACATTTCTACTGTATCTCCCTCTATTAGCCTATTTACTATCAAAACCATACAGCTTTGTAGAAGTCCCATACCTATTGCTCGTTGTTCTAAATAGATTGGATCGCCTCTATCTTTCCAATTTTAGAGCTAGCTAGATGGTGATGAGAGCCGTGATGGGAGCCAAGCTAAAAGGTGAAATGTGGATCCTCTTGAAGTGCCACCTGGACTGATCACAAGAACTCGAGTGAAATGATTCAAGGAAGCACTAAATAGGCTGATAAAGGATATCGAAGAAGCCAGAAAAGAGTGGAGAAACCATGAGAATGACCTTGCATTTGTTCAAATCATTCAAGGAGAGCAAAGCATAGGAGATCAAAGCTGTTGGCCTTGACAACGCTGGCTTAAACACTGCCGGCCTTGAACCAGCGTTGCAATTCGCACGCGACAAAGGGACTACACCGGCATACTACGCCGCCAGCCTATATACCTGGCATACATCCTACGCCGGCTACTACGCTGCCTCCTACACCGCCGGCTTTCATTGCTTGTTTGTTATTTTTCCGCGACTATATTATGTTATGTCGTTTTGGGCTTTTGTTATTACGAGTTGTAAACCTTAATATAAGCTGCTAGGGTTGGAAAACAGAGGATAGAACATTCATACAACATTGAATAGCACATTTTGAGAGAATTCCTCTCTTGGTTCTCTAAAGAACTTCTCTTGAACTTATCGGGTTTCTTCTGTGGCGTTCAACCAAACTTATCAATCAGTCTTTCATCCCAATTGTGGCGTCAACAAAACATACAAAGGTTCTTGCCTCGTCTATAGGCAACGGGTCGCGGTTTCACTTTGATTGTTTGGCATCTTGGGTTGCAATTGCGAACGTATTGGTATTTGGTTTTATCACACGTAAGCGTGGTTCGTATCAATTTGGTATCAGAGCCTAAGTTTGTTAAACATCAGTTCGGTTTAAGAAAGGTAACATCAAAACCCTAACTCTAATCATTCATATCAATTGTTCATATCAAGTTTCATGTTGTCATAGCTTCATACTTAAGCCCATAGTGTTAATTGTTTCTTGGGTAGTGTAGTGCATCCTATTAAGCTTGTTACAAAAAAAAAAAAAAAAAACGAGAACAAAAGGATGAAACAAAGGCAACAAAAAGGAAAGAAAAAGAGGAAAATTCAAGCCCCTAGAGTTGTTCTTGAATTCTACGGAAGGGATTGGTGTAGTTTGGGTTAGTTCCAAGAGAACTAAGAAGAGGGATTGGTGAGTTGATATCATCCTTGCTTGTGAGAATACACGAGTGATTGTGGGATATCATTCTTTGAGTGAAACATGTAAGGGAGTGAATCATGAGGCTCAATCCTATATATTTGTGTTAGTACTAACCTTTATTGTAGGAACTATGTCGAGGTAAAATTCTCTTGGAGGTGAGAGGGGGGGGGGGTTTGATGCTAGGTTAGTGATTGAGGCGTTGAGAAGTGAGATGAAGAGGATGTTTCAGGAGGGAATGGAACAAATTCATGAGACGGTGGAGAAAAAACTAGCGCAATCTAAAAACGTCTTTCAAGGGCGTAAAAGGGAGAGTTTTTCTAAGAGAGGACAAAGGGGTGGAGATGAACTTTCTAATGATGAATTTGATGAACCTTCTATTGGGAGTTATAGAGGTTATGGTGGTAGGAATAGAGGAACTAGGGATTGGGAAGATAGAGGAGATAGGAATAGAGAGGATAATCAATTGAGTAATATAAAGATGAAGATTCCTCCTTTCCAAGGGAAGAATGATCCCGAGGCATACTTAGAGTGGGAGAAGAAGGTAGAGATGGTGTTTGATTGTCACAATTATAGTGGGAGAAAGAAAGTGAAGCTTCCTGCCATTGAGTTTTCATATTATGCCATAGTGTGGTGGGATCAAATGATGTTGAATAGAAGAAAGAATGGTGAACTACCTATTGAGTCTTAGGAAGAGATGAAGAGGGTGATGAAGAAGCGGTTTGTTCCTACTTATTACTATCGTGAGTTGCACAACAAATTGCAAACTCTTAAGCAGGGAAGCCGAAGTGTGGATGAGTATTTCAAGGAGATGGAGGTTACTATGATTAGAGCAAATGTTGAGGAGGATAGAGAGGCTACCATGGCTAGATTCCTTGCGAGGTTGAATAGAGAGATACAAAATGTAGTGGAATTGTAGCATTATGTGGAATTGGAAGATATGGTTCACATGGCTATAAAGGTTGAGAACCAACACAGGAGGAAAGGTAGTAGTACTGCACGGCTTCAACAGGGTGCTGGTTCATCTACTTGGAAGACTAATCAATGGAAGAAGGAAGAAAAGTCTTTACCTACCAAGCCAAAAGAAGATCAGAAGCAAGCGGGTTCTACTCCTGGTACTCAAGGTAATCCTAATTCTTCTACTCCTAGAAATTGTGACATTAAATGTTTTAAATGCCAAGACAGATGCCATATTGCAAGTCAATGTCCGAATAGACGTCTTATGATTCTGCGTGATGATGGTGAGTATGAGACTGAGGGGGATAGTGAAGATGATGATATGCCTCCATTGGAGGACGCTAGTGATGACGAAGAGCCTACAACAGGGAAGTTAGTGGCAGTAGTGAAGTGAGCTTACAGGTGAAGGAAGAAGAGGAGGTGCAACGAGAGAATATCTTTCATACTAGATGTTATCTATGTGATCATATTTACAGTTTGATCATTGATGGGGGGAGTTTCACTAATGTGGTGAGTACTTTTATTGTTGAGAGGTTGAGACTCAAGACTACTAAACACCCTAGCCTATATAAATTGCAGTGGCTAAATGATAGTGGCAAGACTAAGGTGAGTAAGCAAGCCTTGATTGCTTTTCGCATCGGTAGGTATGAGGATGAGGTGTTATGCGATGTAGTGCCGATGCAGGTGTATCATGTGTTGTTAGGGAGGCCATGGCAGTTTGACAAGAAGGTTGTGCATGATGGCTTTTCTAACAAGTATACACTTGTTCACCATGGCAAAAACTATAATCTTAAACCCTTAACACCTAAACAAGTGTATGAGGATCAGTTGCAGCTACAACAATCTTTTGCAAAGTATAAGGTGAGTGAAAAACAGAGGGAAAGTGAGAGAGCAAAAGACATAGAAAAAGAAAAGGAACACAAAAGTCAATATCAAAAGGAAAAAGAGAGGAAGGCTGGAAAGAGTGTGAGAGGCCAAGTTGAGGGGGGATCAACTTTGGTGGTGAGTGATAAGGAGAGTGTAGCCTTGCAAGAGGAGAGTTGTGTGGCAAGAGCGAGTGTAGTGAGGAGAGCATTAGTGATGAAGCAACCCATGTTGTTGCTGGTCTTTAAAGAAACTTGTTTGAATACTAACGAACTTTTTAACTCTTTGCCTAGTGTGGTTGTGTCTATTGTGCAGGACTTTCAAGATGTCTTCTCTGAGGAGATTCCAAAGGGGTTACCACCTATTCGTGGTATTGAGCACCAGATTGACCTTGTACCCGAAGCATCTATTCCAAACAAACCAGCTTATAGGAGCAATCTAGAGGAGACAAAGGAACTCCAAAGGCAAGTCAATGAATTAATGGAGAAGGGGTACGTGAGAGAAGCATGAGTCCATGTGCAGTGCTTGTGATTTTGGTGCCTAAGAAGGATGGGTCATGGAGAATGTGTGTTGATTTCCGCACCATCAATAACATCACGGTAAAGTATCGTCATCCCATTCCTCGCTTAGATGACATGTTAGATGAGCTACATGGGTTTAGTGTCTTTTCCAAAATTGATTTGAAAAGCAGATATCACCAAATTAAAATGAAAGAATGTGATGAATGGAAAACCACATTTAAGACAAAATATGGATTATATGAGTGGTTAGTAATGCCTTTCAGTTTAACTAACGCACTTAGTACTTTCATGAGACTTGTGAACCATGTTTTGAGGACTTTTATTGGAAAATTTGTGGTTGTTTATTTTGATGATATCCTTATTTACAACAAGAGTTTGGAAGACCATATATCTCACTTGAGGGATGTTTTAGAAGTGCTTCGAAAGGAGCAATTATATGCTAACCTCAAAAAGTGCACTTTTTGCATAGACAAACTTATGTTTCTTGGTTTTATTGTTAGTGCACAAGGAATACAGGTTGATGAAGAGAAGATTCGTGCAATCCAAGAATGGCCAAGTCTAACTAATGTAAGTAATGTGCGGAGTTTCCATGGACTAGCGAGCTTTTACAGGAGGTTTGTGAAGGATTTCAGCACCATTTTAGCACCACTTACTGAAGTAATAAAAAAGAACGTGGGGTTCAGATGGGGAGAGCAACAAGAGAGGGCCTTTCAGACACTTAAAAATAAGCTGACTCATATGCCATTACTTTCTTTACTTAATTCCTCTAAAACCTTTGAAATTGAGTGTGATGCTTCAGCAATAAGTATTGGAGCAACTCTCATGCAGGAGAGGAGACCAATTGCATTCTAGTGAGAGGCTAAGTGGGGCAACCTTGAACTACCCTACTTATGACAAGGAGCTATATGCATTAGTTCGAGCACTAGAGACATGGCAACACTATCTTTAGCCAAAAGAGTTCGTGATCCACACTGATCATGAATCCTTGAAGTACTTGAAGGGACAACATAAGCTAAACAAAAGACATGCTCGTTGGGTGGAGTTTATCAAAACATTTCCCTATGTCATCCACTACAAGCAAGGTAAAGAAAATGTTGTTGCTGATGCATTTTCTAGAAGGTATGCTCTTATCTCTACTCTTAGTTCTAGATTGCTTGGTTTTGAGCATATTAAAGAATTGTATGCTGCTGATCGAGATTTTTGTGAAGAGTATGTGCGCTGTGAGAAGAGTGGTCATGGTAAATTTTATAAGTCATGAAGGATTCTTGTTTAGGGAGAATAAACTTTGCATTCTAAATTGTTCTTTAAGAGAATTATTAGTGAGGGAGTCTCATGGAGGAGGTTTAATGGGGCATTTAAGAGTAGCTAAAACCTTAGGGGTTTTGCAGGAACACTTCTATTGGCCTCACATGAAACGAGATGTTGAGAGGATTTGTGAGCGATGTGTCACTTGTAAGCAAGCAAAATCTAGAGTCCAACCTCATGGACTTTATACCCCACTTCCCATTCCTCATGAGCCTTGGGTAGATATTTCCATGATTTTGTGTTAGGATTACCCAGGTCTAGGTATGGTCGAGACTCTATTTTTGTAGTCATGGATAGGTTTTCTAAGATGGCACATTTTATTCTTTGCCACAAAATAGATGATGCTTGCAATATTGCTAATTTGTTCTTTAGTGAAGTTGTGAGATTGCATGGTATGCCTAGAATAATCGTATCGGATCGAGATGCTAAGTTCTTGAACTACTTCTGGAAAACACTGTGGGCTAAGTTAGGAACTAAGCTATTGTTTTCTACTACTTGTCATCCACAGACTGATGGTCAAACTGAGGTAGTAAATCAAACTTTATCTACTTTGTTAAGGGCAGTCATTAAAAAGAACATTAAAAGTTGGGAGGATTGTTTGCCGCATGTTGAATTTGCCTATAATCGCATAATGCATTCTGCTACTAAGTTTACTCCTTTTGAAATTGTATATGGTTTTAATCCACTAACTCCTTTGGATTTATCACCTCTGCCTATTTCTGAGTATGTTAATCTAGATGGTAAGAAGAAAGCAGAATTTGTTAAATAGATCCATGAGAAGGTAAGGCTAAACATTGAGCGAAGAACGGAGCAGTATGTGAAGCAAGCCAACAAGGGTCGTCGACAAGCTGTCTTTGAACCTGGAGACTGGGTTTGGGTTCACATACGCAAAGAGCGGTTTCCTGTGCAACGTCGATCTAAATTACTTCCTAGAGGCGATGGACCATTTTAAATTCTTGAGCGCATCAATGATAATGCCTACAAGTTAGATTTATCAGGTGAGTATCAAGTAAGTGCTACTTTTAATATTGCTGATCTGAGTCCTTTTGATGTAGGCGACAATTTAAGGATAAATCCTTTTCAAGAGGAGGGGAATGATGAGAGCCATGATGGGAGCTAAGCTAGAAGGTGGAATGTGGATCCTCTTGAAGTGCCACCTAGACCGATCACAAGAACTCGAGCGAAACGATTCAAGGAAGCACTAAACGGGCTGATAAAGGATATCCAAGAAGCCGGAAAAGAGTAGAGCAACCATGAGAATGACCTTGCATTTGTTCAAATCATTCAAAGAGAGCAAAGCATAGGAGATCAAAGCAGCCGGCCTTGACAACGCTGGCTTAAACACTGCCGGCCTTAAACTGGCATTGCAATTCACGCGTAACAAAGGGACTACGCTGGCATACTACGCCGCTGGCCTATATACCCGGCATACATCCTACGCCGACTACTACACCGCCTCCTATGCCACCGGCTTTCATTGCCTGTTTGTTATTTTTCCGTAACTTTATTATGTTATGTCGTTTTGGGCTTTTGTTATTACGAGTTGTAAACCCTAATATAAGCTGCTAGGGTTGGAAAACAGAGGATAGAACATTCATACAACATTGAATAACACATTTTGAGAGAATTTCTCTCTTGGATCTCTAAAGAAATTCTCTTGAACTTATCGGGTTTCTTCCGTGGCATTCAACCAGACTTATCAATCGGTCTTTCATCCCGATTGTGGAGTCAACAGAACATACCAAGGTTCTTGCCTCGTCTATAAGCAATGGGTCGTGGTTCCACTTTAATTGTTTGGCATCTTGGGTTGCAATTCCGAACGTATTGGTATTGGGTTTCATCACACGTGGGCATGGTTCGTATCAGATGGTCTCATCAAAGGTAACATACCTTTGGAGCTCTATAATGTAGGCAATTTCTTACTTTAACCTTGACACAAATCATGTTATGGTTTGCTCAAGAGGTTCGACTGACCCACATCCAATCATCAATGTCTCAAACTCCTGTACATACCCGTATACTATTTTGCCTCCCTCCCTCAATGTTTGGAAACGCATAAACAACTCTTGCCTATAGTGCTCTAGTATAAACCTCCTTCTAATAACCTATTTCATTTCCTGCCAAATATATATCTCTGCCTCACCATCTCTTCGTCTGCTACCTACAAGATTTTTCCACCATAAGGCGACATCACCAGTAAACTCAATAGCTGCAAGGTGAACCCGAGTGTGATCGTTAATCTCATAACATTCAAATAAGCCCTCGACCTTATCCTCCTAATCCAAGTAATCTTCTATAGAACCCCTTCCAGCAAATGAAGGCATCTTCAATTTCACATATTCTAAGCTCTGAGGTGGTTTAAACTCACAATTAAGGTAAGGCTCATTTTCAAAATTATCATCCCTTTCCTCCCTAAAAGCATGATAATCACCTTCCATCCTCCTACCTTCATTACCTCCAACAGCTCCTTCCCTGTAAGCATTTTGATGAGCTACCTGAGGTGGGGATGCTTGAGGGTTTACCATTAGTGGTTGTGACATCATCATTTGATCTACCCGTGTTGCTAATGTTGCAACAATAGTGGTGAGATCCTACAATTGTTCCTCTAGTGCTCTTTTAGCTACAGCGCGACAACCCTAACCTCTTCCAATTTGATTATTGGTCTCATTGCCAATTCTACCATTCACACTATCATTTGACATGATTTTGAATTTTTTTTTTATACAATCACAACTTCACACCAATTCCTCCAACTAATACTCTTCACAACACACAAGATCAATTCAATATAACCTTCATGGTCACACTCGCCTCCATGACACAAAACTTACACTTCAACGTACACACACACATACCCTTAAACCACGACACTCACTCCATGGTATACATATACACTCATGGTGCAACACACCCTCAAACCACAACATATACTCTATGGCAATACACACACACACATGGTTCAACACACAACCAATGCAACACATACTCTACAGCTTCACTCACACACCTACAGTGCAACATATACAAGAACACTTCCACGGTATACATAAAACTCCTTCAAAGTTTAACTCACTTCAAAACATAAAGCACACTCTACTAAGACTCACAATCATGGCACACTTCCATAATCACAATACAAAAATGATTCCAAGCTTTAGTCAAAGTCCATTAAAAGGGAATTAATACACAATTTACTACACAAGGTAAATATGGAATCAATTTGAAAATATTTCCCAACCTTCACGGTAAGGACTTACGTTAAGAATCCCTAACTTATACTTCCTCCAACCTCAATCTGCAATAACTAAGGTAGCATACGACACAATTTATGTGAAATCAACAATTAAACAATTGCATAGCATAAACCCTAAATCCCAATCCAAAATTAAGAATCCATACATCCAATTCCCTTCCATAAACCTATGCTCTGATACCAAATTATGATGTGCTCTAATTGAATAATTTAACATAATTCAAGTAGGAAGAACAATTGATTCCAATTCCTAGCCAATTGCATGACCCTAAATTGTGAAGAACCTTAATTTAAGTGAAATGTAAATGGGGAACAAATGAAATCCAATTACATACCAAATATTACACATTAGTGATAATTGGAAAGGACTTAAAAATGATTGATGTTACTCACAAAAAAACCCTAAGCCAAACTCGCCACAATTTTCTATGTTATAATTGATAAGAGTTGTGTGAAAAGGAACAAGCTCCCTCACGACAATGTAGTGTTTTCTTTAATCTGAAAAAGTCTCCAAACAAAACCTAAACGAACAAGTATTTATACCTATTCTAAATAAGGGAAATATAACAATGTAAACTGAAGCTTGAACCGGTCCTATAGAAGTACTTAGAAAACTGGTTCATCCATGTGAAATAAGGTAAAGTATGGCTGGTTTCTCCAAGTGAAATAAAACCGATTCCTCTTATCTTTTGTAGGTTCATGTATAGCTAACACACTTGACATTAGTGTGTTAGCTCACCATTCTGTAAAACCAACAAATGTACCTGATGAAATGCAAAGCAATTATACAATGGAAATGAAGACACTAAACAAATGTCTTCACGGTCTAATTGTTCAAAAAGGACCTTCATCGCCAAATTTTGTAATCCTTTAGCTCTTGCTCTAATGATGGGTCCTGTAAGTGTATGATTCCTATCACATTATTTTTTATGCACTACAATAACTTAAATGGTCCATCTGCTCTAGGTGAAAGTTTCTGCGACTTCTTATGAGGAAACTTTTCCTTACTGAGATGAATCTAAACTAAATCGCTTAGACTATGAATCTTTGTTTTCCTGGTTTTGTTGCCCTAAAGTTTCTATTGCTCCTGAGTTTTCTGAAGATGCTTGGAGGCCTTTTGATGAAGCTTCTAAATCTCCTTTGCACACTTTACTCCAATCAAACTTTCTTCCTTTGTCGCTGGATTAGCTATTAAATCTAATGGAAGGGTAGGATTGTAGCCATACACAACTTCAAAAGGAGACTTACTAATTGAACTATGAGTAGACCTATTGTAAGCGAACTCAATAATAGGAAGACACAAGTCTTAATTAGTAAGATTCTTGCCAACCATTGCGCTTAGTAATAAATCAAGAGTACGATTGACGACCTCACTTTGGTTGTCTGTTTGGGGATAACAGGATGTACTATTCATGAGTTTAGTACCAAGCCGCTTCCAAAGTGTCTTCCAGAAGAAATTGAGGAATTTAGTATCTCTATCGGATACTATGCTATGGGGAACACCATGCAATCATACAATTTCCTGCATAAAATGTTAGCAATAAAAGGGCATCATCTGTTTTGTGAGAAAGCATTAAGTGTGACATTTTGTTGAAATGGTCGATGACCACCATGATAGAGTCTTTGCCTCTCCATGTCCTGGGAAGACTGATGGGTGTCGAATCCAACAAAAATAAAAACCTACTCCTAGACAATGATATGATTTGCATATAGTAGTGAGTAGGGTCGTATCCATAGGGATTGGTTAAATATATTTCTATTCAAAGAGAATAAAGAGGAAAAGAAAAATGGGGGGGGGGGGGGGGGGGGGGGGGGGTTGTTTGTGAATCAAAATAATGTTGAAACAAGATAATAAAATCGAATATTGATAAAAGCCTAGCCAAAGGAATCAAGATAGTTTAATTCTAAGAATTGATCATCGATGCAAATGTTTTCTATTCTTATTTCTAGATAAACTGGTTATGGTTATTAACAAGCTCTAATAACCTATCTCTCCTTACTTCCTCGATAATCAAAACAAGCTCGTTAATTACTTCTCTTATCGATTAGACAACCTTAAACAAGCTCTTAGGATTTAATCTATCAATAGCATTAAAAACAAGAGAGACCACCAATTCATGCCAGTAGATTATAAGATAACCTATTTAAACAAGATCATACATCTCCATAACATGAATTCGATCATCTATTTTATAATCAAACATGTTATTGTGTCGCCGGGACTAGAACTATCAAACAATTACGGATTTGGCGCGCTAGTTGACAATATATTAACTTGCTAATTGAGTAGAAGAGCTCTAATTCATACCAATCAACAAAGATAATAATGACAAAACGTTCAGAAGATATATGAATATCCAAAAACAAAGAATAGATTAAATACAAATCAATTAGATCTCACAATTCGTGGAGAATCAAACTTCTATGACCCTTTGGCTAGAAATCTACTTAGCTACACATGTTCATCATCAAAACGAAAATTAAAAGTAAAAACATAACAAGCCTCTGTTCCCGGTTTTTGCTCTGCCTCCCTCCTTCCTTCTTGTCTCCAGGATTCTCTCGATTCTCCTAACCCTCTAGGGTTAGTTCTATTTATATTGTTAAAGGAATGGCAGGTGATCTTTTGCTAGCAAAATACGAAAATATCTTTCCTTTTTCAAGTAAATCTCGAGAAGTAAATAATCGTCCACCTGGCACGCCCTACAACACGGCCGTGGGTCAAGCCGTGCCTTCTTCTGTGGGTAATCTACAATTCTTCATCCGTGTTTAGTGTGTACCATGGCTTCAACCATGGCCAGATCCCAAGCCATGTCATCCTCTGAGCGAAGTTCCACAATTTCTCCTCCTTATTTAGTATATGGCATGGCTTCATCAAGCTTCCACCACGGTTTCCACCATGGCTGTGTCACAAGACGTGTCTCTCTCCTTCTCATGCAGTGTGTAGCACGATTTTCACCATGGTCATATCTCAAACCGTGCCTCCTTCTAGACAGATACACGGTCGTGTACTTCAACCGTGTATTTTCTCGTGGCTTCAAAACTAAGTACACGGCCGTGTACTTCAACTACACGCCCATGTACTTTCCTCCGGCTGTGTAAATCCTTGTCTTTGATCCAAGTTGTAGATGACTTCTCTAATTTACTTGAATTAGCACCCTTGACTCCATTTAACCTGATTTATCACCATAATAGAATTAAGTACCATTTCCTTATGATTTCTATAAAATCTATAATAAATTAACACACTTCATACTATAAAGATTGAGTATAAAACAGCTTTATCAAAGACCCAAGTCAAAATCCATATTGACATCGTTCCAAGGCTGTATAGGTAGAGGTAAAGGCATATATTCACCCTAAGCTTCTTTCTTTCCTTTCGCCCTCTTACAAACACCACATCTCTCAAACATCCTATGGGCATCCTTTAACATTCCTTTCTAGTAAAAATGTTCTTTTAACAACTCTAAAGTTTTCTTTTCTCCAAAATATCTAGATAACCCTCCAATATGAGCTTCCCTAACCAATAATTCCCTAACAAAACCATAGGATATACATAATTTTCCTACTCTATATAGAAACCCATCTACCATATAATATCCATCCACCACGTGTCCTCCCAAACATCTCTCAACTATCAACTTAAAGTAATCATCATGAACATACTGTTCCTTTATCAATTTGAACCCAAGTAGCTTTGAATGTAATAAAGTGATAAGTGCATACCTATGTGACAATGCATCAATTACAATATTAGTACTCCCTTTCTTGTACTTAATCATATATGCAAAGCTTTCTAGAAACTCCACTCATTTAGCTTGTCATTTTGATAAATGTTGTTGACCTTTGAAGTGTTTTAGAGATTCATGGTCTGTATAAATGATAAACCCCTTAAGAAGAAGATAATGTTGCCAAGTTATCAGTGCTCTCACTAAGGAATAGAATTCCTTATCATATATTGAGTAATTTAAAGATGCACCACTCAGTTCCTCATTGAAATAGGCAATGGGTCTTCTTTCTCGCATCAACACAGCGCTAATTCCTACCTTAGATGCATCACACTCCAATTCAAAAGTTTTGTCAAAATCAAGTAGTGTTAACACCGAAGCACTAGTTAACCTTGCTTTTACTTCCTCAAAGCTCTCTCGTGCTCATTCTCCCTAAACAAAAGGAACATTCTTTTTTGTTAACTCCGTCAATAGACTGACAATGCTACTAAAGTTCCGGACAAAATGCCTATAGAAAGAAGCCAACCCATGGAAACTTCTCACCTCAACTACTCATTGTGGAGTTGGCCATTCCATGACAACTCTCAGCTTTTCTTCATCTGCCCTAACACTAGAACCAGTCACAATAAACCTAAGAAATGTTACCTCAGATCGATAGAAAGAACACTTTTTAAGATTTCCATACAACTACTATTTCCTCAATACTGAGAAAACTAGCTACAAATGTTTAATATGACTTTCTAAATTCTTGCTATAAATCAAGATGTCATCAAAATAAACAACAACAAATTTGCTTAGAAAGTCTCTCATGACATGGTTCATCGGCCTCATAAAACTACTAGGAGCATTGGTCAACCAAATGGCATGACCATTCACTCATACAAGTCATGTTGTGTTTTAAAAGTAATCTTCCACTCATCGCCTCCCCTTATACTAATTTGGTGATATCTACTTTTAAGATCCACCTTAGAGAATACTTGTGCGCCATGTAGTTCATCTAACATATCATTAAGTCGAAGAATATGATACTTGTATTTGATGGTAATTTTGTTGATGGCTCTACTGTCAATACACATCCTCCATGTGCCATCCTTTTTAGGAACAAGAAGTGCAGGAATAGCATAAGGACTAGTACTCTTCCTAACAAAACCCCTTTTCACTAGTTCATCCACCTGATGCTTCAACTCTTTAGCTTTTTTTGGATTTATGTGATATGTGGGCCTATTTAGCAAAACTAATCCAAGCTAAAAGTCAATGGCATGTTCAATGCCTCTTATGGGTGGTAATCCCTCAGGTAATTCATTTGGAAATAAGTCCATATACTCATATAGCACTTGATTCACCACTGGTGGCAACTGCTCACAAGCATCCATCTCCAGTACAAATCTCAACTGTAGGATGTAAACAGGCCTCTCTTCCCCTATTGCCTCTTCCAGTTCATGTTGTCCCATTAGTAATGTCTTCTTTTTACCAGCCTTATTAATTTGTCTCTATGCCTCTTGTACTTCAGTAGGTGACATGGAATTCAATACTATGCATTTACCTTCCTTCTGGAACACGTAAGAGCTCCTAAAACTATCATGGAACACCCCTCTATCATACAACCAAGGTCTGCCAAGTAGTATATATGGTGCACACATTAGAAGAATGTCACAAAGAATCTCATCATAGTAATCCCCTATGCTGAATGGGACCTTAGCCATCTGAGTAACATGCAAACTACTTTATTCACTCAACCAATGTAGTTTATAAGGCTTAAGATGTGGGGTAGTGACTAGTTTTAATTTTGTCACTAACGAAGCAGCCATTGCATTAGTACAACTACCTCCATAAATGATAATAGCACAAAGATTGCCCTGGACTCTACAAGAAATGTGAAACAGGTTCTCCCTTTGCTCTTCCTCATTAATAGGGAAGGTAGTCATCGCCTTGCATAATACATTGATGGACAGGTATTGGTCATTTCCCTTATCCTCATGTAACTTAGTGTCTACATCACCATAATACTCATCTAATACTGCTAACAAATCTGTGGAATCATGCATGTGTTCTTCTTCTTCTTCCTTACTCTCAATCTCCATGGCAATCATAACTCTTTAGTTCAGACATTGAGCAGCCATATGCCTAAAACCTAGACATTTAAAACATTTTATTTGGCGAGTCTTCCCCCCAAAGATTCGACTACCTTCTGCTTATTCTCATACCTAACAACTATTTTTCCTTTCCCAACAAATTCTTTCTCCCCTCTAACATCTGGCATAACTGCATTTTTCTCCACATTTCTATTATATATCCCTTTATCAGATTGTTTACCCTCTATCTCAGATGGTTTTGTAGAGGACCCATACCTATTACTCGCTACTCTAAAAGGGTTAGAACGCATCTGCCTTTCCATTTTCAAAGCTAGTTGGATTACCTCATCAAGGGAGTCATATCGCTGTAACTCTACTATGTAGGTAATTTCATATTTTAGGCTAGATACAAATCATGCCATAGTCTGCTCAGGAGGTTCGACTGCTCTACAGTAGATCATTAGAGTCTTAAACTCCTGGATATACTCATCTATAGTTTTGCCTCCTTGTCTCAGTGTTTGTAGACGCATGAACAGCTCCTACCTATAATGTTCTAGAATAAAACTCTTCCTCATAACTCTTTTCATTTCTTACCAAATATGAATCCCAGCATCACCATCTCTCGTCCTACTAGACATAAGGTTCTTCCACCACAAAGCGGCATACCCTGTAAACTCGACAGCTGCTAGATGGACTCGAGTGTGGTTATTAATTTCATAACATTCAAAGAGTCCTTCCACCTTATCTTCCCAATTAAGGTACTCCTCTACAAATCCCTTTCTAACAAATGAAGGCATTTGTAATTTCACATACTCTAGACCCCTAAGTGGTCTAAACTCATGATTAGGATAAAGTTCATCTCCAAAATTGTCATCCCTCTCCTCTCTATAAGCATGATATTGTCTTCCAACCTGTCTGCCCTTATTTCCTCCTACTACTCCATCTCTACCCACAGCATTAAGGGCTACCCCTAGGTGGGGGTGCCTATGGATTAGCTACAAGCTATTGGGGTAAGGTCATCTAACCAACCCATGTTGCTAAATTAGCAACAATAGTAGTCAAGTCCTACAACTACTTTTCTACAGTTCTTCTTCCACCTGCAGCACGATGACCCTAAACTCTTCCTCCAACCTGGCTATTGGCCTCGTTCCTGATTCCTCTGTTAACACTATCGTTCGACATGTTTAATAGCAATTGCAACTTAATATAGAAATTTCACAAATCAAAAATACCACAATAATCCTCCATTGACACTAATTTAATCACAACCTCTAATCAATCTCTTACTTCGATTCACACAATTTGTGATACAACCCCTTAGTATCAATCTCCGCCTCAGTCTCAATTTAGAATCAAGTAACCCACAACAACAAAATCACAATCCATAACAACAACAATCTTGATACACTAACAATCCCCAAATTTTTGTTTTTTTTTTTTTATCCACTAATTCAATCACACAACAACAACAACCCAATCAGCACAATCCCAATTTCAATCAAAATCCACCCAATACAAATTAACAATATAAACCCTAATTACTAAATTGGAAATAAACAGTCACAATCCCTTTCTCGATCTGAGCTCTGATACCAAAAGATGATAAGCCTAATTCCCAATTTAGAATATAATAGCCGCAATCCCAATTTTAACAAACATAATATTCAAACCTTTAATCAATTAAGAGAATAGATAGTGTCTAAGCCCTTACCAGATGTTATGCACTAGCAAAGGATCAGCCCTAGTAAGGAATGATTGATACAATGCACAATGATTCCAAGCTGTCACTCGCTATAATCAAAGATTGATAAGAGTTGAGAGGAAAAACTCAAGGAGTTCAATTTCAAATGTCTATCATCTAGGCATTCAAGTGTCCCAAAACCAAATAAGATACAATGAAAATTTAAAACAAATCGACTCAAGAAAGTCGTTAGCTTAGAAAATTTAGGCTACCAGCCTATATGGCCGGCTTAAGAGATAAGCCACCGGCCTTAAAAGCGGTCGGCCTTAAGGGTCGGCTTAAGATCCATACTGCTGGCTTTGAGAGCCGACCTAAATGAAGTATTACCAATCTTGAATCCTCGAGTGTTGTCCTAAAGTAATAACAAATACATTTGACTAAAAATGAAAATAACCATGCAAAATGTATGAAGAAATTATATGATGTTCTTCGAGTTCCATCTGATTAAGTAAAATCCTTATGGTAAGGTTTTGCAATCCTTTGGCTCTAACTCAAGTGATGGGTCTCGTAACTAGAAGGATTTGATTCTCATCAGTATCTTTCTATATGTTTTGCATCTTTAGCACGCTTAGATGTATGGTCATGTAGAGTAGCTGTGTATCTTTCTATCGATTTCCATAATTTGACATGCCTAAGTGCACAGGCGTGTACTTCAACTGTGTACTTGTTTATATAAAATGCGTGTTTTAGTAAGGGCAAGTACACATGCATGTGCTTAACCATGTACCATGCTATTTTTCACAAACCCTATTTCCTCTTTTCTAATTTGTTCTTAATTCTAATTTCTTTGATCATAATCCTAATTGAATCCTAATAGGATGCTTACTTATCTAATTCCTTGAATTAAACCCTTAATCACTTGCTTATGTGCTTGTTTTGTCCTTTTTCTTAATCCAAATTCTGATTGATCATAACATAACCATCGATTATATTCTAAATTCTTTAATCAAGAATGATAATTCAATTAGTGAAACTTTTACCTAATTAAATTGACTTAGACCCTTGTGAAATTTGCTAGATCGCCTTAGAGTTCTCTAGAGAGTGTTTTCATGTCTATCATTGTGAGAATGTAAAAAGAAAAAGCGTTAAGTCAATATGCGGGTTATATACCCTGTTCATAAAATGACCAAATTGTCCTCAATTTTTTTTATATATAAAAATGACTTGTTTGCCTTTAGATTTATATTAAATAAACATTAATAAAAATATGTTTTTCCGGGTATTTATAGAAACCTTCAAAAATACTACTAATTTTCTCTTAAAAGGAAATAAACAATTTTTAAGAAGATGGGCTATGTGTATAATGGGATAAATATGAAGGAACAACATGTATATCGAGTGCATAAGAAAACAATATGCAATGCTTTTCTAATCCATTTAGTGAAAACTTGATAACTTTTGCGACATTCACTCTTCTTTAAAAGTCACGAGGCATCATATCCATGTTTTTTATTTAAAGAATACAATGTGCATATCAAATAAATGGAAGATAGAAAAATATGGAATTTACCCCACATTATATAAGAGCATGGGTCATTTTTTTAGCATATGATCAGTTAAATATCTCATGTCCACTTCATAGAAAATATCCCAATGGCAATGATATTTTGAATTTATGTGTAATTTAACTTTAGCTGCTATTTCTCTTTCTAAACACAACCATTTAAATATCTAGATAATTATTAGTTTATAGAGCACTAAAACTATAGAGAAAGGAACTTTGTGATAGGTGTTTAATATATAAATATATATAAATGTTTAGGCCTAAAGTGGTAACCAAGAGGGAGAGGGCGAATTGATTGATTAGCATATTAATTGATCAAATCCAGTATACCTTTAATTAATTTAATATGCAAAAACTTTTAAATTATATCAGAGTTAAGCCTGTCTGCTTGCTTTTATTGTATATAAACAAGCTTGGATTTTGTAAATTACAACTTTAAATAAACAAGCAGATATATAGAGTGAGAGGGAGAAATGTTCCTAGAAATATAGAGTTTCGGCCTTAAGTCTACATCTTCTTTTCCAACACTTCCAAATAAACCATTGGAAATTCACTATAAAGTCCAATTAAGAGTACAAAAGGATTATGAGAATGTAAATAACACTACCAAAGCCTAGTAAAAGTTATCCTTATTATGATAACATAGTCTTTCCTAGGTTCTCCTAGCTCTCACTAACTTAATCCCTAATAGCTAACTCACCTACATATGATGTAGTCACTTCTCTATAACCAATTTTGTGATAATACTTACAATTACAATAGATTAACACCCTTAATTACTCTGTTGGAAATAATAAATGTATCAAACTAGTAGCTTATTAAAAAAGAGAGTATAACAATTCAAAAGAACAATTTATCATGAACACTTCTTGCTAGCAATACTTAGCTACGTACATAACGTATGTCTCTCGTCTTCTTAGCTTCGTTGGCCTTCTTCCTTTAATACGATTGAGCACTCCTTATCCATTTAGGTAGGGTTGACAATTTTGGACATAACATGCAAACTCAGACACAACATAACATGATTATAAACGGGTTTGTCCATAGAAAAAATCGACATGAGATATAAAAGGGTCAAACCCCTTTAAACATAGTAAAATTTATGTTTAAGTTTAGGTTTAACTTGTAAACCTATTTATGAACTTGTTTATTGAATAGATCTCGTAAACAGGTTTAAGTCTAACTCAAGAACCCATTTAACTAATATATATATATATATATATATATATATACATATATAAGTAGGATATAATTTGTATACACGTGCACACGCACACACACACATATATAATTTAAATACATATGTTTTATGTAACAGCCTATACATTACAATAATATATATATATATATATATGCTTTACTTAAATATAGATTATAAAACTATATAACGTATGCATAAAGAGAACGTATATAACAAATATATAGCTTGTAGTTATGTATATAGTATATGTATATAGATTATATAACTATAAAACATATATATGTACACATGTGTGTGTATATGATATTATACATGTGGGACAATGTCACAATTACCACTTAAACTTTTGACAAAACATCAATTTACTATCCGACATTTGAATTTGCTAATTTTAGTACCTAATTCGAAGTTTTCATGTCATTGCTCCTACTTACATTAAATCTTATGACACAACTATCTACTTAATCATATCATTCGGCCATTATTAGTGCAATACATACTCTGCTAATTTAAGCAATGTCACATTTGCATTGTTTTTGCATATACTGGACTTAGTAATTAAAAAAAAAAAAAAGATACAAAAACATGTTGAACTACATAAAACAAAAAATAATATCCTTCCATTGTATTCAATAGCTGGAGCCAACAGTGTCAATGTGACGTTTTTTAAATTAGTAAAATATGTGCCATGCTAAAGTGATTGAAGAATATGACTAAAAAAATGAATCATCACATGATTCAATGTAGATTGTATCGATGACATTAAAACTTCAAGTTGGGTACAAAATTTAGCAAATTCAAACTTTATGTAGGAAATTGAATTTTCATTCAAAGTTCAAGTAGTGTTGGTAATACTATTCCTATAATATCCATATATTATTTTATAGATTATATAACTTTATTTTATTAAACTCTTATTATATTGTAATTTTATATTTAAGTATTAAGATTATATTATTTTTATTTGTAAATGTTGATTTTATAATTATCCTTTTTCTTATGTATTTATCACTATTTTATAAATTGGTTTATAACTCTTTAATCAACAAATGGGTTAAATTCGGACACGAAACACGATTATTAAATGGATTGAATTACAAGTTTATGTTTTCATATATAATTAATAAATGAGTCAGATTATGGGTTAAGTCTTTTAAGACATAAACTTATTTAGACACAGACACGAGATACAACAAGTTGACATGAATTGCTAACCCTACATTTAGGAAATATTCTTTGTGTTTCAATGGTATAACTATTTTTGCAAATTGATCTTTATTAATTTCAAATCTTTAATAGCTAAACAGATTATAGCAAGCATGGGTTGGCGCAAAAACAAGTTTTTAAAAGATTGCAAATTCTAATTGATTCACTTTCTATATATATAAGATTTATTTCCGTAAAAGAGATATTTTCACCAGAAAAAAAAATCTAACCTTTCTTTATAAAACTTAGATGCTAACTTTAAGAATAAAATAATATAACAAAAATTACTTTGATAAAACATATCTTTTTATCTAGAAAAAATACTTTACTAAACTTATGCCATTTTTAAGCTTCTTTGTCAAAATTATATTTATGAAAAACCTTTTATTGATGAACTTAACAATAAATATTGGCTTTTAACTTTTTTTATCCCAAGTGTATTAATTAAATACATTTAGTTGGTAGTTGATAGATCTTATAATATGCTTTTACTAGATTCTCCCATTACTACTTTTGCCAGATCTAAAACAACTTGAAAACTCATAATAACACATATATGTGTGCATACTTCATGAAAAACTGAGTTTTCCACACTCTTTGATGAAGCCAAAACATGTTTTGTAGTAAATCATATAGTAATACTCCTCTTAAGATCATATCGTGTATGATTAGAATATATTACTTAGTAACCAAATACTATCTATTCATCATTATAACATTAAATCCTAATCTCATGAAGTCATTATGACTAATTTCTCATAAACATAACATTAGAAACATAACTAACATTAAAAATAAATTTGGTAGAAAAACAAATCATCAAGAACTTCTTAAACCATTAGTGACTATCATTAAATTTCTTCACAAAGCGATGCTTAACTCTGCCTCCCCTTGCAACTTTGTTGGGATAAACATCCCTGCTAGCTCCTATCATCGATCCCCATCCTATCCTACTCCCTTGAGTCAGCTTAACTGTTCTTTATATTATGGTTCTAGTATTTTCCACAATCAACTCATCATTTGTGTCTAAGTTACATAGAGACTCTTCATCATTCTGCTAACCTTCCTCTTCTTCTACCCCTTTCTCATACTACTGTTACCCCTCATACTACTACTGAACCCTTTACTCTACCATTTTAGCTAAAATAAAGGAAGGAACGAAATGATGAATTAGAAAACCTAATTGCAAAGAACTTTTAGCCTAATAACTCTCAAGATGGTCCATTCTTAGTAGAAGTTTGGCCATGGTGTTAACTACCTAGTCAAAATTATCAGCCATTTGTTTAATGAACTTGTTTAGGATATTAATAGAGTTAGAAAGCTATCCTTGTTAGTTTTCAAATGTTGTAGAAATCTCAACTATTCTTGTATTGGTATCTAGAAAACCATCAGCCATGTCCTTGTGAAGGATAGAGAAATTGGTACTTTCTTTAGTAGAAGTTCTAGCATCTCTTTAATCTTTCTTATTTCTCATATTTTCCCTCCCCATAAGCTCCTTCTTGAAAAAGACTATAGCATTATTCTTATAATACCAACACCCATCTACAATTTTAACATGTATGCTTTTAAAAAAAAAAATTAAACTAACTTCCTTGCATCCTTTTATGTCCTCAACAAAAGCACTTATATCTATTCCCTTTAGTTCCATCGATTTAGTTATTAAAGATTTAAAACTTAAGCTAAAAATTGCATTGTACATATTGTTCCTTTATATTTATCCCATTGTACACATAGCCTATCTTCTTAAAAATTACATATTTCCTTTTAAGGGAAAATTGGCAGTGTATTTAAAGCTATCTAAAAGCTCTAGGTACTAATAAAAAATTAGTTAATAAAGAGTGTAGCTAACCACTACTTGTCCCAGTTCCCACCCCATCACCACCCCTTAAAATAGGGATGGTAAATGGGTCATACATGAGCACACATGATCTCATACTTGGGTCTACTAAGCACAAGTACTCATAGAAATTTCATGTGCCTATACTTTGCATGCTTAGGCCTAAGCATGTGATCATGGCTAAGCTAAACACAATAAAATTTGTGGACTACCTAGCACAACTATATAGGTACATGGTTTTTTTTTTTTTTGGAGTTAATATTAGATTAATATTTAAAAATATCTTTCTTTTAACAAATTATACACCAACGTTTTCTTTTTTCTTTGCTTAGACATTTTATATAAGCTTACTTAACATTTGCATACTTACATTTCCTCTCTCTCTCTCTCTCTCTCTTTTCTTCACTAACATTAAAGTAATTTTTAATTAATTTTTTAATTGAAAGCAACAAGGTCTTTTAGTGTTATGATTGAAGCTATGTTATTCAAGATGTTGTCATATGAGTTGCTAAATATCCTTTGTATGCCAAATTGTTTCAAGTACATAAGAGGCAAGTACATGATTGTTATGGACTTTAGGAAATAACATGAGCATAAGAGTCATCTTCTATAACATCCACTTGTTGTGAATCCAATGTATTGTAACATGCATGTAGCTATCATCCTAGAGTGCAGCAAGGATTTCCATCTATCTAAGATGAGGCAGACACAGCACTACCACTAATGTAATGTACATATCATGTTCAAGTAAAGGAATAAATAAAATAATATTGAAGTTCATTGATCATATAAACAAGACAGGAACTAGAGTATACATTTACATTATCAATAACTAGCCCTTAGGGGTTTCTTGATGTTAGTAGAAAATGTTCATCATATCACTCTTTAAGTTTGTTGTCTTGCATCCCAATACTTTAGGTTCACTTTCTTAGATACCCACTCCCCAAAATCTAGGTGTCCCCTAGCTTGAAAAGAGATATTAACCATTGTCATCATCTTGATAACAATATCACATACATCTTTGTTGTTGAATACAAAAGTGATGGACGTATTGCTTTCACTAAAAGCATTGATGGTATTGGAAGCATGGGGTTACCAACCTATAACTCAACAATAATATCACCTTGCTTTAGTGCATTTCAATATGTCACTAAAGATGACTAATACCTAATTTGGACTTTCCCGATAATGGTTTATTACAAGTTTGACGTGTAGCCTTACTTTCTTATTTAACAATTTTGAAATATTTCCATATATCAATGGTATATATTTTGCATCTTGGGCCAATTGATTCCATAGTGCTTAAGGACTAAAAGTAGGAAGGAGTGATTTGCTAACTATGATTGTTGGATGACAATAATGGTGATTGTAACATGGTAGTGCTAAGAGTATAGTAGGCATCATCATTTTTAGCCTTAAGCACATTTGTGGGAACCCCTAAATGTAATACAAGGAACCTCCAGTTCCTAACTTGATTCATCAATGAATTTTGAAGCAAAGGATAATTGGAATGTGCTTATTAACCATAAGGGTCTTTGAAAACTCACGAGTCATTGTAATAATTACACCATTACATCAATTTGTCTAATGTAATAAATATTTATTATTACTAGGGGCATAATAGATACTTTACTTTTACAACAAATTAATTTCTTACTTTTTTCAATATCAACTAAGCAATATACTAAACACATAATAGTTATTACAACTTTATTGCATTCTTATTGAGTTACGATTCAATTCCCCCCTTATTCTATGTGGTTAAGTGAATGGATTGTTAGTGTACGCGTGGTGGGAGCCAATGGTGTATTCATAAGTATAGCAAAAAGCAAGTCTAATGCCATTGCATTGACTAACGAAGTGCCAACATTAAAGTCAATGCTAACATGTTAAGAGCATAATGTCAACAAGTTATGAGTCATCATGCCATGCTTGTTTATAACATTATCACTTTGCTTTAACAGTGGGTACCAATGTGCCAATGTTATGCTTGTAGACATTCTAAGAGGCATTTTATGAATGTCTAAAGGCATTAATGCTAGCATTTTGGGGGCTAATGTATTAGTGTTTGTCATGTTCATCCATATCTTTTTCCTTAGTGGGACTAATGTTAGCATGTTAGCCTTTGACATGTTAGCATTATGCCCATGGAAATATTCTATGAATGTTTAAGATCATAATGCTTGTATGCTAAGGAGGGGGTTCAATGAGTCAACCTTGATTTTGCTTGTCAAATTAAACCTATATGAGTGGGACCAACATTTGTACATTAGCCCCTAACGTACTAGCATTAGTCCTAACATTCAAAGTTTTACTACTATTAAGGTCCAATGCTAGCACGTTGGCCCTCAACAAGCCAACATTAGTCCATAACCAAAACATTTGAATGTTGAGGACTAACATTGGCAAGTTAGCCCAAGATTTACTTTCTTCCCCTTATCTATCAAAACTTCCCATCTTTCTTAAATGCATAACCTGAACTTATTTTACAATATGCCAAAACTCATCATATTCTCATTAGTATTAAAAAAGAAAAAAGAAAAAGAAAAACCTTTCATTACATTACTTCTTCCACTCTACCCATGGAAAGACTAGGATCTTTTAATTCTCACCATAAGAAGGAGACATAAGCCACTTGAGAATCAAAGTGTTGTTGGGATGCAGGTTATTCTTCCCACTCTCCTCTATCTATTCCTAGAATTATGAGCAACACTTTTCAAGAACTCCTTTGTGGCTTTCTTTGATGATCACTTTACTAAATGTGATGTGTTGCTAGGGTGAACCTATGATCTTGTGAGATTAAGCAAGATCATTAATCTTGAAGGTACTATAGTTGCATCTCTCTTCTTCTAACTGGAGCAACTCGAGGATGTCATTTATAGTAATTTAGCTTATATTTTCTATACAAATATGACCTACAAGGAGACAATTCAATTTGAATATTTCATACCATAGTAGGAGATAATTAGTAAAGTGGGTTATCTCACAATATACATGTAGGTCAGATCACTCAGGTTATATCAAATTTAATAAATAACCTCTTTTAATGGTAAGGTAAGGAAACAATGTTAGACATACGTGACATGCATAAAATGTTCCAACTCGTCTTCAATTGGCTAATATGTGAGGGCAAATCACAACAGGACCACTTAAAGCACTTAGATGCATGGTGTTACGAGGTGGGAGGTTCTCCCCTCCTAAAGTGTTCTTGTTTACCTACAAACTATTTGGATGGTAAGTTAACCTTCTCTTCCTGTTTTCCCAAAACTATGCCAAACCTATCCTTCATCAAGATTGCCCTTACTGATTTTGCTATGGTCCTTCTTATATTTAAGAGAACCAAATATCTCAATTGGTTTTGGCCTACCATAACCATATTAGAAGAGCAACATCAGTTTTCCAACTAGTTTGCTAATAGGTAGCTAAACTCGCCTTCAAAATACCCATACGCCCAAAATAAACTACCCTACTAATACAACTCATAACACATTAAGCCCAAGTTGATCCCTCTAAGTTCACTCTATTATCATAGATCGTGACATTCTCCTCTACCTAAGTTTGTGACACCCTCATCATGAGGCCAATCCCTTACCACTACTCTTCTCCCACAAATTACCACTCTTCTCCACCTATTGTCAAACTCCATCTAAGATTATCTCCAACTAAGACTTCCAAACTTTCGTAGGAATTCTTCTCTCGCTCTTACCCCTTTTTTTGTCCATCAAGATCCCCCCTTATAAACTTGCCTAATGATACTACCCTCTTCCACCTATTGCCAAACTCCACCCTAAGATCATCTCAACTAGGACTCTTGAGCTTCTACAAGTCCCCTCTCTTTGCCTTGCCTCTCTCCACATTCTTTTAGATCACCTTTTGTTAAGTTGTCCAATAGTAGGGTGACCTATTAAAGTACTATTTATTTCCTCTCTTTTTCTTCTATTGATTTGGGAAGATCTTGTTATATAACCTTAAATCATGACATAGCCGCCCTTCTCTCTCAATGATGTCCTTTGCTTGGTGATTGCTCCTCTTAAGCTTTACCCATTTAAGCCCTTTATCAACAAGACTGCCAACACATTAATAAGACTTGAGTAGTATTTATGTAGTTCAATGTAACTAAAACTTCTACTTTGATACCACCTATCATGGGAGGGGAGGATCTCCCTACCTAGAGTGCCCATGCAGATCTCAATTATCCCCTCAATTCTCATATTTCCTCAATTTGGGATTACAAGTTAGCCTTCTCTTTCTATCTTCCCAAAACAATTCCAAGTCCATCCTTTTTTAAAGGTATCCTCATCAGCTTTGATATGGTCCCTCTAATATTTGAGGGGACCAAACTTATTAATTGTTTTTAGCCTATCATGGCCATTAATAGGAGAGAAGCATTAAGTCCTGGCTAGTTTGCTCATGAGAGACCAAACACACTTTTAGAGTACTCATACCCCTACAATAAACTACCCTACTAATGTTACTCACTACACTCTAAGTCTAAGTTAATCCCTCTAAGCCGACATTAAAGTCACAAATCATGACGCACGGCACATGTCCCTATACTTCAAGATCCCTAATAGAGTACAAATATTTCGACAAAAGCAAAAACTTATTCTTCATCAATGGAATGTTAATGAGAATAGTAGTTAATAAGGGGCATATAATAATAAACTACATGTTGTACACTAACACGAAAGGACTTGAAACTCATACACATCTAGCTCATAGCTCTCATCCTTACTTTTCATGGTTTTGATTTCATCTTTTAAGTGAAGTATGTATGAAGGCTCGTAGTGCCTTTCAACATCAAAGCAATTACAAAGAATTTTCATTTCAACTTAGATGAGAGTAGCAATTCATGGACCTACAATAGAGTAACCAAACATAGTAGAGATCTAACATGAGCATTAAAGCCTACCTTGAACATGTAAGATCATGGTTTGAAATGGGATGAAGAAGTGGAGGTATGAATAGGCAGCTACTAGCTCCTACCACAATTAATTGCAAGATATACTTAAGTAATCAAGGAAAATGTTTGTTGTACAATAACATCAAATGGAAATATTATAAGGATGAGTTCTCATCATTAAGATGCATACTTATACTAGCAACAAGCTATAGAAACCATGAAAGAAGATGTGTATGCAAGGATGGATTCTATGGAAAGAAATTTTAACTCTTAAGTTAACCAAGTAAAGAGCAAATTTTAAGATTATTATTAGGGTTATCCATCATTGTCTATGGATGGCATGCAAATAAATGGGCGACACACTAAAGGAATGGTACTTAAGCACATGATGTAGTAAACACACTAGGTTGCAACACGAGAAAACACAGACATGCAAGGTATGCAATTGTTTAGCACATAGAGGCATAAGCACATCGCATCCATAAGGCTTACATCAAAACTATTAGAAGTAAAGATCAATTGCCGATCTCTTCACAAAACAATTGATAAAGACCATATTAACCTTGCTAAGCTAAATTATGGCTAATCACCACTTCACTTTATCTTCAAAAACTTACCTCCTTTAGCTAAATGATTGTAGCATATTTTTCAATTTTAGCATCAAATTTATAAGAGCCTATTCAACTAATCTAAAGCCTTAGTTAATGAAAACCTTTAGAATAAATGTTAATGTGGTGCTTTGAAGCTCTAATCCTAATTCTATCTATGCTCTCTAAGGTTTTCATTTTGGTATAAAAGTAGAACTATAGTAAGTTGTTGCCTAGATAACTTTGTTTTCTATCTTGTTCGAATTTCTTGATATTATAGTGTAGAATTAAGGTAGATAATGTTCATGTTTGATGATAAATGTTGGATGTGTTGGCTACTTTATGCTTGCTTCTAACTACATGTGGTACTAAACATATGGATTATCAATTAGCCATTTAAAGCCAATTGTAAATGAGTTTCTAAAATGATGTGACTTATAGTTGTGTAGCTGTTGGGGCTCACTATAGGATAAAGGGGTCATTGATTGATTATGTGTGATTGGCCTTGCATTGAGAAAGAGAGAAGTTGTTAATGGAACTTGAGCATTAAAAGAGAGGTAACTTAGGAGGGGAATGGTGGGCTAAACTACCATCGGCCTAAAATGGGAAAATAAATTAACATGAAACAATTACTTTTTGTTATCATACCCAATGTTCATTGTTATATGGAATAGGTAGAATGAAGACCCACTATCAAGGCTAGATATGGTTTGATAAATCAAGAGGAGTCGACTTCTATGGTTGATGTTGACAAAAGTGATGTCTTAGATGGGACTTTTGTTCCTTTAATTTCTTACATCAAATTTATGTGGGTTGTGTACACTTTTTGCATTTAATGTTAGTGGTAAAGATTGTTCTTATTGGACATTATAGCTCATATATATTTTTTAGGTCTTATTGTTAGTAATATTTTCAATGTAAAACACAATGAGGACATTGATGAATATGTTAGCCATTAGATATTATCTTTGGGTTAAGGATGAGACAAATGATAGAGAATATTGGTTCTTTAGTTATCAAAGATTTAGTTAATTCAAAACTTAGTTGATATTATGATGTTTTACCAATACTTTGTTACTATGAATCAATTCAATTAGAGATATAAGAGTGTTATTATTTTGATACTTATTAATTTATGAAGTACTAAAGCTATATTGTTATTATTATGGACATATACTTTTAACTCTGTATTTCAGAGGTACATATGCATTATGCATAGTGAAAGAGTAGCTACATAATGCATGCCGCACTACCTAACAACCTCAATGTCCAAAGCACTTCTAAAACTATCTAAAATCCTTAAACTCTAGCTAAAGGGATTTGTTCAGGGAGAAAAATATAAAGGCTAAAATAGTTTTATATTAAATTGATCTAAGCTTAAATGCAATGGTCAACTAAATTGATAGTTGAGTTAAGTGAAAAGGTATAGGTGGAATGATTTAGAGAGATTTAGCTTGTAGGCCTAAAGCAAGTACCTTATAGATTGGTTAGACCACTCTAGATCTCTCTTAGTAGACTCATGACTTAGCAAGATTAGATTATCAAGCCCAAGCATTAGAGGCCCATGAAAGAGTTGGTTTATTTTATTCTCTGATCACCAAGTTAGTTTGATGGTGATCAAGGAGCTAAACTTTATCGATACTTAGAAGTTATTTATTCATTAGAGATAGTTTAGAGATCAAAGAAACACGATTCTATTATTGAATCTCTACTTTTGAAGATTAATAGATATCAAACAAACCATTTTTACTCCAAAATAGTGAAATTGATGCTCTAAACTTCTTCACTTGTCATAAGTTCATTGACTGGCTTAGATCACACATTCTTCCTCACCACTCTTTCTAGATTATCCTCCTCATACTACTTCATGTCACTCCTCTAAGCTCATATAAAGTATGAGACTCATATACTACATACATGATAGTATTGATTGAATCCTCACATATGTTAAAAAGTATGATAAAAAATAACTGCAACATTATAATTTTTTGTTTTGTGAAGATAGGAATGCTAAAGTAACAAAAAGAAAAAAAAAAGTGAAACCATAATACTTACTTAGCCAACTAACCTCTAAAGTAAAGGGTCTCTAACCACTTATAAAGGGATTGCGTGACAATGATCTTCCTCCTATAGTACTAGAAAGAATAGAATGGTTGAACATGACCCACTATTCCTTCTAGTGCTAGCCGATCACGTCAAGGTCTAAGGGTAAGGATAGCCAAGCAAGTGAGTAATAGATTTCACTTTATTTTCTTTTAATAATTTTATATTTTTAGCAGTTTTTTTTTTTTAAATCCTTCAATATTCTAATCATTTCTTATTATATTATTTAATCAAATTTATTTAATAATAATATTTTATAATACATATAATGTAAAACATATATTATGAGTTTATAAATGCCCCAAATTGCAGACAATATTCTTATGATTTTCTGGTATAACAAATAAGGAAATACTTTTTTATGCAAATCAAATTGACCTGCTTCTATTCTATTCAATCTTTGGATTACAGTGTTTATGCAATTTGAAATTTCTCTTTGACATTGTCTGGCGAATTAAAACAGAAGTATCGCAAAAACTCAATTTTCCAAAAATGAAGAAGGAAATATCAAAGTCCATAATAAATTCAAAGAGAGAGAAAATCTCACCATTTCAAAAATAGTAAAACCCGGTCAGACCACTATCGTCAAAACCTCCGAAAATAACGAAACCATACAAAAGAAATTAGAAAGCATCCAATACCGACACTCTGACTAAGCATAATACACTCACTTCACAAGGAATCTAATAATGTTTTATACCTCACGGTCCATCCAACGGTCCGAATTCAATCTCATCTCGAAATCTAAATCTCCACCGTCCGATCAAATCCAACTGAAACCCCACATTCTCCACATTCCTTCATTGTCAATCTTGTCTCTACACAATCTACAAACCCCAGTGTTTTCGTAGTCTCTCTTCAGATCTGAGTACCCGCTCTCATCTGCCCAAACCCCACCCCACCCCCCGCCCTCATCCTTCTCTCTCAAGAACTCATCTTTAGAGAGAGAAAGCTTCAAACTTTTATATGCCCCTTTTGCCCTTGTAAACAACATGGTTGAAGCACAAACATGGACTACGCGAAGAATGAGCAATCCGAGGTTAGAATCCGACCAAGTTATTGACATCCCAGCAACACCTCCTGGAGATGTACGGAACAGCAACATCAACTCGTCGTTCGGCATCGGATCATTCTTATCACCGAACGTGTTGACGGCTGTGATCATTGCGTCATGGTACTTTTCCAACATTGGTGTTTTACTTCTCAACAAGTACTTGCTCAGCTTCTATGGTTATAGATACCCAATATTCTTGACCATGTTGCACATGATTTCATGCTCTGTTTATAGTTATATAGCTATCAATTGGCTTGAGATTGTCCCATTACAGCACATTTTGTCAAGGAAGCAGTTCTTAAAGATCTGTGCCTTGAGTGCTATATTCTGTTTCTCTGTTGTTTGTGGTAACACTTCACTTAGATACATTCCGGTTTCGTTTAACCAAGCAATCGGTGCTACCACGCCGTTTTTCACCGCGATCTTCGCGTTTTTTATCACTTGTAAGAGGGAAACTGGGGAGGTTTATTGTGCATTGTTGCCTGTTGTTTTAGGAATCGTTTTAGCTAGCAATAGTGAGCCTTTGTTTCATCTGTTCGGATTTTTGGTTTGTGTTGGCTCGACCGCTGGACGGGCATTGAAATCTGTGGTTCAGGGGATTTTGTTGACATCCGAAGGAGAGAAGTTGCACTCCATGAATTTGTTATTGTATATGGCACCAATGGCTGCTCTTATTCTACTGCCTTTTACTCTGTATATTGAAGGTAATGTGGCGGCCATCACGGTCGAGAAAGCTAGGGTAGATGGGTTTATAGTGTTCTTGTTGCTAGGTAATGCGACGGTGGCGTATTTGGTGAACTTGACAAATTTCTTGGTCACCAAGCACACTAGTGCATTGACATTGCAGGTGCTCGGGAACGCCAAGGCTGCAGTGGCTGCTGTAGTGTCGGTTTTGATCTTCAGAAACCCTGTCACGTTTATGGGAATGACGGGATTTGCCGTGACAATCATGGGCGTGGTGCTTTACAGCGAGGCGAAGAAGAGGTCCAAAGTGGCAGCTCGTTGAGATGGGATAAAGTCATTCAATCTGATTGCCGGCAACACGGTGCGGCCCTTTATCAATTCTTTTCGGTTTTTATTGATTGGTTAAAGTTTAATTCTTGTTGGGGTTTTCTGGGGCCAAAGAAGGAAAATTTGAGCAACTTAGTGGGATTTAATTGTATAGGAATACTGGAAAAAGGGAAAGAGATTCTGCTCTCTCTCTCCTTTTTGCTTTTGTTATTCTTCATTTGGGGTAGTGGAAGAGAATAAAGCTTTTCTCTTTTCTCTACCCTGATCTTGCCAAATCATTGATGTCATCTTCACTTCATATGGAACTCTCAAAGACTGATACCAGTATATTGTTGAAGAATTATTATGTGGGAAGCAAATTTCTCCCACATCTTTTCCGCAAACGCATAATTTATTACATCCACTTCACTTCTATGCTTGGTTACTGATTCTTTTGCTTACTTTTTATTCAGATCTTGTAATAGAAAAAACCGAAATGCTTAGTTCTCATCTGTTTGTATTTTTGTTTGATCTTCTTGCTGTGCCTTATTATGATGGTCGCTTTCGCTCTCTGGCTAAAACTGGTCTTGGATGTTGGCAAAGGGTTTATAACTTTTTTTGGATTAGTAAAGGGTTTATAACTTGTTAAGCTACATAAAAGGAATCAGATCTGAAAATATGTAGTTCAGTTCAGCTATAGGTTTCAACACTCCATTTGTTTGTGATATTTATTTTGCAATAGCAAGAAACGTGATCTAGAAGTAATTTGAAGTTTTAGGGCTAGCCTAAGAGCAATTTGTCACAGAAGTTAATCTACATGTCAATGCTGTCAGTTCAGATAGTGATAGTAAGGCTACTCAATTTGTTCTTACTAAAAGAATCGATAGAATCACTATCTGAATTGTAGGTGCTTTACTTACCCACAAAACCAAAACACAACCCCAAGGTTCTTAAGATCACTATTTAGGTTCCACGGTTTTGGATTGGGTTTTATTGTTAGTTGGATCCCATTAATCCAAGGTTCTTAAGATCAGTTGTGCAACTAGTTTCCTAGCTTCAGAATTTGCCTATCTAATTTGATGAGCTTTCGCATATTCAAAAGTTTGATTAAGATTGGACACTGTTAATATCTTGCTTCTTCCTCCTTTTTTTTCCACCTAAAATAAGGGAGAGAAACCGTAAATGGGCAAACTTTATTGGATCCCAACTTGCAGTAAATTTTAAACGTCCTTCTATTTTTGCTGATCATTGTTTTAGATTTCTTTAAGGCTCATAGCAGATCCTAGTGATAAAAAATAATAATAATAATAAATAACTGATAGAGAGAGAGGTGGGGGGAAGAAGAAAAAGAAAAAGGCAATGGAAAATAGCAGGGCTTGAGTTTCTAACTGGGAAAGAAGACGTTGATGCTAATTTCTAGCTAATCCATTCATGTCACTGAACATACTATTACAAGTCACATCTCATATGTATTAAAAAAGGCGTGAGAGTTGAGCTTTCAACATCATGTAGAGAACGGAATGCGCGCTTAGAGAAAGAAATGGCTGTTCTGGTGGATGAGGGCCATGAGGCTGCTTTTACTATTCATGAGGGTCTCATTAATGAGCTCCCCTATAAAGGGAATTTGAAATCCTCTCATGGTTCGATTATAGGATTTATGAGAAATGAAGTATAGGAAAAACGTATAGAAGTTTCTTAATTCATTGATATTAATTTGTCATGCATTTAGATGAGTGATAGAGAAATATCAATGCTATTTAAAAGTATGATATTGATATTAATATGTTACTAATTCATCCCACATGACATATTAGTATTATCAAAATTTGTTAATATACAAATGCTAATGGGACATTACTTAATAATAATAATAAAGGTATGCTTTAAGCATTTGGTTGGTACATCCCTACAAAATAGAGTTGTTGCAACAAAGATTTAGTGGGTTTTGTTATGTGAATATACAAATCTTCTTTCTTGACTACTGAATAAAGTAACACATAAAGTATGTCCTCCATCACCTCTTGCTTATGACTAATGAACGGGGTAATGGTCTTCGGATGCTTGAGACTTAAGGTGCGGTGTTGTGACTTGGTCGGCAGCAGCATCAATCTTCCAGCCTGTCATAACTCATAACAAGCCACTGGTTGAGAAACGTGAAATAGACCACGGGCTCCACCTCCTTCACAAAATTTCATCATTGCTGATACTGATGGATGTCATTGCGTCAAGTTAATAATAATTGATAATTTTGCTAAAGTCATTATAATTTAATGGCATTAATTTGAATTCTCTTTTTATTGTAATGATTAAAAATAATAATAATAATAATTGATCATATTGAATGGACCTGATTGTTTTCTTTTGATTTATGTGAACTAGATATGATTTAGTAATCAGCATTAAAGATTGGACCAGATGGGTCTAGATAATTGAGTATATATCACAATATTTATTAATAGTTTAAAATTTTTAATTAATTAGTATTTCAAAGCTTCTTTTTTTTTTTTAACGTGATCCATTTATTATTAGACAAATTAGCCACGTTCCCTTTTAGGCAAATAGTAATTGGTATAAAAATGTTATTCATTATGAAAAATGCAACTCCAAACTTTCCGAAAGTGGTTGTATCTTTTAACACTTTTCCAATTAAAATGTACAAATTTTTGAGAATTGGACTTTGAATTTATTTAATCAATACTTATAGAAGTCATTATGCAATTATTCCCTTTTCCTTTGTTGTGTTTGTCAGCTGTTGCTCATAGATTAAGGCTGTGTAAAATATTGAACCTTATCAACACTCGTTTTTCTGAATTCCCTGCCGTTAGCCGAGATTTGAAAATTGAATGGGTTATTATATTTAGTTAGTTCCACAAAGAAAGACATTAAGAGAAGTCATACATATGGAAAAGAAGATGAACATTTGATGTCAAATTTAAATAGAATATAAAATATTTTAGTGGTTTAAATAGAGATAAAAGTGACTAAATTAGTGCAAATAAAAAATAAACGTTATCAAACTAGTATAAATAGAAAATGATATCACATTCAAATAGAAAATGAAAACACACAGAAGAAGAGGAATGTGTTTTATGTATAAAATGTGCCATGACTCCTAAATCAAATGTTATTACACTAGAGCTATAATGTGATCTTATATTTGTACCACTTTAAATAACAATTCATTTGATATGTAATTTTTCTATGTATATGGAAGTTGTGACTATTATTAATTCAAGGCATTGACTTGTATAATCTATAAATTCGAGTAGAGATACAATGCAAGTTATCCAATTAATTAATGAACCTTATATCCCTACTAGTTACTATGCTAGTTACTATGCTAGGTTAATTAATGAACCTCTTATTTAATTTGCATATTTTCTCAATTACTAAAAAAAAAAATCTTAAAGTACTGGACAAAATACTTATATTTTATACCATCCAAAACATGAAATAAAAACCGAACAAAAATACAAAAATCCTTATACAGTATTTTATATATAATGTTTAGTATAGTACTTTGTTTATCCAAATAGTGAACATCATAAAAAATTTTATCTAATACAATACATACTAAATATAGTATAAAAAAGTTATATTGTCTTATTTTCCTTATTTTATACTATTTAATATTCTTTAACCTATTTAATATTATAGTGTAAGTTCTCATGGGAAATGAGTATACAAAAAGCTAGAAACCAGAATATATGAAAGTCATGGTAAACACAAAATAATTAACAATCCTTGTTTGCTTGTCATAATTGTTAATTTGGAGTACTTGTACATGGTAGACTGATGGCGAAATTAGAACGGCCTATTATCAGGTGTGATTTCGTTTTTATACCAACAAACCCATAAAAGTAAACGGAAACTACAAATACACCAATAAAAACACAACAACACAGAGGGCATCGAGTATTTAACTTAGGAATATGGGTTTAGGTCAATCTATTACAGTTTCTGATCGACTGAAACGAGCAGGTGTTAAGTTTGGTATTTGTCCGATCGCATTGACTATACTTAAGGTCTGGTTGATCAAACCAACTTGTGAACAGGTTTGATTGATTGTTTTAAGAATTCGTCCATTAAATTATCACACAATCTTATTTAGCATTCTTCAACCCAATTTGATTGACCAATATAGATCTTTAGTTTGCATTGAAATTCTAAATTTCCTAAACTGTAATTTAGACAAGCTTTCTAAACTACTCTCCTAATATGATGGACAGGTTCGATTTTTCTTTTTTCGAACAATTGTAATATGAATAGTAATTGGCCAAGAAAAAGAAAAGGAAAAGACAAAAATTAAACAAGTTTTCTATTATGTTAATCCTTTAAATCCCTATTTTTTTACTTTGGTTTCCATTTATATACTTGGGTTGATTAAACTATTAAAGTCCCATTTATGTTTTCTAAAAATTAAAATTCGTCAACAACTAATTAGTATGATTTAGTAGTTTTAGTGGCCTTAACGTATTATAAAATACGTGATGACTTATCATTATCTTTTAGATTCAGGCATGATAGTTTTATTGGTGTCATAACTATATGTTAAAAGCAACCATGAAAGCTTAAGAAACATGACCCTTTGGACGGTGAACCTTTAGTAACAGTACACTATGGACAATGAACCTAGGCAACCCGACATGTAAGGCGATGAGCTGAGAGAGTATGGTCTGAAGGGATATGTTTCCCTGAAGTTCGATTTATAGTATAAAATGATGATTATGAATAATATGTACGCAATTAAGCAAATAATTGAAGTATAAACAAATATTTGTGAATTTATTGAAAAAAATGGAGTATGACTGTATAATTGGGAAATATTGAATTAATTGAAGTTATATTAAATAATTGTGGGCTGCGTGAGTTTATTGGAATATTATTGAATATCTTTGGTTGTACTTAACTGATTGAAATGCTGAATATAATGCATTCCTTTTGTTGTGCTTTAATTCTTGTTATGATGGATCATACTATAAGTTCCCCTACTATTATATTCTATAATTGATTGTTTTGATTGACCTGTTGTGCTTCATTCCTAAAAAATAGATAAAACGTAATGGGAATTCTCCTACCTTCTAGTGAAAACATAAAAGTGAATGCTCACTACAAATACAACCAATAGACAATTCAGTGGGTGTCAAATAGTTTAGAATACTTTGATTCAATATTAGTCACACGTCCAATGACTAAGTTAGCATTACATTAAGTATTCAACTTACAAATGGCCGTTTGGTCTGTTGATTGAATTGTCTTAAAAGTTTTTAAGTTTGGTATTTGCCTAGCAAATCAATAAACGTCAGGCTTGGTTAACCCAATTAAGCCAAATTTCAGAATTTGAGTTTCGAATACTTTAGTCGACCAAAATATCACAAAGTTGAATTTTTCCCTCTTAACCTAGTTTGCTTGAATGAACAAATCTTTGGCCGATAAAAGTACCCGTGATTGTTTCCGTACTATTACGCCTTTCTAAACTTATTTTAACCTAGGGTTATATTTTGATTCTCAGCACTTAGGCTGGTTAATCTATTACAGATGTTATTTTTATTTGTATAAATTTATTTTAATAATATCCATAAACCTAGGATTAACTATATTTCTAATCCTTTTCTGACAAAGTCATTATTATAATCATTTGTTCATTATTGGTTAATTAACTCCAAATATTTGGTCATTACCTTAACCCACTAAATGAAACCAAATCAAATTATTAACTACTCCACTATGCTGCTTTTTATTTTTGTTTTTGTTTTTTTTTCCCCCAATTATAACAATTGTTACGGATCCTAATTTGTAAATAAGTGAATTAAGTTTAATAAATGAACACTTAAGAAAAGTGAAATCAAGGTATTAGTAACATGGTGAGAAATTTTCTTCTTCAATCTCTCCTTCGGATCACTGTAAAACCAAAATAGCTCAATATGCAATGACTCTTCTTCATTATAGTTTAGGGCTCCTGCGGTAGGTTTTTCTATGGTGAACTATTAATCCTTCATTTTTTTTAATTATTATTATTATTAGTTGTAGTAGTAATAGATCTAGGAATAATAACAGTGGATTGGGCCATCGAAACAGTCTAGAATGGGAGTCCATACTAGATGACAAGTTGCCAATAAATCAATACAGAGTGTTGTCGTCTTCCATTTGACACAGAGAAAGGATTTCACAAGTTTCCGTATATTTTCGGCAAATCGCCTTTGATGTTGGTTTAGGTATCACGTTGTCGGTAATGGCAAGAAGCATGTTATTTGGCTTACTGCTGCTGCTTTTGTATATAATAATATACGATATGTGATATGAAGCCAAAACAATAGGTACATAATACGAGATTTCAAGAATCAAAAGTGATACTTTAACTATTGACCTGTGATGTTTATACGACAAGACCTGCGTAACTAACGTGCTAGACGTTGAAATATTTTTCGCCCAAAACCCTAGTATTCTATAAAACATAATCTTGGGCAAATCCGGATGAATATGAAAAGGAAAAAAAAAAGAAGAAAGAAAGAAAATAAAAGGACCCAACACTCAAATATATATACATATTTTGTTGAGTTTGCAGCCTTTTGTGATTAATTTTAGTTTGCTTGAGTTGACAGCTTAACCAAAATGATAATGTTAAGCAACAATAGCCGGTTGATTTTCGGTTACACCTTGTAAATTTTAAAAGGGAAAAATATACCCAAAAAAAAAAAAAAACAAGAAGAAGAAATCAAAAACTCAAAATTTTAGGGATATATTTTTATATTTTGTTCCACCTAGAAATGGATGAATTCCATGGTAACAATGCAATAAATAAAAATTAAATTTTAATAAATAAAATATTAACAAAAATAAGAAATAGAAAAAAAAATTAATAATAACAGTCATAAAGTTCCACCATTCACCCCTAATTAATAAATAGAAAAATACATATAGATGGTTCATCGTTGAAACCATAATATCTGTAGGCTCTAAATTATGTTTGTGCAAGGATGGATGTAGAATTTAAAGGTAGTAGGACGATCATCAATATTATTAAAATCATTAAGTCTATAATATTATTATATATATTTTTAAGTATTTGTCATTTATATAGTGTTTAAAATAATCAGTGTATGAAAGAATACACCAATTATAATACGCAATTGTCTTATTGATTCTTCTTCTCTGATTGAGCTTCTCCTTGAGACTTGAGACTTTCAAGCATTCTATGCATGGAAAAGTAACATGATTATTAAAGTATTGCATCAAACATAGACTAGCAATAACGAATCAATTGCTAAAATACCCTAGGAAATAAGTTAAAATCGAGTGTGTTTGAATAATTCTCTTTTCCACTCCTCTTTAATTTTAACATGCCATATTGTATTTTCATTTGTACATCCGGTTCTAGAACCGGAGTACACTCCCTTAAAATAAATTAAAGAGAAACGCTGTACAACCTTCCCTTCTTTATTCTCTCTTTTAACTGAAAGTTGCAACATATTGAAAGCTTCAAGAAAAAAGTTTCCTCTCTCTCTTTTCTTATGGTTTTTCTTTTTTCTTTTTAATTATTCATTGGTTCAAGGTAAAGTCTCTTTTGCTCTCCCCTTAGTTTATCTTTGACAATCAACGTCAAGCCTAATTAAAGATCTTAGGTAATTTCAGATTGTACCCTTTTGAGGAAGAAGATTTTTGCAATTGTTAGTAAATGTAATTCTTGATATGAGTGCAAGGATTGTAAGAAGCTTCTAAACTAGGAATTACGTTCTATGAAGGAAATAAAGAGAAGTGATGGAATTGTGGTCCTCATGTGTGGGACGATAGGAACCTTCTTAAAGCAAGTACAAAGATATACTACTCTTTCTCTTTTATGTTTTTAGAGGAATAGGAGACTTATTGCGGTGAGTAGCATGCTGCAATAGATTTCTCACATATGCTTAGCTTCGTTAGTAAGCTTCTTATTGTAGTGTGTTGCTCATTGCAATATGCCTTTTCATTGTGTTGGATAATTTATGGACATTTGGACCTTTGAAAGACGCCTAACAAGTGGGGAGAAGATTAACTTAATCCTACAAAATGCATGGACGCCCTTTTGTGTAGGACAAAATCTTCTCATCAACTGTTTTTGAGCTGGAAAAGGATAAGGAACCATATCCGACACGCATAAATGGCAGGCGCTGAATAATATATTTGGGAAACTTGCTTTGGGAGTTGAAAGATATACCCTCATTTGACCAATTAGTTTAGAAGGTATATTACCGATTTGCCCTATAAACTTTGACCTACTGAAGGATAAACTATTCAAATCAGGAAAAGGAGGAAAAGGGCTATCGCGATTACAACCCAAATGAAAGTTTTAGAAGAAATAAATGTTGCAGCGGATGAATTATCATTGGAGCTTGGACTGCTGCTACGCCGGGGGAGGGAAGAAGCCGGGGACTCTGTTTGTGGTAAGATCAATACGGCGAGCTTCATGTTGCCAGACTCGCAGTGCTTGCCAATGCCACAAATGAACCTCTTCTTACCTAGCGTTTCTAGTGGGATAATGTCATTGCCTGTGGTTGAAGCCTCGGTCGCATATGCTGCTGCGCATTGCTGGAAGGCACTTCCGTTCACCTTAACTACATTATGAGCTCCTTCCTTTGATACGAACCACGCCAACGTGTGACGAAACCCAATACCAATACGTTCGGAATTCGTTACCTAAGATGCAAAAACACCCTCAAGTGAAAACCGCGACCCGTTGTCTATAATCGAGACAATAATCTTGGTATAATATGAAGACACCATAATCGAGATGAAAGACCGATTGATAAGTCGGGATGAACGCCACGGAAATAAAATCCAATAAGTTCTAAGTTAGTTCTTAAAGAACCAAGAGAGGAGCCTCTCAAAAAGTGCTGTTAATGTTCTAAGATGTATCTTATGTTCTAAACCCTATAAGCTTTATACTAGGGTTTACAATTCGTAACAATAAAGCCCAAAATAACATCACTTCAATAAGTTGCATAAAAAATAATAAAAACAGAACATGAAGGCCGGCGATGTGGACATGAAGGTCGGCGGCGTTGGAATGAAGGCCGGCGGCCTTGAGCCGGCGTTGGAGACATACACGACCGTGTACTTCTAGACGTGTATCTTTCTGTGGATTTTCTTGACTCCATACACGGCCGTGCCTTTGGCCGTGTATATGACCGTGTATGATTCTGTGTAACTTTGAGATTCCTACACAGCAGTGCCTTGTAAATACACGCTCTCTTCACTCTGTATCTGGTATGACTTGTACAAGAGCAAGGGTCTTCCCATGGTTGTTCCAATCCATTCCAACTTCATAATTACTCCATTCCTTTCCGGCTTCATGGACATCCTTTATCAACCGGTTAAGTGCTTCCTTGAGTCGTTTCGCTCGATTTCTTGTGATCGGTCCAGGCGACACTTTAAGAGGATCCACATTCCTTCTTCCGGCTTGACTCTCATTATGGATCCCATCATCCTTGTACTTGAAGACTCTCAAACATTTAAAGGATTATTAGCTGAAAAGCAAAATGAATTTGTGTTTATTCGTGTTGCGTACCTAAGTTAGTTCTTTAAAGGATTATTATTATTATTATTTTAAGTTAAATATCTGGGTTTTCGAAGTTTTTCACTTTGTTGTTATTTTTCAATTAGAGAAAGGTTAATTAAATTAAAATTATTGAACGTACCGTGCTTTATATTTTATTTAGGCTCTTCTTCTTTTAATGGTACTGAAAGATTTGAGATTACGTGACTAAAAATGTGCGAAAAACTTAGATATATATATATATATATATATATATTAATTGACCCTATGTTTATTAAATGATAGGTATATATATTATTCAATGTACTAAAGATTGTTTAAGTGATAATTAAATACATGTACTTTTTTTCTCTCTTTGGTAGATGCAGTAACTTAAGGGTAGATTATCTGTAATTTAAATTTGTTTACACTAAGTTGACAGTTATTGATCGATGACGAGTTATTATTGAAATGTAAGGCTCTTCATTCTTCATGCACGTTCAGTTTTGCATTTTTTTTTTAAATTTATTCGAGTATTTCTGATATATTTATAGTCTTCACAGAGCTTGTAAGGGTTTAATTTTATTTGATAGATGAGTATTTCAAATTTTGGGACCTTGTAATCACTTTCTTATTAATGATAAAATTTTAGAAGGATGAGATTGACTTTGATCTCGAATTCTTGTTGAAAGCTAGACTTTGACAGAATGACATTTCTTATTTTTCTCTATAATTAGGTTGCTTTTATATAGGCAAAGATACAAACTTAATATGAAAGAAAACTTGATTTGATTTCCTACATTAAAAGAAATCAAATAAATCTAATATAGGAAGATATATTTCTTACCATTAAGATCATTCTCCCTATAATTAAGGTAATCACATACTAACATTTCCCCTCAAGTTAGCTTGAAGATATCTTATAAACCTAACTTGTTTAGATATTTAATAAAAACTTCATTTGAAACTGCATGAGTTAGAAAATCTACTAACTATTCACTTGATCAAATAAAAGGAATGTCTATCAACTTCCGATTCAACTTTTCTTTAATGAAATGTCAATCTACCTCAATGTGTTTACTCTAATCATGTTGAATAGGATTATTAGCTAATTCTCGAGCTGATAGATTATCACATTATAAAAACATAGGTTCCTTTGGCTTGAAACCTATTTCTGTAAGTAAAATCCTAGCTATAAAAGTTCACATATTCCATGAACCATGCCTCTGTATTCTGCTTTTGCTAAAGATCTTGCTACTACATCTTGTTTCTTACTATACCATGTCACAAGATTTCTTGCAACAAATGTAAAGTAGCCTAAGGTGGACTTTCTATCAATAATGTTTCCTGCCCAATCTGCATTAGTAAGCCTTTTTTACTTCCAAATGTTCATTCCTCTTAAAGGTCAACCCTTTTCTCGGAGTTCCCTTTAGGTATCTCAAAATTCTCATTACAGCAACCATATGATCTTCACTTAGTGCATGCATGAATTGACTTACCACACCAATAGCATAAGCAATATCTAGACGTGTATAGGACAAATAAATTAATCTCCCTATCAAACATTGGTATCTTTCCTTATTTGTTGGCACTTGGTATGGGTAATAGCTAGACAAGGTTTTGAATATTAAGATTCTCTACTGGTTTACACTCTAGCATACTAGCTTTAGATAAGAGATTTAATATATACTTTCGCTGTGACAAGTAAATACCATCTTTGGACCTTGCAACTTTAATTCCTAGAAAATATTTCAATCCTTCTAAATCTTTCATTTCAAATTTAGAGGATAAGCATTCTTGAAGCTGTTTCAATTCATCTACGTCATCACCCGTTACAATCATATCATCTACATGGATAATAAGTTATATAATTCTTTCATTCTTGCATTTGATGAATAAGATGTGGTCTGAATGACCTTGATGATAGCCAATTTCTTTCATAGCATCTATGAATCTCCTAAACCATGCCCTTCATAATTGTTTTAAGGCATACAAAGCTTTTCGCAATCTGCAAACCTTTCCATTAAACTATAGAGTATCAAATCCTAGTGGTATATGCATATACACTTCCTCTTCTAAATCTCCATGAAGATATGCATTCTTCACATCAAATTGCTTCAAGGCTAATTAAATTTTGCCACCAAGGATAATAAGACTCTGATGGTGTTCATTTTGCATTCTCTATCTCATTCATGAATCCTTGATGCTGAGACAACCTATCTATAGAGACATACCAATGTGCCTAAAAGGGGATTAAGCACAAGCAAATGAACCAATTAACAATCACTAAAATGGCAAAATCAATTCGGTTCAAGATGGAGCAAATTGTTGGGTGACCCTAATTGCAATAGATGATCCGAATGATGTATTTCATGAAATGAATTATCACAATGATATATTCCTCAATGAAGATTACTAATACTCTTGAATACCACATGAAATAATACACAAATTCAACTAGAACAATGACCGTAATTCCACCTTCCAAAAGGGATTGATTTCATGATTCACAAATGTGCAAAATGGATGACTAAAAATCAAGTTCAAAAGTAACTCAATGAAGCACTAATAATTCAAATAACAAGGAACCAAATCTGACCAAGAAATGTTTCAATCCAATCCTAGATATTACACACTAGAGAAGAAAAGAAAACACAATAATTAGAAATTGATATAACTCACAATTTCAATTGTTGCACTCGCCATAATCTCAACTCTTGGGATTGAAATTAATAAGAGGGAATTGAACTAGGATAACCCTAAGCTCTCTCACGTAAAGTGATGTTTTTAATTTGAAAATTGGCCTCCCAAAAACCCTACTTAAGCAAGTGTTTATACTTGCTCCCTTTAGGGTTAAAAAGTTCACAAAATTACAACTATGCTACTTTTAGGGTGGCCAGTCTTAAAAGAAAATTATAACCAAAATAAAAGGTCCCACAAAGCTTACAAAATAAATAGTTCAAACAAAATAAATTACAAATATAAAAATAATCTTCAATAAGCTAGCTCTACAATGGAAGTCATTGGTTCAACTCATCTTCGGTTTTTAGGTCGGTCCATAGATAACCCACAAGCTGAGTCTTACCTTGTGATGCCAAATAAGTGTGCCTGTTGGAAAACACAATACAAGAATAATAGAAAAGAGGTTAATTTATAAATAACTTCGAAGTCGATGTGTTCAAAATAGGCCCTCATCACCAAGATTTGAAATCTTTTGACTCTTGCCCTAATGATAGGTCTTGATGGATTTTGATTCCTATCACATACTATGTGATTGCATATCTTATTTTTTCATCCAAAGATTACCTATCAAGTGGTTTGCCATGATTTTTTCTAGGAGGTAATGAGTAAGATGGAGCAAATAATAATGGAGCAATGACACTTTCATGAGTGCTTATCTAAAGAATATTCATTTGATCATGGATGTGTACTTAAGGAGAGGAAGGTGGGCTATCTTGTTGCTCACTAGATTCATTAGATAGATGTTTAAGATTCTATTCACTATCTAAAGCTTCACCATCTCCACCTAAACTAGACAATTCAATAAACTGTAGCTACAAATGATCAATCCAGTTGTAGGCATCACATTGCATCTCCCCCTAAGGACTAAGAGTGGATTGATCTACATGAAAGAAATACTCTGATTCGGAAAATGTAACATCCATGCTGACATACATATGGACTGTTATGTTCTCTTTAAAGTATTTTGTTGATAACAAAATTTACTAAATGTTTTTTATGAATTCATTTAGTGTACAGGAATAATTATATTTACAATTTGACTAAAAGTTAGAAGATCGAAGAATAAATGAATAAGAGTTAAGTTATTTTTAATTACTCAAAAGATAAGTAAAAAAGTATTCATTATGAGGCATAATAGGAACTCAAAAGATAAGTCAGAAGGTGCTCATTATGAAGAATAACATAAACTCAAAAGATAAGTCAAAAGATGTTGTTATGAGTTTATATGAACATAACAACTTTATATAACAACTTAAGTTAGTTAACTATCAATTTCGAAAACCCAACTCTACTTATTGAATATATTTGGGTAATATGTTCAATTCATTTCACTAAAGTAGGACAAATATCCATGAGGATCTAAGTGATTCATTTTGGAATTAAGAGATTCAGTTAATTCATCATAAATTCATGATTGTTTTCACAAATTTGGTTCTGGTACAAGAAGATCAGTATTAAAAGAATTATGGTAGATATTTTAGAGATCACATATTTTTTAAATTCAAAATTTGAATTCAAGGATAAGAGAAAGAGTTGTTGGATGCTCCACAAATAGTGGGTGGTTGATTTCATCAATAGATTTTATGTAAATGATATTTATCACAATGGAAGGATGTATCTGGACTATCTTTGTAAACACCTCATTTTTGCCCTTTAATCACAAATAGTGTTTCATTTTCCATTTCTTCATTTTTTTTTTTCGATTTTTCTTCTATTTTTCAAAAATAAAGGAAAAGTAACGAAAAAATAAAATAAATAGTAACAATATACTAATTTTGGAATATGATGATAAAAATAATAATAAAAGATGTTAAATAATTTTTATAAATTTTTAGAATTTCAAAATGATATAAAAATAATAAAAATTACAATGCATATATACAAATTGCGATTAATAAAAAGCGAGAAAGTAGGCTAGCCTAGCTGGTCCGATCGTTGGCCCGAGCGTTCGATCGCAAGTTGGAATCGTGAGGGAAACATTCAAAGCATTTTGTTTTTCTTCTTTCCTAGGGACACGTGGCAGCATATGATTGGACGAAGGGATCTCACATGCCAAGCACATGATCATCTTCAACCACCATCCGAAACCATTGCCAGCAGCGGGGAGGGGAAATCCGGCCGTTTTGATGCGATTTTTTACACAAATCCAACAAATCTTTAACTAAAATGAGATAAACATCATCAAATTAACACAAATCCTAACAAAAATCAAAGATTTACACGAATCAAAGGCAAATTGGAGGTGGTTTCAGCCGCAAATCTGATTTTGGCTTATCGAAGGGAAATTCGAGCTTATTTAGCTCAATTTCTGAAGCCTATAAATAGATCCCGACGAGAGGAAGCAAAGAGACGGATCATAAGAGAGAAAAAGAGAGAAAACTGATAGGAATCAAAATCCGTCAAGACTTATCATTAGGGTAAGAGTCAAAAATTTCAAATCTTGGCGATGAGGGCCCATTTTGAACACATCGACCCCGAAATTATTTATAAATTAATCTCTTTTCTATTATTCTTATATTGTGTTTTTCAACAGGTACACTTATTTGGCATCACAGGGTGATGGATAAACTCACTAAGACTCAACTTGTGGGTTATCTATGGACCGACTTAAAAACCAAAGATGAGCTGAACCGACGACTTCCATTGTAGAGCTAGCTTATTGAAGATTATTTTTATATTTGTAATTTATTTTTTTTTGAACTATTTATTTTGTAAGCTTTGTAAGACCTTTTATTTTTGTTGTAATTTTCTTTTAGGATCGGCCACCCTAAAAGTAGCATAATTGTAATTTTGTGAACTTTTTAACCCTAAAGGGAGCAAGTATAAATACTTGCTTATGTTGGGTTTTTGGGAGGCCAATTTTCATATTAAAACACATCACTTTACATGAGAGAGCTTAGGGTTATCCTAGTTCAATTTTCTCTTATCAATTTCAATCTCAAGAGTTGAGATTATGGCGAGTGCAACAATTGAAATTGTGAGTTATATCAATTTCTAATTTTTGTGTTTTCTTTTCTTCTCTAGTATGTAATATCTAGGGTTGGATTGAAACATTTCTTAGTCAGATTTGGTTCCTTATTATTCGAATTATTAGTGCTTAATTGAGTTACTTTTGAACTTGATTTCTAGTCATCCATTTTTCACATTTGAGAACCATGAAATCAATCCCTTTTGGAAGGTGGAATTACGGTCATTGTTCTTATTGAATTTGTGTATTATTTCATGTAGTATTTAAGAGTATTAGTGATCTTCATTGAGGAATATATCATTATGATAATTCATTTCATGAAATACATCATCCGGATCATCTATTGCAATTAGGGTCACGCAACAATTTGCTCCATCTTGAACTGAATTGATCTTGCCATTTTCGTGATTGTTAATTGGTTCATTTGCTTGTGCTTAATCCCCTTTTAGGCACATCATCTTTTTGGTATCAGAGTTATCTAATTTGGATACTTAAGATTGATCACATCCTTGTTTGAAGAATTGGTTATAGATCTTGAGAATTGACACCATTGTTCATGTGATTGGAAGCTAGTTTGATTGACATTTTCTAATTATCTTTCAAATTAGTTTTGCATGTGCTTAATCTTGGTTTTAGGCACATCATCTTTTTTAGTATTAGAGCTTGAGGTTATGAGAAGGGTTGTCTGATTTTGAATTTCGAAAATTTAGGTTTCATGTTCTTACATCTTCAATTCCGAAATTAGGAGTAAATTGAAATTGTTGTTGTAATTGCTTGAAGTGGCATAATTTGTCTTGAGTGGAAGTTGAACTTGCTGCTTGTTGGAGTGAGTTTTAAGTACTTGTTGAAGCTTCTATGTTGTGGACTTCACCGTAAAGTAAGAGGAGAGTTAGTGCATTTTTTTTTAATATAAATTCGGAAGTGTAAAGTGTCTCCAATTGTGTAAGAAGAAGAATTATGGACTTTACATGTTTGTTTTCGGAAAATAGAGGGTGTAATTGAGCATTTCCAGATTTGAGTTGTGTGGAAGATTTGGAAATTATTTGATTTTCAAAACAAACATTAAGTTTAAGAAGTTAATGTATGGTTGTTTGAATTTGAAAATTACCTCTTACCAATTGTAGAAGGGTTACAATTAGTGAAGTGGTTCGATTTTCAAATTTAAATTGTTGCTATTATGGTGTATAAGTTGCAGTTTGCTTTAGTGTTTGTAGTAGTGAAACTTGTATGTTTGGGAGTGTAAACCGTGGAGTGTGTGTAGGGTTGTGTTTGCAAAAAAAAAAAAAAATCGTGGAGGTTATTGCACCATGGTTATATGTATATGAATTGCGGTGTAAAAAGGGAAAATATTGAGTTGTTAGAGTTGTGTTGTGTGTGTTGAATAGAAGGGACATTAGCACCGTGACTTAAAGGTGTATGTGTGTAGAGTTGTGTTTGTAAAATTTTGTGAAGGTTGTGTGCGTTTTGGTGTGAATTTGTGGAAGTTGTGTAGAGTAAGGTGCTACACATTGAGGCTAAAGTGTGAGTGTGTAGTGCATGAATAACAAACCATGAAGGGGAAGAGTGGTGTTTCAATTATGTAGTGTGTGTTTTTGGGAAAAGGTGGAGGAATTACAATTGTCATTTTTAGATTTGAAATCAGAATTAAAAGTGTACATTAAGAGGTCAATTTGAAATTTCAAATACACATTAAGTCATAGTTAATTGTGTATCATTTGAATTTGAAAAAGCCTTTTACCAGTTGTGAAGTTGTGCACTTATTGAACTTCTTTTGAATTTGAAAGTAGGTTACCTTTTGTGTTGAAGTTACGGTTTGATGGTTATGGGAAAGTGAGGAAAGTGCACCGTGGCTTGAAGTAGTGTGTATGTAGTGTTGTATTTTTTTTAAATTTAGTAAAAGGTGTTAACATTTGGTGTTGGCTGTTGTATGTGTTGTCAAACTACTTGTTGTTGATAGCGTGAACATTGTTGAACTGTGAGCAAAGGGGAAGTTGTGTGGTGGTGAATGGTGTGTTGTGTATGTGTTTCATTGCTGCCAATTATATATTTAAGTGGTGAGAAGCCAAGGCAAGAATAAGGAAAGTTGAGTAGTAGAATTTAAAATTCAAACAAGTCAATAAAGTGTGAAAGTAATTGAACTAGTTACTTAAACACTTATAGTTGAATTTAATTATATCTACTTGAAAGTAGTTGAGTGTACTTCACTTGTAGCTCGGTTGTGTACTTGAACCATGGAAGTGTGAAGATAATTATTGTGTTATTGGGTTTGAATGTAATCATGCCTAGTGAGATGTTTCATTATACTAATGTATTGCACCGGACATTGACTACATTTACTACTAAAGATGATGAACAAAGGGAAAACTTGTTCCATACCTCTTGTAGAGTATAAGGAAATTTATGTGTCCTTATAGTTGATAGTGGTAATTGTACCAATGTGGTAGCAACATCGTTAGTATCAAAACTAAAACTTGCTACTACTCCACATCCTGAACCATATAAATTGCATTGGCTTAGTGATTAGAGGAGTTTGCATGTGACCCAAAGAGCTAGGGTACCATTCAGTGTAGGGGATAAATACTGTAATGAGATTGAGTGTGATATTTTGCCTATGTGTGCATCCCATATATTGCTTGGCAGGCCTTGGTTATATGATAGGAGGGTCTTACATGATGGCTTTAGGAATACTTATGTATTCCAAAAGGAAGGAAAATGAATTATTCTGAATCTGATGTCGTCTTCAGAGGTTCAAAGGATTCAGCAACAAATCAATAGACCATTAGAGGGCCATGAGCAGTTGAGCCAACCCTTAAAGCACAAAATTTGTCAAACATAGATGTGCCAACCTTTAGAGGATCCTAATGATCATAGTCAAATGAGCCTATCATTAGAGAGCTAGACTGTTTAGAGACAATTGTGTTCACCTTTAGAGGTACTAGAGGCTCATGAGCAGTTGAGTAAACCATTGGAGGATTCTGAGGGTCAGAGTCAGATGAGCCCATCATCAAAGAGCCAGACTATTCAAAGAAAATTGTGTCCACCTTTAGAGGTTTTAGAAGGCAGTGAGCAATTGGGCCAACCATTAAAGGGCCATAAGGATCAGCACCATATAGAAGAGTTAGAAAAGGAGAAAACAATTCAATGGAATGGGTTAAGATATAAGAGACCTCAGTGGATAATGGGTCATTATTTGTGTTGCAAATGAGATACATCTTGGACATGAAGGAGAGAAAACAATCACCCCTTATTGTATTTCAGATATTGGGATTCTACAGTGATACTTCTTCAAGTAGCTTGCTAGGAAGAAACAGAGTCTCTACTACATTTGATCTGTTAGATTTGAGGACAAATCTTTTTTAGGCTCGAGGAAATGATAGGAATCAAAATTCGTCAAGATCTATCATTAGGGCAAGAGTCAAAGGATTTCAAATCTTGACGATGAGGGCTCATTTTGAACACATCAACCCCGAAATTATTTATAAATTAACCTATTCTCTATTATTCTTATATTATGTTTTCCAACAGGCACACTTATTTGGCATCATAGGGCGATGGACAAACTCACTAAGACTCAGCTTGTGGGTTATCTGTGGACCGACCTAAAAACCGAAGATGAGCTGAACCGACGACTTCCATTGCAGAGCTAGCTTATTGAAGATTATTTTTATATTTGTAATTTATTTTTTTGAACTATTTATTTTGTAAGCTTTGTGGGACCTTTTATTTTGGTTGTAATTTTCTTTTAAGACTAGCCATCCTAAAAGTGGCATAATTGTAATTTTGTAAACTTTTTAACCCTAAAGGAAGCAAGTATAAATACTTGCTTAAGTAGGGTTTTTGGGAGGCCAACTTTCAGATTAAAACACATCACTTTACGTGAGAGAGTTTAGGGTTATCCTCGTTCAATTTCCTCTTATCAATTTCAATCCCAAAAGTTAAGACTATGGCGAGTGCAACAATTGAAATTATGAGTTATATAAATTTATAATTGTTGTGTTTTCTTTTCTTCTCTAGTGTGTAATATCTGGGGTTAGATTGAAACATTTCTTGGTCAGATTTGGTTCCTTGTTATTCGAATTATTAGTGCTTAATTGAGTTACTTTTGAACTTGATTTCTAGTCATCCATTTTGCACATTTGTGAACCGTGAAATCAATCCCTTTTGGAAGGTGGAATTACGGTCATTATTCTTGTTAAATTTGTGTATTATTTTACGTGGTATTCAAGAGTATTAGTGATCTTCATTGAGGAATATATCATTGTGATAATTCATTTCATGAAATACATCATTCGGATCATCTATTATAATTAGGGTCATGCAACAATTTGCTCCACCTTGAACCGAATTGATCTTTCCATTTTAGTGATTGTTAATTGGTTCATTTGCTTATGCTTAATCCCCTTTTAGGCACATCATCTTTTTGGTATCAAAGCTATGTAATTTGGATACTTAAGTTGATCACATCCTTGTTTGAAGAATTGGTTATAGATCTTGAGAATTGACGCCATTGTTCATGTGATTAGAAGCTAGTTTGATTGATATTGTCTAATTGTCTTTCAAATTAGTTTTGCGGGTTTAATCTTGGTTTTAGGCACATAAAAAACACACAAATTCGAAGCTTCGCCAGAGTTCCCTAAATCGCGACCTACGACAGCCTTTCAAACCACCACCTAGAGAGGTTCTAGAAGAAAACCACCGCCCCCTTTGGATTACCCACCATCAGAAAGCCTAGAAGCAACCATCAATCACCTTCAAAAGCCATTGAAAAGCTACCAACAAGGAAGCTTCAATCGCCAATCCGACCCGACCCGACCTACGAACCATGATTTGTATCTAAGTTTGCTAAATTTTATTTATTTATTATTAGAAGATGAAAAAAAAAATAAAAAATATATATGAAAATAAGAAAAAAAAATTTAAGAATATGTTAATTAGAATTAGGTTTAGAGTTTTCTAAAAAAATAAATATATATGTCTATTATAATTAATAGAAAATAAAAACTTTTAAATTAATAAAAAAATAATATATATTTTTATCACTTAGAAAACTTCTTTTCATAAAAAGAATTGATTTTTTTTTTAAATTAGAGGCTTTAGTTTTTTTAAATAAATAATAATAATAATGCTTAGACTTAGAATTTTTTTGAAAAAATTCTAAAATGATAATAAACATAAACCCAACATATTTTCATAATTAAAATCAAAACAATCCACTAAAGTTTTTATAAAAAGAGAACTATGGCCTATTTGATCCCAAATAGTGGGTACGTAGGTACCCTTATGGGGCAACTCTAAAAAGAATAAAAAAAATATTTTCAAATCATTATGTCAATTTTTCTAGTATTCTCTTTTTATGCTAAAAAAGATATCATAATATAATTCAGATTTTCAAAGGATAAGGTAGTAGCTTTAAGGTTTTAATAGGATAGCCCCCTAATCGAGAATCTCTAGTTTTTCTTTCTTCTTTTTTTTTTTAAAAAAAAAAAGGAGATTTCATCGACTAGTTGTCTAGATTAGAATTAATCTACTCAATTAATTCTAATTTAATAATTTTCCCAACTCCAGTTGGGTGGTAACTCCAAATAAATAATAAAATTTATAGTTCAAGTCGAAGATTTATATTGGATAAGCATAAGATCTAATATAAATCAGATTAGGGAGATAATATAAAATTTTAAAATTAGACTCTAGCGACTCCACTGGGGACCCACAGTAGGTTAGCCACCTAAACCTTATGAAATCATCATTTCTAGATATCTTTAATTAACTCTTACATTGTGAAATATTGTTGATACTAATGTTCATATCTATTCTTGATTCAGGGATTTAGTAAAGTCTAGTTTTTTATCTCATTATTGCTACTAAGTTTCCATGCATGCAATTGCGTGATTAGATACAGTCAGACCTAGGCCGTCTTAGGATCCTAAGATGGGGGGCCATTGTGTAAGTTCTGGGCGAAGTGAAATAATCACCGTTCAGGGCTGATTAGGCTACCCCACCCAATGCTTCGATATGGCCTGAGATTCATTTCTTCAAGAATGCAAGAGGCCATAGAGCTTAGGGACCTTTTAGAACCCACCTACCTTGCATATATTAAGTCATGGGCTGGCAAATGATTAATGATATAATTTCCTTGTTCTTTTTCTTTTTGGAGTTCAAATACGTTTACCTATAAGAGAATTATTGATATTTTGTAAGAGATTTCATTTATAATTAGAAATTCCTATTGTAATCCTGATAGATGGCTAGTGATGTAATCGACCTTTCTCCTCTGTAAGGAAATCTGGGTCTGCAAGCCTTTGGATCCAAAACTAGTAGTGGACCATTGGTTCACCTCGTACAGCCCTAAAGAGTAAACCTTCATCCAAAGCAAAATAGGGCCCATTCTCTCGCTAATGAAAATGGATATCAATCTACCTTTAATTTGGGCTATATTACACATTTGGGAAATTGAGCCCGTGCCTTTCTTTATTGGGCCACACGAGATCACACCAACCATAGAAGAATATACTTGGCTTCTCCAGCCCCCTTCACTTGCCAACAGGGTATATGTGCCAGATCTAAAGGTTGGGCCAGCCGGCATTTTCAGTAGACTCCTGGGCATTCACAAGACAGTGATCAACCAAGCATTGGAAAATAGCAACGGATATTGCCACTGAATGGATAAATTGGAGGCTTGGTTCATAGTTCGATGTGATGATGGGAGCAGGAGAGACATCTTATGTAGAGATCCCAAAAGTTACAAGCAAAGATGGGTTTATGCTTTCATCCTAACAGTATTTGCAACCATCCTTTTTCCCATTGGGATCTTTCACATCCACTATAGGGTCACAGAGTTAGTGTTTTAGTTCTTAGAAGGGAAGTCTTATATCCCAGCCCTACTAGCTGAACAAATATGGAATCTGAAATTTGTGAAGAAGAAGGGCCATGGAATCCTCCGGTCAAACATTAACCTCATCTTAATCTAGTTTATGAGCCATCTCAAATGCTTTGGGTTGAGTATGGTCAGGAAATCATTAGCCTAGTAAGTAGACCTTATAGATTCCTACATAAAAAGAATGAAGCTGCCCAATGATCTTTCTAGCTATAGTTGGGTGGAATTACTTAAAGGTTCCAATGCCAACGACATCTTTTGGACTGCTAGGTGGAGCTATTGCAATAAGGTCATCTTAACATGCAGGAACCTTCAGGCTATTCCATTGATTGGTATCGATGGGTGCATAGGTTATCATCAGAACTCGGTGGTCTGTCAATTTGGTACTATCCAAGACATAGTTTATAGGCCATCATTAGAAGGAATCACGTTCGAATACTAAGATCCGAGCATGTTAGTGGTTAAGAAGATCGTCAAGTTGGTAGAGGTCAAAGCCTTATGGGAAGCCCGGATTGAGAGCCCCGATATAGACCTCGAAGACCTGGATGGTGAAGTAGGCAAACATCGAGCCACAAGAGATTTCGTGATCAACTAATTATACCAGATAAGAGAAAGGGCGTATTGAGCCCCGGATGTCACTCAACCTATGCCGAAGAACTGAAAACCTATATGGAATAGGTCAGAGCTCAAATGGAAGTCTACTTTGAAGCTACATACTACAAAAAGGATGTCTGGAAAAGTAGATTCAAGGAGTCTAACAAAAGAAACAAAAGCCTTGGAAGCTCAACTGGAGAAGACTCAAGCAAGAGTTAGAGCATTAGAAGCCATCATCGATGGAGAACCAACGCCTACACAACTAAAGAAGAAGACATCTAGGAATTAGGAGGCTAGATGATATTGTTTTCTTTTTCCTCATGTTTTCAATAAAAACACCGAACTCCTAGTTTGCAATATTAATAAAATTTCGGTATTATATCATTAATCAAATGCTGATCCCTTTTCTTTTGCATTTGTGTGAGCATCTTGTTTGCATATTTACTAAAAAATAATAACAAAAAAGAAAAGAACAAAGCCAAGAAAATTGAAGAGTTGCTAATAATAAGAGATCCTTTCAAGGTCCTAAAAGTTGCTTTTGAATGGTTAACTTAACCCAAGGCTCACAATCACTTATTATGAACATAAAGCCAAGGACCTCTATAACCTACTCTCAATTTAAAAGACCCCATTCACTTCAAAAGGTTTTCTCATATGTTGATTTAGCCTCAAAACACAAAACCTTCCAACTCTCTCCAATCTTAAGGGTTACACTTGAACTTTCTCTCCATCAAGAGTTATATAAAACAGACACAGAGACAATTGATTTTGGGGCACATTTTCAAGGTGGCTATGGTCAATAACCAACGAGGACATAAAGAAGACTATCTTAACAAGTCTTGGGTAACTAAATTCCCAAGAGAGCCAAGCTAAGACTAAATCACTTGACAGGGGCACATAACTCCCAAATACATCATGAAACATGGTGAATATGGGCAAATCTAGTAAAATAGAAGGATATCTCATTTGTTCGAGTGATTTAGGATGACAAGAGGCAAACCACATCCCAAACACTAACCCTTAAACACTCGAGAGTTAAGTGTTATTAATGTGAGATTTTTTACCCATTCCTTAAAGGAAGTCTATCTTGAATTTGATACGTTAATTAAAATAATGTTAGGCATTCATTTTTGCTATCCTAAACACAATAATCCTTTGCTAACCCCATTTGAGCTTATATATATATATATATATATATATAATTATAAAGAGAGTTTCAAATTTTAACCATGTCTTAAACTACCCTACAATAGGATGATTAAGAAGATAAGGACATCAATCAAGAAAAAGGAATTAACTAAATAGTGCTTGCCCTAGTTAAAATAATTCAAGAGTAATTTTTACCGTGGATAATTTATTTCTTTTGATGAAGAAAAGTCTACATTTTGAAAAAAAAACACACATGACCCACAAGAGATTATCACTATTGGGCTCAAAAGAAAAGGAAAAAAAGATGGAAAAAGAAAATGAATGAAAGAAAAAGAAAATGAAAGAAAAAAAAAAAGAAAAGAAAAGAAATGAGAAAAGCCTAAGAATGTGGTTAAACCTATACACAATAAAAAGCCCAATAATACTTGAAAATACCAAGACCAAATACAAGAACCCAAACATTACAATTCAAAGATATACCACCCTTCTTTGAAGATTTCTCCAAATCATTGAAAATAATTTATCTTAAGTAAAAATTGCTAAAGCAAGTGCTATTCTAGTTTTCTTGACTTGTAAACCCAGGTTGAAATGATGATTCTTTCAAAATAAGACCTTGACATTGGTACTTTTTTTGAAACCAAAAGCCTATTGCATTATAAGTCCCAAAAAGGCCTAACAGATTGATCAAAGCGTACTACTTACAAGAAATACCATAATTTTTTGAATAAAAGTCAAGAGTGACATCTAAACCAAGAAATTATAAGGAAGTCCTCTTAAATTAAACCAATTGAGAATGAGATATCTATTTCCAAATAGAATGAAGGAATTGAAAGTCATTCCTCATTAGTGTTGTTTGGCCTAAATTTTAAATATTAATGCCCCCAAAGAAGAAGATATGAGTCTTAATTGCAAGAAACCCCTCAAGAGGTGATTGATTAAGCAAAGACACCACTTTTTCAAGATTAAACCAAATCCTCCAAGCAAAACGAGGCAAAAGAGTAAGTGATTATTGAGTAATAGGGTGGGCCTGCCCTTTATTTGTATTTTTAGGAGCCCTTGCTTAAAAAAAATAATAACAGTAATAAAAAATTAAAAAAAAAATATTTCTTTTAGAGAAGAAAGAAGAAATTTTTCAAAGTTTGCTAGAAAACACTTTGCCACCTTATCCGTAAGTTTAGAAGAGCAATTATCTTGAAGATTTTTAGAAAAGTTTTAGCTATCATTTGTTCAAAAGTTTTAAGTCATCCTAAACTCTTAACTGCTATTGGAAAAATAAGATTCTCACTTACGAATTCATTATCAGTTAGTTAGCCCATAATGGGGTACTTTCCTAAATTTTCTCCTTTATGGTTGCTAGTCTAGTGAGACGTTTCCTATTTTCGATTAGTCAGCTCGAAAGAACACTTTTCTAGAAAACCTCTTCTTTAAGGTTGCTAGTCTTGTAAGACGCTTCTCAGCTCACAAAAAGCATTTTTTTGGAAATGTTAGGTTGCTAAGATATATCCAAACATTGTTATCGGTTAGTTAACCCACAATGAGGTACTTTCTTAGCTATCCTCTCTTAAGGTTGTAAGTCTAAAAAGACGTTTCCCACTATCAGTTAGTTAGCCCATAATGGGGCACTTTCCTAAGCTTTCTTCTTTAAGGTTGTAAGTCTAAAGAGATGCTTCCCACTATCAATTAGTTAGCCCATAATAGGGTACTTTCCTAAACTTTCTTCTTTAGGATTATAAGTCTAAAGAGATGCTTCCCACTATCGGTTAGTTAGCCCACAATGGGACACTTTCCTAAATATCCTCTCTCAGGGTTGCAAGTCCAAAGAGACACTTCCCACTATCGATTAGTCAGCCTATAATGAGGCACTTTCCTAAATACAATCTCTTAAAGTTAGCCCCAATGGGGCACTTTCCTAGATATAATCTCTTAAAGTTAGCCCACAATGGAGCACTTTCCTAGATACAATCCCTTAAAGTTAGCCCACAATGGGGCTCTTTCCTAAATATCCTCCTATTACAATTGCTAGTCTAGTGAGACGCTTCCTATCATCGATTAGTCAGCTCGTAAGAGCACTTTTCTAGAAAATCTCTTCTTTAAGATTGTTAGTCTTATAAGAAGCCTCTTCTTATCAGTTAGCCAACTCATAAGAGTGCTTTCATAAACAATCTCTTCTTTACAGTCGCTAGCCTTGTAGGACGCTTCCTATTATCAGTTAATTCACTCACAATGACACATTCCTAAACAATCTCTAAGATGTTTCCTATCATCAATTAGTTAGCCCATAGAGCACTTTTCTAGATGATATCTTAATCCAGGTTACTAGTCTGGTGAGATGTTTCTGGTTTAAGACCGCTCCCCAAGCAGTATTAATCATCATAAAGTGTTCATTTTTTACAACATGGGATCGTTAACTCATGGAGCATTTTCCCTACTCAAATAGATAATCAAACAACTCCCTATTAGAATCAAGTTTAGATAGCTAGCCAATTATGGCGTTATTCACTCGATCTATCAGTCAAAAATGGCATCTTTGTTGTCTTTGTAGTTAAATTTTTCAAACTTTACTACAAAGAAGGGCAGCTATAAACACCACATTTTTTCTCTTTAATCACAAATAATGTTTCATTTTCCATTTCTTCATTTTTTTTTTATTTTTCTTCTATTTTTCAAAAATAAAGGAAAAGTAACGAAAAAAATAAAATAAATAGTAACAATATACTAATTTTGGAATATGATGATAAAAATAATAATAAAAGATGTTAAATAATTTTTATACGTTTTTAGAATTTCAAAATAATATAAAAATTATAAAAATTGCAATGCATACATACAAATTGTGATTAATAAAAAGCAAGAAAGTGGACTAGCCCAGCTGGTCCGATTGTTGGCCTTAAGTGCGCACACGCGTGTGTGCACAGGTGGGGGGTCCGATCGCAGGTTCGAATCGCGAGGGAAGTGTTCTGCGCTCCTTTTTTTCCTTCTTTCCTAGGGACACATGACAGCATATGATTGGATGAAGGGATCGCACGTGCCAAACACGTGATCACCTTCAACCTCCGTCCGAAACTGTCTCCAGTAGCGGGGAGGGGAAATCTAGCCGTTTTGATGCGATTTTTTGCCCAAATCCAACAAATTTTTAACTAAAATGAGATAAACATCATCTAATTAACACAAATCCTAACAAAAATCAAATATTTACACGAATCAAAAGCAAATTGAAGGTGGTTTCAACCGCAAATTTGATTAAGGCTTATTGGAGGGAAATCCGAGCTTATCTAGCTTGATTTCTAAAGCCTATAAATAAAGCACGATGAGAGAAAGCAAAGAGACAGATCAGAAGAGATAGAAAGAGAGAAAACCCATGAGTTCAAAGCTTCACCGAAGTTCCCCAAATCGTGACCAATGACTGCCCTTCGAACTACCACCTGGAGAGGTTCTAGAAGAAAACCATCGCCTCCTTTGGATTGCCCACCTTCGGAAAGCCTAGAAGTAGCCATCAATCGCCTTCAAAAGCCACCGGAAAGCTACCTACAAGGAAGCTCCGATCACCGATCCGACTCGACCCAACCCACAAACCGCAATCCGTATTCAAGTTAACCAAATTTTATTTATTTATTATTAGAATATGAAAAAAAAGAAAAAAAATTAAATATGTTAATTAGAATTAGGTTTAGAGTTTTCTAAAAAAATAAATATATATGTCTATTATAATTAATAGATAATTAATAAAAAATAAAAAAATAATAAATATTTTTATCACTTAGAAAACTTATTTTCATAAAAAATTGATTTTTTTTAAATTAGAGGTTTTAGTTTTTTTTTAATAAAAAAATAATAATAAAGCTTAGAATTAGAATTTTTTTGAAAGAAAAATTAAAATGATAATAAACGTAAACCCAACATATTTTCATAATTAAAATCAAAACAATCCACTAAAGTTTTTATAAAAGGAGAACATAGGCACCCTTATGAGGCAACTCTAAAAAGAATAAAAAATATATATTTTCAAATCATTGTTAGTATAATCATTATGTCAATTTTTCTAGTATACTCTTTTTATGCTAAAAAAGATACCATAATATAATTCAGATTTTATAAGGATAAAGTGGTAACTTTAGGGTTTTGATATGATAGCCCCCGAGTCGAGAATCTCTGGTTTTTCTTTCTTTTTCTTTTTTTAAAAGAAAAGGGAGATTTCGTCGACTAGTTATCTAGATTAGAATTAATCCGCTCAATTAATTCTAATTCAATAATTTTCCCAACTCTAGTTCAGTGGTGACTCCAAATAAATAATAAAATTCCTAGTTCAAGTCGAGGCTTTATATTAGATGAGCATATGATCTAATATGAATCAGATTGGGGAGATAATATAAAATTTTAAAATTAGACTCGATAATCTTCAACAACAAATTCGATAGAATTTTTATATCATATTTTGAAGATATCATATTTAAATTCAAAATTCAGTGGACAACTTCAAATCCTTTGGGATATTTTTTCAAAAGTTCAAAGCAAGATCATGGCAATAAACTTTTAAGTTAAAAATAGATCAACAAAGTAGCTGTTACTCTTCAGTGAATGAATAGAGTCAAAGTTCAAAGATTCAAAAGATAAAAATATACAATAAAGAATAGTATAACATTCTTTTATAAAAATAGAGCATTATCAGAACTCAGAAACTAACTCAAAAGCCACTCTGTCTTTTACATATTTTCATATTACACTCAAATTAATTTTTGGAGGATACAAATTCTCATTTCTCATTTGTTTTTGATAATTCTTAAAAGCTAGATACGTATATTAGAGAGAGATTATTTATAAATCTATAGATCTGTGAATAGCCTTAAAGATAGGCTAGATAAGCAAAGCATGGTGTTTTTGAAGCCAAGGTGTTAGCAGAACGATTGTAATCTCTCAAATTTATTTTAGATTAGTGAAACAATACTGGTGTGGAAAACCGGGTCCCCAACGGTAAAGTTGGAAGAGAGGACTAATTCTTAAGGTGAAACCTCCATAAATAGCTTACCCAATTATCTTCTCTCTATCTTTTAATTTCTATTCTATAATAGCTTATAATTGTTTATAACAACATAATTAAATTGAGTAGTTAAAAGGGTTGTTTCTAACTAGCAAAAATTTTTAAAATTTTAGCAGGTAATCAATTCACCCCTCTCCTCTTGATTACTTAATTCGAAACCAACATTCAGTACCAAAGAAAAAGCTTTAATAGTACATTGAGTTTAAGATCTCATGGCTAAAAATAGTGTTTTTATTTCTACTAATCGTGCTCCTTACTTTGATGGTGCTAATTTTGGTTATTGGAAATTTTGGATGGAAACTTACATCAAGGCAACAAACTTTAACTCATGGGAAATCATACAATTTGGAGATGAAACTATCATAGAGGAAGGAGATTAGACTCTAGCAGAAGCTGAGAAGAGAAAGCTTGAAAAGAATCATCAAGCTAAGAACTTGTTACTTGCTACAATAGCTCATTCTAAATATTACTTTATTTCTTCTTACAATACTACGAAGGAAATCTGGGTCACACTCTGTAAAACTCATGAAAGAACATCAAGAATCAAAGACACTAGAAGAAGTGAGGATGAGTAAGAAAATGCTCTCTCCTCTCTCTACCCTTTGCCCTAACCCATACCCCTAGAGGACCACTTCCTTTAGGTGACCCCAAATACTTTCCTAAATACCCTATACACTTGCCTAACCCGTCCGCAACCCACCACAATACCACTACCCAAAATGGAACCCTTTGGAAATCCAGAAACCATACCCCTTGGCATGTCCCTAGAGGTGGAATGCAATGGTTGTCTTAAAAAGGAAAAAGAAAAAGTCACTTTTGCTCCTCCAAAAAGCAACCAGATAGGCAAAGACAAAGTGGAAATGTGAAGCCTTGTGCCAAGTCAACTCAGTATACCCCGCAGTAGGGTTGTCCCTCCTCGTCAACACATCCCACCAATGTCAACCCGTAGCAGCCTTCTGCCATGTCTGCAACCCAAACCACCTTGGGAGATGCTACAGGTCCCTAGGTAAACAAAGTGAACCGGAACCACCACCCACCGCCCACTGACCACACCAACACAACCACCAACACTAAGTCATATGCAATTGCTTATGCGTCGGAGCTCCCCACGTCAACTGCACCTAGCCACACCGCGGGCACCACTGCCTTCCAGTAGAGAACCACAAAGCCACTGACCATTCCACTTGCAGTAGAGAACCACAAAGCCAACTATTGGGAGTCCACCCTTATTGGATATTTTCTAGGTCGGAAAATACCATACCAACTTGTTAAAGCCATAGCTTTCCAACCATAGAAGGAATATGGACTTTTGGAGGTCCTAGGTAGCAAGGAGGGCGTGTTCTATTTTAGGTTCGGCCAAAGGGTAGACCTCACACCCATTTTGGAGAAGCATTGGCATTTTTCTTAGAGATTTCTTATGTTACATAAATGGCGAAGGGGATTACCACTTGACAAACCTCAGCCCACCAAAGTGCCGGTTTGGGCATAACTTAAGGTTATCCCTTGTGAATTTCTAAGCGCAGGTGGGATTAGTCATATTGCAAGCGGTGTAGGAATACCCCTCAAAGCCGATACCCTCACTATGTCACGACAAAGGGCTAACCATGCTAGAATACTAGTAGAGATTGATGCGCGGGAGGAACTTGTAACCCATGTGGAGGTAGAAAGGGCTGATGGTAGGATTACTTTGATAAATGTTGAATATCAATGGTTACCCCCTAGGTGTGGCGAGTGCAATGTATTTGGCCACAAGTGCGGTGGCCAATACCCAAAAATGCAACCACGAGTGGCATTTGACCAGCATGTAGCTAATGGGGAGCGATGGCAACAGATTCGACAGCTTGGAAAAGGGAAATGAAAGGTAGGCGTTGAGGGGACAAGAGCGGGTCCTCAACCGATCACCCCAAGTAGTTGTGGGAGAGGGGAAAATAAGAAGGAAGAAAAGGATGAAGGTACCTTGAATGAGGATATATGCACAAAACTGGAGGGGACGGGGAAATTTAGAAAGGATCCCTTATTTAAGTTGCACAAGGAGGATGCAATGGAGCCAAATGTGGCCATGCAAACAGTGAAGGAAGGTGTGGCAGTATCAAATAACCCTTCTGATGGTAGGGATGTAGAAAGCATAACCCCTTCCATAACTACGGTTGCAGGAGAGTACACAGATGCTAACCAAAGGGGATCTGGGGCATGCGGTAGAGGGGAGAAGGAGAAGGAGATGGACTTAGATGATGTTGAGAACACCCCCCCTTGCCAAACTGATCCCCCAATTACACCATGCACCTGATAGTTCCTCCAAGAACAGCAAAGGGTCTACATCCTCTAGCAAGTAGAAAAAGAAGCTACGCAAGAGGAGAAGAACTTTTACTTAGCACCTATGGACCTCCAACCCCATGTATATAGTAACTTAGAATACACGAGGATTAAATGACCCCATAAAGGTTACGAAAGTTCGGAAAACTTGTGAAGCCCAAGGAATAAGTTTTATTGGTCTCCTTGAAACGAAGGTCAACCCTTCTAACGAGAACACCATAAAGAATATAATAGGGCGTCAATGGCAAGTGTGGATTAATACAACTGCAAGGAAATGTATTTGGATAGCATGGAAGCCAAGGGATTGGAATGTTAGGGTGGAGTGGGAATATGCACAATATGTGCATTGTATAGCAACTAACCTACGTCACAATATAGATCTAGCTATAACATTCATTTATGGATCTAATTGTGATTGGGAAAGACGATCATTATGGCTAAACCTTGGGGATTTAGCACCTTCAATGCACTCTTGTCCTTGGGCAGTACTAGGTGATTTCAACACCACAAGATACATCTCCGAAAAGTAGGGGGAAACATGAGGTTCACCGAAGCTATGGCTGACTTCCAAAATTGCATTACACATGTGGAATTAGAAGATTTGAGGCAATCAGGAGATCTCTTCACTTGGTCCAATAAACAAGTGATAAACCCTATACTAAGGAAACTTGATAGGATTATGGTTAACCACTGCTGGCTTAGTTCCCTTCAGAGAACACAAGCCAAATTTCTACCACCTATGCTATCGGACCATTCACTGGCAGTTATACACTTTGATTATGGACGTGGGGATAGAAAAACCCCTTTTAAGTTTTTCAACTTTTGAGTAGATCATAGGGATTTCAAGGAGATAGTGAGTAGTGGCTAGAAGGAAGAAGTGGAAGGTTCCAAGATGTTTCAGGTGGTGAAGAAGCTAAAACAACTCAAGCTGGCATTTAAAGCCTTGAATGAATCAGAATACCTGAACTTGTCCAGCCAGGTGAAGACCGCAAAGGATCACTTAGCCTAAGTCCAAGAGAGGATGCTTACCACAGGTACCTTAACCAGTATAGAGGAAGAAAGGGCTGCTTTTAGAGCATACTATCTCCTACGAGGTGCTGAGAAGAGCTTTTATAAGCAAAAGTCAAGAGCCCAGTGGTTGAAGCTGGGGGATAAAAACACCTCATACTTCCACAAAGCAATGAAAAGTCTGCATAATAGGAATGTCATATACCAACTGACAAGGGAGGATGGTAGTCAGCCATTTCCAGCAACTATATGGCATGCCTTCTACACCTGGCTATTTAAAGGACATTGGAGACAAGGTGATGCGAACTCTAAGTGAACAGCAAAGCAATGAGCTTGAGGCCACATACACAGATGAGGAGATAAAATGGGGTTTTACATCTCAAGCTAATGAGAAAGCACTAGGACCAGATGGGTACACGGCCAGATTCTTTAAAGAGGTTTGGGGAACCATTGGTGATGACTTGATAGCTGCAACAAGAGAATTCCTTATGTCAGGCCACCTCCTCAAGCAAATCAATTCCACAATCATATCCCTAGTGCCAAAGGTGGCTAACCCTACCAAGATGGGGGATTTTCGACCTATTTCCTACTACAAGGCAATCTCTAAGGTCCTCACTACACGCATCAAAAAGGTCTTGCCATCTTTGGTTGGAAGGGAATAGTCAGCTTTCATCCCGGGAAAAAGGATAACAGACAATATTTTTATTGCGCAAAAGTTGATAGCAGGATACCATTTGTAATCGGGATCCCCACGATGCACATTAAAGGTGGACCTACAAAGAGCCTATGATACTTTACATTACGATTTCCTACTAGCAGTCCTAAAAGCGATGAAGTTCCCTCACCACATATGTACCCTCACTGAGCAGTGTGTTACCACCCTTATGTTTTCTGTTAACATAAATGGTGAATTGACTGGTTTTTTCGCAAGCAAGAGAGGTTTGAGACAAAGGGACCCTATTTCCCCCTATCTATTTGTATTGGGTATGGAAGTGCTCTCCACTTCATTGAGGAGGCTAACCTCTAACCCCCAGTTCTCCCTTCATTGGCACTACAAAGCTGAGAGAATAACGCATCTTTACTTTGCCAACGACTTGCTTATATTCACATATGGGAATGTGGAGTCCACACGACTGGTCATGCAAACCTTACAACATTTTCATACCATCTCGGGTCTGGAGGCTAATAATGCCAAAAGTAGTATATTCTTCTCAAATGTCACATCGAGTACTGGAGAAGACATCCTCTCTGCCACCCGTTTTCATGAAAAGGAACTGCCAGTATGCTACCTGAGGGTGCCACTCATATCTTCAAAGCTCAAGAAGGTGGATTGTGAGGCACTCTTGGAAAAGATCGTAACATGCATCACTTCCTGGACTTCTAAGTACTTGTCCTATGTAAGTCGGCTTCAACTAGTAAAGTCAGTCTTATTCTCCATGCAGGTATACTGGTCCTCAGTGTTCATCCTCCCAAAGTCTGTCATATCAAAGATCGACCAATTAATTCAGAACTTCTTATGGAGAGGACAACCCAACACATATACCAAGGCCAAAGTGCATTGGGAGAGGGTGTGCAAACCAATGCGATGTGGTGGGCTGGGAATGCCGAACCTAATTCAGTGGAACAAGGCTATCCAACTCAAGCACATTTGGCACATATGTAAAGAGGGACCGAAGAGCATATGGCTAGAATGGGTACACTCCACCCTACTAAAAGGGAGAAGCTTTTGGTCTGTTAAGGCACCTGCCCGATGCTCATGGTCCTAAAGGAAGCTGTTGAAATTAAGGACTAAGGCTCGAAGTTTTTTTCAATGGGAACCTAACAATGGATTAGAAATCTCGCTTTGGGTAGACTACTGGCTCCCGATAGGGCCCTTGGACATAATATTTAGTACCAAAGAGAGGGGCAACACGGGATTTCCCCCAACAACGAGACTATGCTCCTTAATGAATGATCATGAATGGAGTATACCAGCAACTCCGTTTTAGAATAATATTCATATACCAGCTTTCTTATGTTTGAATGCCTCTCGCTTAGACCGCCTCAATCGGAAGCACTCAAGTTCAGGAGAGTATACCATCAAAAGTGACTATGAATTCCTCTGCCCTCCAAACATTGCAATGCCATGGTGTAAAGTAATGTGGAACAAAAAATCCTTACCGAAGCACTCATTTATACTTTGGCTAGCTTGGCAAGGTAAACTAGCGACCCTGGACAGAATGATCTCATGGGGGATCTTAGTGCCCACTACATGCTTTCTTTGTAACTAAGGTAGAGAAAGCCATGATCATCTTTTCTTTAACTGTAGCTACACATCGACTTTATGGGGTTTGGTTTGTGATTGTCTCTAATGCCCTTTCTCATTTCGTACATGGTAAAGAGCCATGAGTGCTTTAGTAGCAATAGCAGATTCCTTGGCCCCAAAGTTTAAAGCATGGAGTGCAACTCTTACAGCGTCAGTATACTGTATATGGCGTATATGTAACAGTGTACGCCTTGGAGGAAACCTATCTGCTATAGGCTCTATTGTAAACCAAATTAGAACATATGCTACACTAATGTAAAATAGAGTCTATACTACTTAGAAGCACTATGTTGCTATATTTGTACCCTTGTTGTATTATATCTTGCCATTTGGTGATGTAAACTATTTCCTTTAGATTAATAAAATTACTTTATCCAAAAAAATCAGAGACACTAAGATTAACTCAATAATGCAAGAATATGAGTTTTTTTTGTTTAAGCTCGATGAAAATATTAAGGAAGCCTTCAATCATTTTACAGTAATTACAAATCAATTATCTTTACTTGACCATAAATTGAAAGATGTTGACCTTGTATGGAAAATTTTAAGAATTTTGCCCAGATCACAAGATGCTAAAAAGACTATGGTTGAGGAAGCTCAAGACTTGAACAAACTGACATTAAGCCAACTAAGAGAAAAACTAATGGCATGTGAATCTCACATTAAGCATACTTCTAATCAAGACAACAATAAAAGGAACATAGCATTCAAAGTTAGGGAAGTGGAGAACAATTCTAATATAGAAGCAAAAAGTGATGAGGATGAAGACATAAATTTGCTAGCTAAACGTCTCAATCAATTTCTCAAAAGAAGAGGTAAGAAAACGTCATTTAATAAAAGGTTAATTTCTAACAGTGAAAATTTGATGTAGGAAAAGGAAGAAAAGAAAGAGAAAAAGAAGGAATTGATATGTTATGAATGCAAGAAATTGGGTCATATAAAATGTGAATGCCCAATGCTTATCAAGAAACTTGGAAAGTATAAGAAGAAACACAAAGCACTGTTATCAACCTAGAGTGACCTGAAAGACTTATAAATTGATGTAGAGAGTTCTAAAGATGAAGATGAGGAAGCAAACGTATGTCTCATGGCAATGTCTGACGTACATTCTAATTCTAAATTAGAAGAGGATATACGTGACAATGTTCATGCTGAAATTAAATAATTGTTAAATGCATTAACTAAGGAAAATGTTGAAATTAACAAACTTAATTTAGAAAATAGAGCCTTAGTTGATGAGAAAAATACGTTCACTCAAACGAATGCACTCTTAGTTGATGAGATTGGTATATTAAAAATTGATTTTGGAGTTCTACAGATTGATAATGACAATCTATGCATAGCAAATGATGCTTTAACTAATGAGAATGCTCTATTAAGAAAAGAAATTAAAGATCTTAAAGTTAGAATAAATGAACTTTCTCAAACAATTGACAACATATTTAGTAAATTTAGTGAAAGCGATAAAAAATTACAGAGTTGACAACTCAAATTTTTCTTTAGGGTATAATAAGGTAGAAAGGTCAAATGTTGTAAAAAGGATTGTTTTTGTTAAATCAAATCAAACATTAATTCAAAAGAATGATGAAAATAATAAAAATAAAGATAAAGGCAAAGTTGTGTCATAAGATAGAAGGTACCCAGATCAAAACAAAAAATATCATGTTAAGGGATATAACAAGAGACTAGTTAAAAGGTATGTTAGAAGGTATCCTGATCACTAGCAATCAAGACAGATAAGTAACTGATATAATGTAACTAATACCTATGCTTGTTTCTTCTATAACAAGTTGGGGCATATTGAAAAACATTGTTATTATAAAAATAACAAGCTCAATCCATATCAAGTTAATTAACTTAACAACACAAGCATAAATTTTAAAAGGCCTAAGCTTGTTTGGGTTCCAAAAAGGGTATAATCCTTTTTCTGATGATTGCAGGAACACGAAGCAAAACTTAAGGGTATGTAGTATTTCAACAATGGGTGTTCACGTCATATGATTGGTAACGCTTCATTGTTCACAAGCCTTAAGTGAAAGGAAAAAAGATATGTAAAAGTTTGGTGATGATAGTAAAGGAAGAATCATCGCAACTAGTAATATTGGTATTCCCCCTTTTATTATTAAAAACGTATATCCAGTACAAGGTTTGAAGCATGATTTATTAAGTATTAATCAAATTTGCAATAAAGGATATAAAATGACTTTTGATCAAGATAAGGTCACGGCACATAATAAAAATGATATAAAACTCTTTGAAGGCTACAGGAAAAAGAATATTTATTTACTTAAACCTGTTAAAGTAGATGCTAAAAGTTGTTTTTAGTCCATCAATGATAGTATTTATCTCTAGCATAGAAAGTTGAGACATGTTAATTTTACACAATTAGAGAATTTATCAAAACATAACTTAATAAATGGCTTACCAAAGTTGACTATTAAAGAAGATATTCATTGTGCTACATGTTTGAAAAATAAAATGGTATCTCTTTCTCATAAGAGTAAGAATATCATCTCAACCAAAAGGCCATTAGAATTATTGCATTTAGATTTATTTGGCCCAACACGAACCTTAAGTTTAGGTAGTAACAAATATGGACTTGTAAGAGCTAATGATTTCTCTAGATACACTTAGATTCTGTTTTTACGACATAAAAGTGATGCTTACAAATCTTTTGAAAATTTTTCAAAACAAGTTCAAAATTAAAAAAAAAAAAAGGATATTCTATTATCAGTCTAAATACTGATCATGGGAAAGATTTTGAAAATAATAATTTACCATAAAATTTATGGAAAAAACAGCATCACACATAATTTTTCTACCCCTTATACTCCCCAAAAAACAGAGTAGTTGAGTGTAAAAATAGAACAATCCAATAAATGACATGCACCTTACTAAGCGAAAGTGGTATAGCATAATATTTTTAGGTAGAAGCGGTTTCAACCACGTGCTACATCATTAATCACATTTATGTAAGACCTTTAACTAGAAAAACATCATATGAAATTTTTAAAGGAAGAAAACCTAAAGTTTCCTAGTTTCATGTTTTTGGAAGTAAGTGTTTTGTGAAGAAAATAGGTATAGCTTTAAGAAAGTTTCATGAAAGAGCTAGCGAAGCCATATTCTTAGGATACTCAATCAATAGTAAAGCTTATTGTGTGTTTAACAAGTCTTCCAAAATAGTTGAAGAATCTATAAATGTAAGATTTGTTGAAGAAGGAATAATAAATAATATTAATGATGAAAACTTGATCATAATAGTGCTCAATATAGAGGAAATATTGAAAGAGCTATGGTCATTAATACCAAAACCTAAAGATAAATCCATAACAGGAGCTAAATGGGTGTTCAAAAACAAATTAGATGAATATGGAAAAGTTGTTAGAAATAAGGCTAAGTTAGTAGTAGAAGGATGCTCTTAGGAAGAAGACATAGATTATGATGAGACCTATGCACCTGTAGCAAGATTAAAGGCAATTAGGTTATTATTATCTTATGCATGTCTAAAGAATTTTAAACTATTTCAAATGGACATTAAGAGCACTTTCTTAAATAGTTATATAAAGAAAAAGTCTATGTAGAACAACCACCAAGATTTGAAGATCCATTTAAGACAAATTATGTTTACAAACTTAGAAAGGCCTTATATGGATTAAAATAGGCTCCTAAAGCATGATATGAACGACTTAGTCAATTGTTAATCAAGAATGGATTCAAAAGAGGAAAAGTGGATGCTACATTATTCTTAAAATATTATGACAATGATATTCTAGTAGTGCAGATATATGTAGATGATATTGTGTTTGGTTCTACTAATGAAGAATATTGCAAGATGTTTTCTAAGATGATGTAGGTAAAGTTTGAAATGTCACTAATGGGAGAACTCAACTTCTTTCTTGGACTCTAAATAAAGCAAACAAAGAATGGTATATTTTTACATTAAGAAAAGTATACCAACCAAATATTAAAAATTTTTAATTTTGGAAATGTAAAAAGTGCAACAACTCCTATATCAACTTCGACCAAGTTAGATGTTGATTTAGAAGGTAAAAAGGTAATTGATAAACTCTATAGAAGTTTAATCGGTTCCCTATTATACTTAACTACTTCTCATCCTGACATATTATCTAGTGTTTGTTTGTGTGCTCATTTTCAAAGTAATCTTACTAAAACACATTTAGCAGTAGTAAAAAGAATTTTTAAATACATTGCACATACTACGAAGTTAGGTATCTAGTATCCAAAAAAATCAAAATTATAATTTAATTGGATATTCTGATGCGGATTATGTGAGGTGCAAAATTGATAGAAAAAAGGACATCTAGTATTTGTCAATTTCAAGGGACAAGTTAATTTCTTACTCTTCTAAGAAACAAAACTTAGTTGCTCTTTTTACTATTGAAATTGAATACATTTTTATAGGAAATTGTTGTACATAGATATTATGGATAAAACAACAATTGATTGACTATGGTTTAACATTTAAGAATATACCAATAAAATGCGATAATACTAGCGCAATTAATTTAACAAAAAATCTAGTGCATCATTCTAGATCTAAGCGTATAGAGGTTAGACATCATTTTATTAGAGATCATGTAAACAGTGGAAAAATAAGTATTGAATATATTTCAACAGAAAATCAATTGGTTGATATCTTCACTAAACCATTAGATAAGGTAAATTTTGAGTTTATTAGAAATGAAATTAGTATTTGTTATCCTTTTTAGTTATCTGTGATGATAAAAAAATTGGTACATGCACATACTTATATCACGTTCATTAATGAATGTGTTCACACATGGAATATTTGGTATGTTTTCTACTCTTTCAAGATTTTGATATATATTTGTATGTTGATTACCTAATATATTATATTGAGGGAGAGTTTTATTACTTGATGATATCAAAAAGGGGGAGAAATAAAATGAGAGTATAAGATTGTGATGCATGAATGAAAATTGGAGTGTTGAATAATGATTGCTATGAAGCATACAAAATTGACTAATCTGCAGCTGATTTTTTTTTTTTTTATGAGAAAGGGTTTTGCTATCATCAAAAAAGGGAAGAATGTTATGTTCTCTTTAAAGTATTTTGATGATAAGAAAATATACTAAATGTTTTTAATGAGTTCATTTATTGTATAGGAATAATTATATTTACATTTTGACTAAGAGTTAGAAGATCAAAGAATAAATGAAGAAGAGTTAAGTTGTTTTTAATTACTCAAAAGATAAGTCAAAAGGTGTTCATTATAAAGCATAATGGGAACTTAGAAGATAAGTCAGAAAATATTTATTATGAAAAATAACAAGAACTCATAAGATAAGTCAGAAGGTATTGCTGTTACGAGTTTGTATGAACAAAACAGATTTATCTATCAACTTAAGTTAGATAACTGTCAATTTCAATGACCCAACTTTACTTATTGAATATATTTGGGTAATATGTTCAATTCGTTTCACTAAATTAGGACAAATATCTATAGGGATCTAAATGATTAATTTTAGATTTAAGAAATTTAGTTATTTCGTGATAAATTCATAATTGTTTCCACATATTTGGTTCTGGTACAAGAAGATTAATATTAAAATAATTATGTAAGATATTTTAGAAATTACATATTTTCATAATTCAAAATTTAAATTCAAGGAAAAGAGAAAAAGTTGTTGGATGTTCCACAAAATCAACGGGTGGTTGATTTCATCAACAAATTTTGTGCAAATGATATTTATTACAATGGAATGATGTATCTAGACTATCTTCAACAATAAATTTGACAAAATTTCCATATCATATTCTGAAGATATCATATTTAAATTCAAAATTCAACAGATAACTTCAAATTTCTTGAGATATTTTTTTCAAATGTTCAAAGCAGGATTACAATAACAAACTTTCAAGTTGAAAACAAATCAACAAAGTAGCCATTACTCTTCAGTGATTAAATAGAGCCAAAGTTCAAAGATTCGAAAGATACAAAGATACAATAAAAAACAGTACAACATTCTTTTATAAAAAAAGGAGCATTATCAGAACTTAGAGACTAACTCAAAAGCTACTCTGTCTTTTACATATTTTTATACTACACTTGAGTTAATTTTTAGAGGATGCAAATTCTCATTTCCTTATCTATTTTTTATCATTCTTGAAAGTTAGATACGTGTATTAATAAGAGATTACTTGTAACTCTATAGATCTATTAATAGCCTTAGAGATAAGCTAGATAGGTAGAACAAGGTGTTTTTGAAGCCAAAGTGTTGACAGAACGATTGTAATCTCACAAATTTATTTTAGATTAGTGGAACAATGCCAGTGTAGAAGACTCGGGTCCCTAGCAATAGAGTTGGAAAAGAGAACTGACGCTAAAGGTAGAACCTCTACAAATAGCTTGCTCGATTCTCTTCTCTCTATCTCTTAATTTCTGTTCTATAATGGCTTGTAATTGTTTATAAATAATTTTTTTCACACCATAGTTAAATTAAGTAGTCAAAGGAGTTATTTCTAACTAGCAATTTTTAAAAAAAAATTAGTAAGCAATCAATTCAACCCTCTCCTCTTGATTACTTAATTCAAGACCAAAATGGAGAGTTAAAGGACTGCAACATCTATATCCCTTCAATGTAGATGAATGCTAGGAAATACACATCTTACTACATAAGGATCTAATTTAGTGTGTTGATCTTTTTGCAAGTGAACATATACAGCACATTCAAATACACATAGGTCCAAGTGTAAAGTGAATGGAACTATAACTTGTTGAGCAAGTGCCTGTAAAGGTGTGTAAAAAGAAAGAACTTATGATGGCATTCGATTCATGAGATAAATTGCATATGTCACAACATCAACCCAATAAATTTGAGGAACATAAGCACCAATAAGGAGTGCTCTAATAGTTTCAAGGATATGCCTATTTTTCTGCTCTACAACCCCATTTTATTGTGGTGTCCATAGACAAGTAGTCTTATGAAGAATACCATTATCTTGGAAAAAATTTGATGATTCAGAGTTAAGATATTCTCCACCATTGTTTGATCGAATGATTTTTCTTGGAAGAGAATATTGAGTGCGTATCATATGATAGAAGACTAGAAATATATTTCACACATCACTCTTATGATGCATAGTATATAACTAGGTCACTCTAGTACAATCATCAACAAATGTGATAAACCATCAAATTCTAAATTGAGAAGTGATATGGACAGGTCGCCTAACATCTGAATGAATCAACTCAAATGGTGTTGTTCTTTTATTAAGACTTAGGGATATGAAGAACAATGGCTTTTAGCTAGAATACAAACATTACACTTAAGGAAAGTTTTTGAAACATCACTAAACAAAGAAGGAAATAATTTCTTTAAATAGAAAAAAGAGACATGACCAGGTCGATGATGCCATAACCAGATTTTCTTCAAATTATTGTTATCATGACTTTGAACTTGATGAACATGACTTATCATAACATCATCCACATAGTATAGTCCCTTCCTATTAGTACCATGCCCAATGATCACCTGTGTATGGATATCCTAAAGCAAGCAAAAATTGGGAAACATCAACACCACACAATTTAACTGTTCCGTAATTTGACTAACAAATAATAAGTGATTTGATAAAGTAAGAACAAGTAAATGATTATGTAGTGAAAGAGTTGCAATAAGAGCAATAGATCCTGCTCCAAGAACAGGAGTAGATTTCCCATTGGCTGTTGCAACACTATTATTGGATGGAGAAGTCATGTATTTAAAAAGAGTTATATTGTAAGTCATATGATTAATGGCACCCGATTCAATGATCCAACTCATATCATAAGTTGTGGATGTAGACAAAACCATACTAGTGTTACCTATAGCAGACATGCAGTTAATTGAAAAAAGCAATTCACCCATTTCAGTTGGTTCACTCTGACTTATTGCTATAGTAGCCACACTAGCAATATCAGTTGAATTAGCAATCTTTGCTTGAGCAAGACTTTTGTTGTTATGTGCTTTGTTTTGTTTTCGTCTTTCTAGAAACCAATCAAGATAGCCATGAATTTTAAATCTGGTATCTTTGGCATGACAACTTCCATTACAGTGACTGCAATGTAACTTCTCTTTTTCTACGTCCTCAATAGTTCAAGAAGTTCAAACGTTAGTAGAGGTGGTTTTGGAAACCATTGCCAAAGATGGACCTTCGCCAATACCCGTTTTTCCAAGCGTGGTGGCTTGACGTTGAGCTTCTCATTGAACAATATTGAAGCATTCTTCAATACATGGGACAAGTTTCATTCGATGGAGATCACTTTGAATAGAATCAAATATTTCATCTAATCCTATGAGAAAGTCATACACTCTATCTTTTTGAATTTCTTCTTTCCTTATTTGAAGATCAAAGGCACATACCATTTTAATTAGACGTTGTTTATCAATTTCTTGCCAAACACTATTGAGTTTAGCATAATATATATTAATTGGACATCTATTCTACTTTGTCCTTATGGCCTTGCAACGCAATTTATAATATTGTGATTCATCTGCTCCATCATAGAAGGTTTTAGTAACACTCTCCCAAATGTCCTTGGTAGTTAAAAGATCAATAAATAAGCCAAGGAGATGAGGTTCCATGGTTTTCAACAACCATCCCCACACAATAGCGTCTTCAATACACCACTTCAAGTAGCCAAATCTATCTCATATACCTTTGGGATGTAACCATTCAAATATCCGAGTTTATTTAGTTTAGCAGCATGGACTTTAATCATCCAAGACCAGATCTTGAAGTTTGAATCATTCAATTTAAAGCCAAAAGGTAGACTGCTGAGATTAGGTAACTCTATTGGGTTTGAGGTTTGGTTCATATTGATGATAGCAGTATTTCTATCATCCATAGCTAGTCCCTTGTTTAAAGACCAATTTTGAATAAAGAATTTAGTTTACAAAACAATATGAGAATTTTAAAATATGCTCCAATATCATGTTGAAAGCTAGACTTTGATGGAATGATAATTCTTATTTTTCTCTTTAATTAGGTTGCCTTTATATAGGCAGAAGTACAGACTTAATATGAAAGAAAAATTGATTTGATTTTATAAATTAAAGGAAATCAAATATATCTAATATAGGAAGATATACTTCTATCATATAGATCATTCTCCTTATAAATCACCTATAATTAAACTAATCACATGCTAACAATTCTCAAGGACTATAATGGCAACACACATGAAAAAGAAAAAAAAAAACGAAAAAGAAAAAAGGAAAAGCTCAGAGCCATATTCAACAGCCAAATGAATCTAAATTTCATAACACAATTAATATTGCAGCCTATTGTGTATATTAGAGTATTGAAGTATAAAACACTAAAATCTCCATTTATTATAAGATCAATACAATAGATAATTTGCTATGTATTCATTTTTAATTACATATCAGGAGAATAATACATGAATGTATATAGATATACATATATATATATACAACATTTAGTTATATTTTAGGTTTATTATTATAATTTTATAATGAATCTCTATTATAAAAAATATTAAATATTTGTTTATTACTTAAATCTATAAATAACAATTTGATATTATAATTATTTATTTTTTCAAAATACCCTCATTCAAATTAAAATCAATAAATTTATTAGAACTATACTCCATTCTATAATAATAGTCTTATTCTATTTATCGAAGATATTGTAAATTTCAAGTCTGCATTACAAAATAAGTACTACGTGTACTGACTACCTTTGACTCATCAATCACATTTATGATCTGATGGCTTTGCGTCTGTTAGACGTACTCACATGAAACAGAGACAACAAAATAAAAAGAAGAAAAAGGATGACTTAGCCTGTCCCCATCCACGAAATCTTTTCCAATAGCCCAAGATTGGTAATCGAAGTTCGTTGTCCAACCACTTTAATCTCCCCCCACGAAGTCCTTTGCCAAGGTCAATGGGAGAAAAAGCATCCCATAAATGGTTAAAGCAGTATATCACATTCGTAGAGGCCATTATGTGACAACACCTAAATGTATCACAAATAATCCGCGGACAGCGACCCAACCCCCCACCACCACCTTTCTTTTTTCTTTTTAATTCTTCCAAAACGAACGAATGAATAAAATTGAGAAAGGAGCTCTTGGGAGATTTGATATCATGTCCATTTATAGTCTTGGCCGTTTTAAGCTTCTGGCCGGCACTGAAAGGCTGTGCATCTACTATGTCACCATATTGGCTATGCAGATCAGTTGCACAGCAGAGCGGTGGCCGGTTCAACAAATACGGTCAATGATATCATAAGATTTAAAAGTATGGGAAAGGATTTTCATAATCTGATAGTAAGTTCAGGCCACTAAGAAAATAAGACGATATGGTAAACTCTTAAGTCACATACTTTATCATAATAATCATATGATACAAACAAACCAATTATGAAAAAAAAAAAATTTAAGGGAAGGGAGAGAAAAGGGTAATTGTAAATACATCCTCTTCTATCCATCAATCGAGTGTGGATAATGCTCTGGAATTTCAAAGTATGATTTCACCCTCTATAACTTTTGAAAGCATGCAAATAACCCCTATACTATTGTTAAAACCCCAAAATTATTGCTAAAAGGACCACAATAGTGATGGTTTGGTGGCTTTAACAATGGTTTAGGGTATATGATATAGCTTCAAAAGTTATGGGGAGGAAGCAATAGTGTGTGAGTTTTGGAAGTCTACCCACGTTTAGCCAATAGTTTAGAAGTTGTATTTGCAATTTGTATAAGAAAAAAGGGGATAACACCAAAACCACTCTAAATTTTTGTATTTTTTTCAATTTGACACCTTAAGTTTAAAATAGCTTAATGTCATATCCAATTAAAGTTCTACTTGTCAAATTTACACTTGAAATTTGAAATTATTAAAAGTCATACCTACTTGAACTTTTACTTATCAAATTTACCACCTTCTTCAAATGACGTGGCAAATACTTATTGGTTAAAGTGTAAACATTAAAGGTAAGATAATAAATTTAAAAGCAAAAGTTTAATCAATTAGTATTTAACAATTTCAATTTTCATATGTAAAATTAAAAAAAAAAAAAAAGAAAAATTTTATGTAGAAATTTCAACATTGTCCCAAAAAAAATAAAAATAAAAAAATGTGATAATATACGTTTAATAAACCCAAATGAACTTGAGGTAAAATGTCATGAGGAGTAAAGCAACAAAATTCATTGGTCATCAGAATAGTTGTAGGTATAATATGGACTCTCACATATGTGTTCCAAAAGTAAAACCCCACCATGAATATATATAATGATTGCAAAATAGCATAGGTCAAAATAGATCCGAATAGAGAATGTTCAAAACAAAACAAGGCAAATTTTAGGACCTATGAATCCATGGCTACTAGCTAGTGTTCAGCCTCCAACATGCTCCACTCGACCACCTCCCTATCGGTTGCCTATTGGTTTGGTTGGCTCCGTTAGTTTGACTTGTAGTGGCCCATGCCTCCACTCTCCGCTACCCAATCGTATTCAACTCAAACCCCAATTTTCACTTAGTAGCGGACTTTACATTCTCAAAATTGTACTATTCAGCAAAAGCATTGCCCGGTGATTATATCCTATTTAGCGCCCTGCAAGTAGTAAAACACTATATCGAGAAGTTACCCTTTATTATGCTATACTATGCTTTCCTTCGGTAGTAGGCCTATTAAATTCTGGATATGGGTTGCACTGATAACATTCTTTACCTTAGTGAAAATCTTACCTCTAAGAAATATGAGACAGCAACTAAACATCTAATTTACATAGACAGGTTGCTATGACTCCTCTCTAACACCTAAAATCTTTAGCCAAGTCCAAGCGATGCTTGAATTTACCTGAAGTTATTGGCTCGAACAACATGACTACCATATTCTCCTTCGAATTTGCCTTCACAAGTAAACCCTCGCTCAATTAAATCAACTCTCTAGTCTTATGAAAATCTCATATAACGATATACGTGATTTATGCTGAATAGATACTAGCTAGATGTTATGGTACTAGTGAACTCCACCTAATTGAACACTCAAACCTGATCAACACAACACTTCATTGGTAACCTTTGCTACCTCTAGAAATTTGTTAACAATATATATAGATAAAGCAGTTAAAGAAAAAAACCATCTCCAGTAAATTAGCCTACCAATAAGAGTGAAGAACAACCCGTGGTTATTCTTCATTATCCAAGTCTTATATATAGCTTATATTAGCATACCTTACAATTAATACTTAACCCTACTCTCTGCCAAACAATAATACCATTATACGTAGTAGTCCACAAGCATCTAGAAATCCACTCAAGTGCATTCTCATGAGGCCAACCCAAGTATAACTCACTAAATTGATGGTCTGTGCTACATCTAGTTTATACAAATCACGACATACATCATATAACCCACTACATTGGCATATGAATATATGACATATCTTCAGTTCTAGGTTGCCTTATATGCTTATGCAACACCATTGCCATGATAATGCTCGTAATATTTTTGTCATTTTTGATTTAATGAAACAAGAAAATAACAGGGTTAAATGATAATCGACAGATATTACGCACTGTACCTATTTTGAAACAGCTACTAACAATTTAACATGATGCTTGTTGGGGTATTGAACCACTCAGCTTAATATTATGCATAAATAAGAGAACAGGATTTGATCGCTACAGTAAGTATTAGTTGATAAGATTGGGTTTAGGTTGATGATGTGCATAAAGAACTATCTTTGAAATTCATAATAGGGCAATTTATATAAGGCTTTTAAGAATCCACAGCTTCAAAGGACAACATAGAAACAAACAAACTGTTGAAACATGAAAAATAAACCCATTTCGAGGGTCTTACACCTTATACGGGGTTACCATGGTTGACATTTTACACTTAGCAATTTCCGCTTATAGCCGGCGGTTTATTGGTTAGTTTTACTGGCTAGGCCTGTGTGGTCTTGTAATCCTATAACCTTGAGCGTTAAGCAGCAGACAACTTAAAGTGACTCACTAAAAGGATGCTCACCAGTTTGTTAAACTGTTCTACTTGAAATTTGGAACTTATGATGGGGATATCTGAAGTAATAAAAATCATCTTTAGAAACTCGATTGAATTACAATAGAACTCTAATAATATATTAGCTTCTATACTTTTCCTTCTTAATTATCTCGTAAGATATGGACTTAGATTTTTTAACCCTGAAAAATATGCAGACATTCATACTTTTCCCATAGATAACAGTAACTTTTCTCATAAATAACAATAGCAACCATTAACCAAGTCAATTGGAAAATGATAGAATGCCTAGAAATTTCTCAAACTTTTGAGGTAAATGCAATCAAGTCCATGACTCTTTTTTTTTTCAACAATTAAAATGGGAACTTTTAAAATATCAAAAAATAAAGTCATAAATGATCATGTAGCACTAAGTCAACATATTTTAGTACTTATTTGGCCATGTCATATGCTAAATGGTGTTAATGTAGTATCCTACAATAGTAAAAGGGTAAATATCACATTTTGTACTCAAACTTTATCCATTTTTATAATTAATTAATTAAAATTTAAAAACATCAATTTATTACCTCTAAACTTTTCATAGTCATTTATAATACCCAAATATAGTAGTTAATTGTAAACATTAGCAAAGTTTAGGTTGTTAATTGTAAAAATAAAAAAAAATTAGGTAATTAATTATAAAAAAAAAGAGCAAATTTCAAGTAATAAATTGATACTTAGAAACTTTAAGTGGTTAATTGTAAAAAAGAGTAAAAATTAGGTACCAAATATAATACTAACCCTTAGCAAAATTATTTTTAATTTAGTATTTCAAAAAGTTCCAAAAATTAAAATAAAGGCAAAAAGATAAAAGAAAAAAAGTAAATATCTTGAAAAATAAGAAAGATAAAACTAATGGAGGTTGGTTGGCTATTAAGAGGATGGCATCACCAATGAATCCTCTTAAGTAATTAACACGACCAAACCATAAGAGATGGCATATAATGTGATGTGCTTAAAAGGAGGTTTAAGCACATGCAAAACCAATTTGAAGGACAATTAAACAATGTCAATCAAACTGGCTTTCAATCACATGAACAATTGTGTCAAATCTCAATGTTTATAACCAATTCCTCAACACCACGTGATCAAGATTGAAATGAACCAAATACATTCAACTCTGATACCAAAAGATGATGTGCCTAAAACCAAGATTAAGCACATGCAATTGGAACAAATTATAATCCTCAATGGACTAGTCTAATCTCAGCTCAAAATTCCAAGAATTGCGTGAACCCTAATGGACTAAAATGAAATCTGAATACTATAACTTTCAAAGAAACAATCCACAATGATAAAATCCTCAAAGCAACACTAAACACAATTGAAATTCCACATGAATTACACACAAGAACGGCAATAACCAATCCGAGATCTACTTTCCTAACAAAGTTGATCCATGGTTCAAAGGAAGTGAAATTGATGGTTAAAACTAAAGGCTAAAACCAATCAATTATAACAACATAAAAATGATTACAAATGTAATATAATCTGACCAAGAGAACATCCAATTCAACCCCAAATATAACTCACTAATAATGAAAAGGAAATTACAACAAAGAGAACTTAATATTACTCACAAATTCACTTTGAGGCCACTCGCCACAATTTCAATTTTGGGATTGAAATTAATAAAAGCAATTTTGGAATTAGGAAACCCTAACCCTCAACACGTGAAGTATTTGTTCTATTTTTGAAAATTTTGCAAAAGTTCCTTAAAACCTTACTTAAGCAAGTATTTATACTTGCTCCCTTTAGGGTTAAAAAGTCCACAAAATTACAACTATGTCACTTTTAGGATGGCTAGTCCTAAAACTCAATTACAACCAAATAAAAAGTGTCCCAAAAGCTTACACATAAATAGTCCAAAGAAATAATTACAAATAAAAATAGTCTTCATCATGCTAGCTTTTCCATAAGATTCGTCGGCCTAGCTCATCGCCGGTTTAGGTAAGTCCATGGATAACCCACAAGCTGAGTCTTAGTGAGTTTGTCCATCGCCCTGTAAAGCATGATAAGTGTACCTGTTGGAATATACAATACATGAATAAGAGAAAAGAGGTTAGTAACAAATAATTCCGGGGTCGATGTGCTCAAAATGAGTCATCATCACCAAGATTTGAAATCATTTGACTCTCGCCTTAATAATAGGTCTTGACAGATTTTGATTTCTATCATAATGTCTCTTCCACAAGGAGGTGGCTAGCTTAGTAAAGTATTTGGCCTCGCTCAATTGATTAAACAAATCAACAATTAGAGGGATAAGATAATGGTTTTTCACTGCCAACTTGTTCAAAAGCCCAGTAATCTATACATAATCTCAAACTCGCACCTTGCTTCTTCTAAAATAGAATATAAGCCTCATATGGTGCTTTTAAGGGACAAATGAAGCCCACCTCCAGTAAGTCATCCAACCATTTCCTCAATTCTACAAGCTTAAGGGCTAACATTCTGTAGCTCTGACCAATGGTTTGGCCCTTAGAGCCACTTTTCATTAAAAATCTAAAAATGAAGCACACGATAATATTCAACATTCATTTCCCTATTTTTACTTTTTTTTTAATGATAAAATATTATTCTCTACATTTTTTACACATAAAATTACATAACAATACCTACAATAAATGTTAGAAATATCTAAAAAACCATATATTCCATATGCATCCAAACCTATTTAAAGGCATGTGGTTGACATGTGATTAGGACATGAGAGGAAAAAGTATATAGGCACATAGGTACGTAGCCCAATAGGGATGCAGGCATAATGAGCTCAACACGCGAAAAGCGCAAGCATGTAAGATGTGCAAATTTGGACACTCAAGGACACAACAAAGACATGAATACATAGGAATGCAACCAGGATGAGTTCAAGACGGGTTTTATAAAGCCCTAACCCACTTCTATAGGATTTAGCATTTTACATAACCCAATGTGTACTCTTACAACCTGGATATATTAAGAATAAACAAAAATTAAACATGAACATGATAACAAACAAAAATTTGCAAACGAAGAATAAAGAAAAATTAATTCATAATAAAAATTACTCTTTATCTTCTACCTCCAATTATTTCCCTATAACAAGAATATAGATTTGTTAGTTACATATGAACATGATGGTATGTGAAGAAGACAATGTAAAAAAAAAGAATGAAATCAAAGAAACAATAAACCCTTGGCCATTTGCTTCCGACAAGCATGAAGAGTAAAATCACACTAAGGTTTTCTTTTTTACAATTGGAAGGGCAGTGACAAATTTATCTAACAAATAATTGCCACATAAGCCTTTAGGTAGCAACCTATGTGGCAACATGTTGTCTCTTGTCAAATTAATTGATGGAAAAATTTCCTACCTTAGACAAAGCAAGAAATTTCACCAATTTGTCCTACATGGCATCTATATAAGCAACAAAATTTTTTATTTATTTAAAAAAAAAAAGAAAAAATACTTGTGTATGTATATATATATATATATATACACACACACACACATTAATTTTTTAATTTTTCACTTTTTACTTATCTTTGAAAATTTAAAACTAAAGTACATAATAATATTCAGCGTTCAATTCCTCGTTTTTACTTTTTTTTTAAAGATAAAATATTATTCTCCGCATTTTTTATACATATAATTACATGACAATACTTGTAATGAATGTTGGAAATATCCAAAAAAATCATATATTCTATATGCATCCAACCCTATTTAAAGGTACCTAGTTGACATGTGAACAAGATGTGAGAGGAAAAAGTATATAGGCATGCAAGTATGTAGCCCAATAGACTTACAAGCATAATGAGCTCAGCAGCAAAAGCGCGAGCACCTAAGACATGCAACTTTGAACACTCAAGGACACAACTAGGACATGATTACCTAGTAATGCAACTAAGATAGGTTCAAGATGGGTTTTATAAAGCCCTAACTCACTTTTATAGGATTTAGCATTTTGCATGACCTAATAAAAATCCTATAGGATTTTTACTCCTAAATCTAGAACCCTAAAATTCATACAAAATAAGAGAATGTAAAATAGAAAATAGCTAGGTACGGTTAAAGTTATACTTGCTAATTTATATATAAATAAAATTTGAAAATTAAAAGCATTTATACTCTGTAGGTGAAGAATAAATATTATTATTAATATATTATTTTTTATCAGGTCGAGTTTACCATCGCTTTTTTTTTAAATCCCAAAACCTTATCCTAAATCTTATAAAATTTTGAATCATATCCCAAAATCCAATCAAATTAAACAGATCGGACATCCACAACACCAGTTGCATTCCATGCCCACCGTAACAATTAATTTCATATTGAAGAATAATACTAGTTGAATAAGCAATATAAAAGAAAACACACGTTATGCAGGTAAAAAAGGCACTGGAAGGAAGCTATTGCATAAAATTTACCTAGATTTAGATAAATATTTGTGATAGCTTTCAAACTTAATGTTTGCCTACTTTCATGGGATTCGCATCCATGGAGGAAGCATATTTTACCAATATTATTGCTTTCTTCCTCATTCATGGGTCTTCGTTTCTTTTTTCTATTTTTCTATTTTTCCATCGTGGGGTAAATTTCTTCTTTCGCGTACCTCCTCTTCGCTAATTATAAAGAAAATTCTTCATGGAATTTGAGAATCTACGAAGGCGGTCCGATGGAGATACGTGCCATCCAATCATTTCACTTGGTATGTAGATACTGAAATTATGTGATTGAATGAATCATCTTTTAGCATTCATATCTATGGATTAGTATTTGAAACCAACATTATTTCTTCTGCTTCCTTCTATAACTTTGAGCGAATCTCACCAACTTTATAATAAGCTGGATTATCATGTCCTAGATTGTCTTTTTCAATTTTCTTTCTTGCCCAATGTTTTCATAGGAAGCAGCATAGACAATAATCTCTTTAGGTTATACCTTGTTACCGAGGAAAGTGATAATCTATCAATGACATTGAAAATGGCTTCCGCAAATGGCTATCTCAGTATGCATGGTCAGAAAGATAATTAACATGAAGTAACCTGTCAAAAACTTCAACAAAGAAATGGCTTGTTTTATCTTCAATACTTTTACCTGAACGGATTCACTTTTCTGTTACAAAATAGCGTCAATTCTGGTCTCAAAATTTTATTTTTATTTTAAATGGTATCTTTTATGATATAGCAAATGTTTCCATTCTTCTACATGCATTTTACTATATACTCTTTATAATATATGCACGATAAAGCTGATTATGTTTGCTACTCCTTCCACTTGCATGGTTCATCCATAAAAATGAAGTCACGTACTGCACCAACCAAGCTGAACTACTTGACCAACGAGACACTTTTTCATATTTCCTACAATCTTTTGTGAACATGTCAAAAGAACATGCAAGTAAAATACTTGTACAAATTGAAATGCCATTTTTTTTTTCTCCCCAACCGTGACACTTACTATTCATCTCTTCCATGCAATGAGGTCCTCCTCTTCTTCTTGTACTTCTCTTTAACTTTTGAGCACAAGTTGTACTTAAATTTAGGCCACAGGAAATCTTGATTTTGAGCTTTCACGAGAACCCCAGTTCAGAGTTGTCCAACCCCACTTTTTCCCACTTCTCGTGACTTACTTTTCCTTTTCATATATTAACAGATACACCCTAATTTATTTCAACCATGTCTGCTGATGTACTTTGTATTACAACCTTAAAATGGAGAACCATTTTGTAGACATTCATGAAGCGTTGCCAGAGGAAACAGAAGAGACAACGGCAACGGCAACAGAGGCCGCATTACCACAAAAGATGGATGAGAGAGCAGGAAGGAAATTAAACAGAGGGATCAAATTTAAAGACCCCAGAAGGCCACAAAGAAATTTTAGCAGACAAGTTTCACTGGAGACAGGTTTTTCAGCCCTTAAAAATAAGGCAAAGCCAGAGGATGAGCAAAGGAAAGTACTATCTAGGAGTGGACTTAGTTTTGGTGGTTTTGATACTGACAAAAGAATGGCTGGTGAGGGAAGGAAAGGCAATTTTAGCATTTTCAGGACAAAGCCTGCACTTAGTAAACAGAACTCTATGATGCCCATGAGGAAGGAGAGAGATCAGCAAGATTATTCACAGAGAAATGAGGGTACTGCAGATATGGATGAGTCTGTTAATGAAAGTGTTCCTGCAGCTGGGAGATATTTTGCTGCTCTAAGAGGACCTGAATTGGACGAAGTAAAGGTAATATAGATGATCTTTTTCTTTCTTTTTTTTCACTCCAGGTACTTGGTATTACATAGAAAAATTTAAAATACTATGAAATGGAACTAACTTACTTAAAAGCTTAAATTTGTAGATATAGGTTGCATGAGCTTGTTTGTTTCGTCTATACTCAGCCTATATTTTATCTACTTTTGACCTGTATCTGTTTAGTTTCTTTTTTGTATTTATCACGTAATCTATCCTTTTAATTTTTTAGTATTCTTATTATCAAGAAGCACGATTCTGAGATGATGGTTCAATGATGACGAGCCAAAATGGCCCTCAAACCCTTTTAGACTATTAGTTTCTAGGATTGTTGTTAAGATGGCATGATCAGTCATGCTGGTGTTGGATAATTGAATCAAATTGTCCCCCAAACCCCAAAATGCTGATGATACATTCTTTAAGTATTTGGATTTCTCTTTACTGATATAAGTTCTTTTTAATTTAAATATAGTGCCTGCATGAAGTAATGCGAGCTATAATTCTGTGCGCCTTGCAATATGAACAAAAATGGCATAGAACTTGTGCATGCTTCTGAAATAGGGAAATGATTAAACAGGACTAATATAAAAATTTGCACAAAAAGTCAAGGAAGGACACATATTGCAGTCATGGATCAAAATCGATTAATGAAAAGTACTTGGTGCTATTGACAAAGTGAGATGTGTTGCCACCACAAGAAGTTCATCACAATGTATCAAATTTGATCAATCGTTATTAATCAGGATTTAGTATAAACAATAATCACGCTTATGTATCGATTATCCAAGATATATTGAGAACAAGAAGTTTCCTAAACATTGTCTTTAACAATAGCAACTTTGCTGTGGTGTGTTGCCAGGTCAAAGAGAGCTATTATTTCCGTACTAGTTCATTTTGATCAAGTCTATCATATATCTTCATCAACCACATTTCAATTCAAGCAGTTTTCTACATGACCTTGCAGGAATATGAGGACATACTTCTACCAAAAGACAAAAAATGGCCATTCCTCCTGCGATTTCCAATTGGTTGTTTTGGTATATGCCTTGGTCTGAGCAGCCAAGCTGTTCTATGGCGCACCCTAGCATCTAGCCCCGCCACAAAATTCCTCCACATCCCACCATACATCAATCTAGCTCTCTGGGTACTAGCCTTGACTATCCTGTTGTCCGTAACTTTCACATACATCTTGAAAAGCATATGCTACTTCGAAGCTGTAAGGAGAGAGTATTACCACCCTGTAAGAATCAATTTCTTCTTTGCTCCATGGGTTGTATGCATGTTCCTAGCCATTGGTGCACCACCAATCCTATTTTCAAAGCCCATACACCCTGCAGTCTGGTGCGTACTAATGTCACCTTATTTTATCCTAGAGCTCAAAATTTATGGACAGTGGCTCTCTGGAGGGAAAAGGCGTCTATGCAAAGTAGCCAATCCATCTTCTCATTTGTCGGTAGTTGGAAATTTTGTTGGAGCAATTTTGGCTGCTAAGGTGGAATGGAAGGAGGCTGCCAAGTTCTTTTGGGCAGTGGGATTCGCTCACTATCTTGTGTTATTTGTTACCTTGTATCAGAGATTGCCAACAAATGAATCATTGCCAAAAGAGCTACACCCTGTTTATTCGATGTTCATTGCAGCTCCATCAGCAGCTAGTATTGCTTGGGATGCCATATATGGGGAGTTTGATGGAACGGCAAGGACTTGCTATTTCGTTGCTTTGTTTCTTTATGCCTCTCTTGTTGTTAGGATCAACTTCTTTACCGGATTCAGGTAACCGAAATTGACCAAATCACTACATTTTTTAGGCCAATGCTTACTAGTATGATGTAGTCACTCATATTTGCTATTAGAAGTTTCTTACTCAGTGATTTTTTCCTGTAGAAGAAACATCCAATCTGAGTAAGAATCAGTTCAGTAGCCAATTCGATGATGTGGTTGTCATACATATGATTGCTCAAAAAAGCCAAGTTAGGAAAGTTACAGTGAAAACACCCAATATCAAAGTTTAAAGAAATCTAATCACAAATTATCTTATATGATAAAATTCAATGAGAGTACTCCTTTTTGCTTTTCAATTAATATATGCCAATACATGGAGAGAACATGGATGGAGACACCAATTGGGATAGGAAAACTCCATTCTGCATTTACGCCTTTGCAATTATATTTATTATTGTCCAAAATAAACTTCTTGTTGAACACATGAATAGAATAACATATATAGTGAAAACCCTCACATTTTCGGATGATTTCAACTAAAAGATTCGATCCATTCTAATCTGCAGGTTCTCTGTGGCATGGTGGTCTTATACCTTCCCCATGACAACCGTATCTGTGGCAACAATCAAGTATGCAGAGGAAGTACCCTCGTTCATAAGCAAAGGCCTAGCACTTTCACTTTCATTCATGTCATCAACAATGGTAACAGTCCTATGTGTTTCCACATTTCTTCATGCCTTTGTTTGGAAGACTTTGTTTCCTAATGATCTTGCAATTGCCATTACAAAGAAAAGACAAGGAAAGGAGAAAAAAAACCCCAAGAAGACGTACGATATAAGGCGGTGGACGAAGCACACTCCTCTTTCATTTGGTTCAAGAATAAAGACGCAGAACTCGTTAGAAAAAGATATGGATGGAGAGAACGAATGAGGTATAACGTTGTCAAGGACATGATATTTACTTAGTATTGCCGAAAAGTGAACCCAGGATTGAGATTCATTAGAACAGGTGGAATAGCAATACCGATGCAGACGTAATACTATGTAAGAAAAAGAGAGCTAAATTGATAAGCATGCGAAGCTGCTCCTGCTTGATGCATACTCAACGTTTTGAACTTCTTTACATTGACATGAGGAGGTGACAGTTCATGAGCATGGAGTCTCTTCCTTGTTGGGTTTAACCAAGATGTTGTGTTCGAAATAAAATTGATAGAAAAATCACATAATACCATTAGAATACAAGGAAATGTTGTCGATTTCAGTAAGCAATCACACGTAAGACCAAGTGAAAAAACTTGTCCAAGTCACTTTCAATACTTTTTTCTCAAGTTTGGGATGAGTCCTTCCACGCAACTTATTACGTGAAACACATAAAGTGGAGAGGGAAGTCAAATCAGACCATGTTTACTTGATTTAGAACCAACTGCTCTAAAAATTATATATTATTTCGCGCATTTGGTCAAACATAAGTGATTTAAAAGTCCTTGTAAGTGCAATAGAGTCTTAAGTTAGTTTACTTGTTTTAGAGAATGAAGCAAAATGATTGAATTCATAACGATGTAATCATATGTATGAATTGATTCAGAATATAGTAATGAAAAGAAAATAATAACACACTCAAGTTTCTCAAGCATCGAATGGCTTAATGAATACAACCAAACCTTCTCATAAATCTATACTTACTTGTCACATTGCTGTCACAAAGAGGACTTAGAGGATTACACACAATAACAAGGGCCTAGGATCAAATCATAAATAGAGAAATACCTAGAAAACTAGATCAAGCTATTTAGTATGGACTATTTTTTATTTTTAGTCAGAATCAATTGTTTAATCGAGGTGCTTAAAATACAAAATTGATTATGGTTTAACGATTAGAATCAATGGAAAGATTAAGATGAGAAGCCAAAAAAAATTAATGAATGGGATTGAATTGAATGAATGGAGAATCGGATAATGTCATGGGAGGCCATTTCTTGTAAGTGATGCCAAGCCTATAGAATAAGAGAGAGGAGTTCTCTAAAAGCTTTGTTTATTTAATTAAATGCACATGTGCCTGTATTTGGATGCGCATGTGGAGATGATTAAGTACGTGAGAGATGTGTGAACAAATATTTGGCTTAGATTAAGAAAATGTACAAGGCACGAATAATGGATGCACATCATCCATGTGAATAGTCTAATAGTTTAATGCCTCATATTCTATTACTCAACATGTAGGTGGGAGAAAACATACGCCTAATTAATAGGAGAGATTTGTGTTTTCTTGCACTTATCCAAACGTTAAGGACATAAAAATAATCTTGAATATGAACAAACACCTCATTTGCTATGCAACCCTATTTCTCTTATCCAAATTGTTCTCTTATATTATATTATCTTCTTCAACTCAAGTAAGAAAAGTTCATAAGATTGCTGTAGCAAAACTAGCAACCTAGTCAATTCTCTTAATCCCAAATATTTGTGTGTATGGGGATTAGAGGCCATTTTAGAAATTCTAATCCCAATTTTGTCAAAATTAGATCAATCCTAGTTCTTTGAATTGGGTTTAACATAAATTTTTATATTATTTTTTAGTAGAGACTTTTGTATCAGTAGGTTAATCAATGAAAAGAATCAACTACAGAAAAGTGATTCTTGAAAGAGCCAAGAAGAGTACTTGCGAAGGATAGTGTTTACTGCTTTGCCATTGCCAGCTCCTCCGTCGATCGATCTTGACTCTCTGCCACTAAAACAAGAGAGCTTTGTTACTGTATATGTGATCCAAACCTATAATGAGTATGAAAGATATTCACCATCCCAACCACCAGAACACATCAATCACTCTTTGTTAGCTTAGTAGCTATAAATTTTTGTAGCTAGAAAAAGCTAGAAAATGAAAATAGAAGCAAGTGGCTATTCATTCTTTTATAATAGATTATAGATTAGTATGTGCCTAATATATATATAATCGATATTAAATAAAGAGCAATATCTTTTAGATTTAAATATGTAAATACATTATTATGATTTAAATCATATTATCGAAGCCATCATTCCTAAATTTATCAATATCTATCGAGTTTAAATATGTCTGTGCGTTACTATGGTTTATATCAAGTTACTTATACTCCTATACAAAAGGTATATTGTTACAAGCAATCATTCTCAGTGTAATATGCAATTTCTCACAATTATAATTCCTAAACAACCATTTCCTTCAACATTTCAATCTTTGAATCGGGACACGTTTTATTGACAAACGCTGCATGTTTGCCAAATTGGATAGACAAAGACAACGTTTGGATTTGTACTAATTAGTCCAACCAAAACACCCATAGTCGTGTCTAGGTCTACAGTAAGGGGCAAGGTGATTTGATGTCCCTCTTGTTCTGTCCTGAACAGTCACACACGCAAGTAGCCTAGCTTTTGAGCCCCAAACATACGCATCTATATATGGAGTGATATACATGGTTTTGGATTCATTTGTGAATTATGCAACCCGTCCCAACCCTTTTTTGTTATATTCTGTGGAGTCGTCTATCCAGCATCCACCAACAAAATTGAACTAAGTGATAGTAAATATCATGAATTGTTGCGTACGTTGAAATAAATGAAGGAATATAAATCCTGTGAATTCTTTTCCCTTGATAGGAAATTACGAATAAAATAGTAAATCTTTTTTATTATTTATTGTCATTTCATGTTGGGCAATTAATCTTTTTTATATTTATCACGAATTATTTTATTCTTAGCACATGCATCATGTGCACTAGTCAATACGAACAAAAATCTTACTGTATTATACCGACATCTTCAAGGGTATCAAAAAATCAAATTCCATGTAGATAAAGTTTCAAAACAAATTGAAGATGAAAAAAAAAAGGAGGAAAATTTACAAGAACACCTTGGTATGGAACATATTACAAGGATCTCAAATGTTTTATGAAATTACACTTATCCCTTTATTGTTTATGACTTCCTAATGTTTTCACTATTTTCATCCCATGATCGTGAATTTGCTCATATAGTACCCAAATTATTCAAATTAGAAACCAAACCCCAAAAATCTATCCAAAATTTTAAAATTGTATTATAAATTGAAAAGAAACTTACATTGTTACAATTGGAGTGAAACCCAATTTGTTTGAATTTGATTAGTTATATGACACATTAGAGTCTATGTCTATTTAAATAAAGTAATGGAAAATAGAGAGTAAAAATGTAATTTCATAAAAAGTTTAGAAGCCCTTGAAATTTATTCCATTGAAATATCTTTATAATTTTCTTCTTTTTTTTAAGATACAAAAGATTGTCATTTCATTCGGCTCTCGTTTATAATCGGTGTTAATTGATGATAGCTTTAAGCATATTATTACAATATAAAACGAACAAGTCAAAACAAAACCATCTAGATATGGACAAAATCTTAGCTTTGATATAGGTAAAAAAACTCCACACCTAAGAACTCGAGTATAAGTACTATACAAAAATGTTAGGATAAAATTACCACATGTAACAACTTCAGTTTTCATAATATTTATTTTTTAATTTCTAAATAAGTTATCTGTATTAGATGAAATTAAAAAAAAATAATAAGAAGAAGAAAAGACTTATACTAATTAGAAACTTTTTGTTAGATAACTCATAAAAATGGTAAAATACACAATTTTAGGCCATTTTATTTTGGGTACTCGAAAAAATTAAATAAGTTCTCACTTATGTTGAACAAAACAGTTGTATAATTACAACTTACAACATGGCACATATTGGCAATTGGAAAGAAAGTATGATTTTTAAGGTCAACATAATATAGCACTTATTAAATGGTTAAAAAATTATATTTTCCAATTATAATATATTTAGCATTTTAATAATTGCTTGCCATTTTTCCTTAAAATTATTGTTTTTGTGAATAATCAACTTATAAGAAAGATTGAAGAGAATCTTTCTATTCTAGTGGTGACATGTAGGGGTGGGTAAAAAAAACCAGTCAAATCGTGAACTAAAGCAAATCAAGTCAAATTGAACTAAATCATAAATTATGTTCAAATTGCCTTTTTAAGTTTGAAAAAAAATTACAAAGTGAACTAAACCTTTTTTTTAGGTTCGAAAAAATTACAAATCAAAGTAAACCGTAAGAAGTAAAAAAGAAAAAAGAAAAGAAAGTCACAGTGAAAATTTAGAAAATATAAGAATAAAAAAGAAGATTTCATATTACTTATTCAATTCCTTCTCTTATTTGTTTTCATCTAGCAACTTATTATTTTCTTTTATTTTATATTTTTATTGATTGATTGATATAAAAATGATAATTATCTTAAGAGAGATAATACAATCTCTTTAAATATATCTAATAAATATTGAAGATGATAAATAATATCAGAAAAATAATAATAAATTATTTTTTTTAAATATCAAATATAATTTTTCATGACTTATTGATTTGTATATAAAATAATAATAATAATAATAACACATGTAAGAACAGATTGAATCACAAACTAAATCCGACTGAATTTTTTTTTTTTATTTTGAAAAATTTATCAATCGAAGTATAATATATAGTTTGATTTGATTCAAGAAATAAATTGTTCCAAATCGAACTGTGGCTATCATAGTCACATGTAATTAATTCAGAGTTTCATAATGAATATGGTTGCCACTTGTAGGCTATGTAACGGCGTTGGTCCCGACAAAAAGGCTTCGAAAGTGACAAACCACTAATCCCATGTTAAATATGAGGAGGTTTTTATTTTTGGCTTCTTAGTATGTACCAAAGATACTCATTCACAGCCCCTCATAACAAAAAAGATCCAATCAAGGTTCCCTAGCTTCTAACTATTTAGTTCTATTTTCTCTTTCATCATTTCATAATAGTTTCTATTAATAGATTCAAGTATAATTGTCATACACTCCAACTTGAATCATATATTTTATGGAAAAAAAAATAAATATATAAAAAAGTGAAATTCTCCTCACCTATTATCTTCATAATTATCCCCGTAACATCTATTAATATCTTTCCTAATTAATGGGAATTCTTTTTTTGTGGATGAACATCTGTTATTCCAAGTTTTATTTCTTAATAATGTGCCACTCGATCACATGCAAACTTTTGAGATAATGACACAAACTTTCATCCTTTTCATACCTTTTTTTTTTAATCCACCCTAGAGAAATGTATTACATTGGAGATATTTAAAGGAGTGCTTTTAGCCAGGAAAGGATTGGGTTGATAGTTTTGTGGCTGTGGAGGACAAGAGGACTTTGGAACAGACACAAAAGTGGAGCCAATGTTTTTTGTCACCAATCTGCGACCAATCAATAGGAATAATATGTAGATTCTTAGCCCCTTTACATATTCCCTAGTTCATTGCAAGAATCCTTGAGTGAACTCAGAGCCTCAGGATTAACTTTGATTAAATTTGTGCCTAGTGTCCTATGCATCAAGATGACATTTTTGTGGCTAAAGTTAGCAATACCGTTCATAGAGGGTCTACTATTTGTATGGTCAAAATATTTGGCATGAAATATTTTAAATTATTGGGGTGGCTGCTACAAATTAGATAGATAGAGATAAACTTCGACTAAAAAAGAAGCAGACGCTTAGATATTATGAGCTATTTGATGTTGTTGAAATTAGAGATATAAATAAGCAAAAACCTACTCCTTATAGCTATGGGAATTTGCTCAATATTTGTTAGAACTCTAATTTAATTATAGTTGACTCGAGTTCAAGTTATTCAATTAGTTTATCAAGTCGAGTTTAGTATTAGTTGAGTTCAATTCAAATTCAATCCTCAATATTATTTTAATTATAAGACATTATTTCTTAATGAAGTAAGTCCATACAAACTTAATTATGTCATACTTGAATTTATTGAGTGTTACTTTAAATCAAACTTGAGTTTAAAACTTTAAAGTTGATTCACCTAGAGTTTGAACCAAGCTCATCAATATGTACTCTCAATTATTAGACCCATTTATAGCCCTCATTATTATAAAGAGGTAGAATTGTGAATACAATGGTATCTTAGAGACTCCCACGTGAAAAGGGTAATTTTTAATGGACAATGATAAGATATGTTGTTAAACTTGCCACTCAAACAGTGTTTGGCTCCTTTTCGAGTGAACCATTTGAAATATTATATATATGCACATATTTGTAAAGAAAAGATAATGAAACCACACATAAATATCCAGTGAGAGATAATTGGATACGTAAATTGAGTAATACAATTTTTCTTCCATAAAGTCTTAATTTGGGTAAATAGACATAATCATATCAATATTATATTAGGAGCAATAAACACTTTAAGAATAGCATATTGTGTTTGAGGTTTTGATTGAATATTTTTTTTATAATCTTAAAATTGTGAGAATACATAAAAAAATTGTATTCTCACAATTTTAAAATAATATAATAAATTCTTTATGGTTGCTTTTTTATATGTATTCTCAAAATTTTAAAGTAATAACCAATGGCAAAATGATCATTTGATCCTCTAAGTATATCAAATGAAACTCTAATCTACCCATTCTAACTCAATGCAAAGGAGAAATTTTCCACTTTTGGCTTACTCCAATGAAGATCTAAGAAGGAAACCTAACAGTGGAAATCCTACAAAGGAGAAAAAATCCACTTTTGACTTACTCCAACCACAATCTAAGAAGGAAACCTAAAAGTGTTCCTACAAAGGAGAAAATTTCCACTTTTGACTTACTCCAACCACAATCTAAGAAGGAAACCTAAAAGTGGAAATCTTCTTGTTGTTAGTGAAAAATCCATATGTCTCTCTCTATCTTTTATTAAATGTTGTTTTCTACTACTTAATCCACTCTTAGATTAACTTAATTAAGATTCCTTTGTTAGTGCTAGATAGGGTGATTAGCGATTTGATTTAGTTTAATCAAGTTGACTAAGTTAATAATCAATCAAAAGTTAGTTGTCTTAGATTAACTAGTGAATACAACATATGTGAACAAATGGATTATAATGAGATATAATCCTTGATTATATGGGTATTACCTGAATGGGTTTTATCAAAATAAAATAAAAATAGAAATTTTGATAAGCAAACCAATCCAAGTGTGAAATGGAATAAGTAGGTTGAAGCAAAATTAGCATAAGTGAAAACAAATTATTAAGTCAAATTAAAAGGAAATGAATCTAATGAAGAAATCTTATAGTTTAGTTGAAAATAAAATCTAAAAAAAGCCAACTTTTGTTCAACCTATCTATGATTCGATCAACTGAATTGGCTTAAGAAATTGAAAATTGAAATTGTGATAGTTCAATTTTCCTAACTATTAGAAAGGTTGATCGAACTCATCTAAATTCAATTACCGTAGCACTAACTCAATTCAATTGCTTGAACCAATAAGTTCAATAAATCAAACTAGTTAAGTATCAAAATAAAAACCTCCTAATAAGGACTGTTAATTAAATATTACATTCAATGGACTAAACCCCTATCCACAGATTGAATAATTATGATATGCCAATTTTGTTGTGGGTGATTGGAGATCGGATTTAAGACTTACTGATGGTGCTTTTAGTGGGAGACTCACTTACCTTGGATCATTTGTTGGTTGTGTTCTTCAACTTTTGTTTATTCTATGTGTCATATATGATAATGGAGATTAAATCAAATTGGCCATAAAATGTTGAGTTGTTGGTTAATGATTGGTTTTGGGTATCATGTGACACTTACTCGAAATATGGAGTGAAGTACACTAATCATGGCCATTTAAGATAGGTTATGGATCAATGTGCTATTTCCATCTAAGTGCTTTGTCAAGTTGTGATGATGTCAAGACATCTTTTCATGATGTATGGCTAAGTACACAGATTCTCGAACAGCCAATGGTGGCCATTTAAGAGTACCATGAAGTCAAAATGAAGAAACTTGAGGTTTATGAAGCTAACATTCATTTTGAACAAGTGGGCTTCACACTAACTATTGATGTGTCCGAAGTACTTTGATTCTCTGTGGAAAAATATCCTCTTTATTGAAATTCAGCATATTGCTTAAAATATTACCTTTATTAGATGTGGTGAAGCGCTAGAAGAATTGAAAACTGAGCAATTAGCTAGTTCTTGTACATGTTTCGACTCGTGTGATTAGTCAAAGTTCTGCATTATTCATACATATGGCTGTAAAAGTTTATCTTTGGTTTAACAAAAAAAAAAACTTGGAAACTGAAAAAGGGAAAATATTTATAATTATAAACGTTTGACACAAAAGTATATTCGTATGCATTCTGCTCGTTAAAAATTAGAAATTTGAAAAATCATTGGAGCTGATCAGCAATTTCACCTTGCTTTGTGTCTGTCTTCATGAAGCCAAGTTGCTAGTGACTTTTATAGTTGGATTTTCAATTACAAAAAATGGAAAAATTGCCATTAGGCCTTACGTATGCTTCCTCCACCTTACAAGCATGCAGCCCAAATGCTTCGAGTTGCTAATTATTATAATGATAAAATTTTAATTATAATTTAAAATTAATTAATTCATTCATTATGGGCCTTAACTTAGATAGTGGTTAGAACATGATTGAAGACTGAAGTTTTGAACAAAGACCCTTGGATGCCTCCAAAGATCGCAGCCATTTGGGTACATGAATCGATCTGATGTATTGATTTAATAACACTCTTAAATATTATAATTTTTTTAAAATATTTCATAAATATTCTATTAAAAATAATTATTCCAAAAAAAATTTTAAAGGCATGGATACAGTTCACGTCTTCATAAATTTGTATTAAAGGCACCGACGATGTTCGCACCTTCAGCAATTGAAGGCGCAAATGCTACACACACCTTTGATGTAACTTTTTTTTTTTTTTACTAAAGACGTGGGTGGCGTCCACGCCTTCAAAAAAAAATTTACACTGAAGGCATGGACACCATCCACATCTTTAGTGTAATTTTTTTTTTTGAATTAAAGACGCAAATACCAAATCCACCTTAATAACCTATTTTTCGAATAATTTTTTTGGGTATAATATTTACGAAATATTTTTTATAAAGTATTATATTTAAGAGTGTTACCTCTTATATTAACCATTCCATAGCAGCTTGAACTATCAAAGGACAAAAGGGTTTGATGTAGTGATTTCTATGATGGCATGTTTTCTAGATTCGGGTGCAATCAGTACCTGTTGTATTGAAATAGCATAAGGGTACATGTACATTGAATTAAGGGAGCACTAGATGAATTGTTGTGACATAAAGAAGTCGAGTAGAAACAATGTATTGAATTGAACTTGAATATAATGCAAAATTTTAAGGCTCAAGTTCAATTTGAGTATAATTGAATTTAAAATTACAAGCTTGAATAGCTTACAAGTAGATTTAACTTATTTACATTCTTAGTTGAGAAGAAAACACTTTACATGAATCCATCACAATTCTTCTTATACCACCTTTAATCGCACACTTTTAGTAAATAAGATGATTTTTTAGGTATTTTGCTTAAGATTTTTAATTTGTTTAAGATATCAATACTAGAGGTGAGCAAATATAGGATGAGTATGATATGAAACTCTACCCTTATTTTATCTTGAAAGATATAATTCCTAAATTTTAAAACCAGAACCTATTCTATAATACCTTTAAACCATTCTATATCCCGTAAAACTTGTAAATTTTATCATTCTTCTTATAAATTTCAACTTTATTAATATTAAAAATGCAATGTATATGTGATATTATTGGTTTTTTCTATGTAAAACTTATGAAACCTATAATAAAACTTGTAATATTAAAAAAAAAAAAAGTAACCTTTCCTTTCTTCATTATTTTAATTTATATGATTTTACTATTTAGCAAATAAGGGAAAAAAAGGAGAAGGAATGTAAAATATAAAGTTAAAAAGGAAAATGGAAAAGAATAAGGAAAAAAATGAAAAACATAAAGTGAGAGGATATTAGTTTAGCCACTTAAGCTATTAACTTATAAGCCTTTGTTTTTTTTTTTAACAAAAGGATTTATTAGTCAAAAAAAATTTAGCAAAAGGAAAAATAAGGGAACAAGTTCTAGGATAGGTATAAGATATCCTAAAATCTATATCGTGTGTATCTTCGAGTACAAATTTTGATATTGATATAGAATAAAAAGATCTCTTATTCATACCATACCTTGTGAGAACAAATTTCAAAAAAAATATACCAAAAACCTATTCTATAACCGTCAATACTCACCTAAAGGTTACTTAGGTAAAATACGGATAGATATTTTATAAAACAAGATTATCTACTCACCCCTAATTATTATAATAAAAAAATTACTACAATTGCTTTTTAAGTATAAAGAGATGATTGATGTACATTTTAAATGATGCAACCTGAGGATAAACACATTATAATATGTATTGTATGTAGATATTGCTCTTTTTTTTGCCCTTAAATTTGAAATAAAGGTTAAGCATTACAACACTTGCTACATATTTACCTACATGAGCAAAAAGTTGATGCACTTATTAAAAAGCTAGCACAATTTCTATTGTGAGTTAACTATATCCTTAGTATCCACCACAAGTTGCAAATAAATTTTTTCTTGGTTTACGCAACAAGAAAACTTATATCTTGAATCCTCTATTAACAATTGTAAGCAAAGTACATTCTCTTCATTGTAATTATCTCTTTCCTTTAATGACAAGATTTATACACCACCTATCAAATAGTATAAATTTTTTACGTTTTATCTTATCCCGTAAGTGGGAGTTTTAGCAACTATCATACTCATTTTTTACAAACCAAATGTGATATATTAGATATTTTATATGGTCTAATACCTTAAAATTATCCAAACCAGGACCAACAAAGTATAAATTTATGTTGTAAGGCATAAGTTTTTTCTCCACCAAATATTCATGCTATACATATAATGAGATTTTCTGAAATTACACTGTTTGTAATAATATATTTTTTTTTATGGATATGATGTGCATAGATTGATATTTTCATGTGGACATATAAATCGAAAATAATGGATATAATTTGTAGTATTTTTTAGCAAGAAAACTTTTACCCATGTTGGAGCTTGGGGGCATAAATAAATCGATAATTTAATAATTAAATTAGTTCCTGGCTGAGCAAGGGATTATACATAATTACATAAATAAAATAGAATTGCTTGTGATTCAAGTTTTCATATTATTTGAAATAAGGTTTGAATAGAGAAATTAAAAGATAAGAGGATTTAAATCGAAAAGTGTGAAATGTAAAGAACTTTTGTTTTGTATTTAGTATTTCTGAATTATTGATTGTTTTGACAAATAGAAAAGGTTGAGTAAAGGTAGGTTATAATTTTCAGGCATGGACCTATATGGATTATAATCTTATGTCTAAAAATTACAAACAGAAATTAATGCAATCAAGTGCAAGATTCCACCTCTCATCCAAAAGTTGATCCATTCTCAAACAACGACAGCTTTTAGTACCTAAACTTAAACTTGCATTTAAAGATGGAAGCTAAGCCAGAGGTGTATGTATGCCTTTTAGTTAAGAATGTTACACGTGACGTTTCACTCGGAGCATTTGATGTTGCCATTTATGTACTAACAAAAGGCCTGTCGCCAGAAAGATTGGTTGCTGTTCTAGATGATTGTATGAACAAATCATTTCCATTTGGCAAGAGGCTATTTCAATGCTAAATGAAGATGAGTACGAAGCAGCCCTAAATAAATGGGATTTTTTTTTTTTTTTTTGACCAAACTAAATAAATGGGGTTTATAGCTGCAAGATTAGGTTTGCTCGACGTGATCGATATCCGACTATAGAAACTAATAACGCCAACCAAGTCTCAATTCAGCATCCTCCCATGGAAAGGCTAGAACCACACACTAGGCTAATGACATATATTACATCAGTAAGCAGATTCTTAATTTTGTACCAATGGCTAATTATTGTCCTATAGATTAATCAATCATAGATAAAGCAAGTTTATCTAATTTAGATTGATTATTAGATAAAGCAAGTACAGAAGAAGAGTGGTTACTCTACTTTGGTTGTTTGATTATCTGCATGGATTTAGATTAAGAAACAATCTAATTCACATTTGACCTTGAAATTTTTTATTGTATGTAGGTTGTACTTGTACCAAGACTAGTTATAACAATTTTGGATAGGTGGATCATGTAAAAGATATTTATTGATTTTTTAGAGTAAAATATTCAAGATGATGTCGCTCCTCATTAGATATCAAGTCTATCTTAGTTGAAGATAAGCAACCATCTATATGGTAGAACTATAGCAAATATAGATTGGAACTACTAGAGAAAAACTATTGATGGATTGTAATAGTATGATATGATACTAATTTGAACGAAAATAGTAAATTGAATTACTAATGACCGATAAATGTAGCATGAGACAATTACTTGACAGTTTCTTGACTAGAACACTGGGTTTACTCATAATAAGATGAATCCTGCTAACATGTATGCTTTTATATGGATTTGTTATTGTTATTCATGGATAAAGTTTTTATATCTTTTTTTATATGCGGATAATTTCTATTTATATTCTTTCAATTTTTCTTAATTTATTTTCTTAATATGTTGTCATACTTAAAATGAATAATTGATATTACAAAAAAAAAAAACTTATAATATCACAATGATGTCATAAGATTGTTTAAATTTTTTAGTAGTCTTAAATCATTGATTCATAAACTAAAAAAGAAAAAAAAATATTTAAAAGAATCTAATTCCATGATTTTATTTATATCATCTTTAATTACAAGTTATCATATATATTTTTACAAAAAATAAATTTAGATATAATTCAAAAATAGATATCATAATTACTCTTAATTAATGAATTGCAACATCTAACTCTTCAAGCTTACTATAAACAAGGCCACCTTGCACTCCCTTGAAATTATAATCCTCAAATCTAGGGCATGCAAAACAATAGAATTCCTCAAATGGCTTCCAATCCAAATCAAATTTTGATTATGACATCTACTCATGAAGATTAAGGATAGAGAGAACCACCAGTAAGTTAGTTTACAGCCACTAGTTGAAGATTAGATGAGTCAAATAGTTACAACACCCAATTTTCTCTTCCTTAATTGGGCAATAGGAATCTATACAGAAGGGTAATTCAGTAAATTCACATCCAACCTGAGAAAAAAAATCCCAAGGACTACATGCCATCTCCTCTTCTCTTATCAAACAACTAACGGCGCACAAAAAAATTTCAATTTTTCATTTTTTGTCATTTTAAACTCCAAAAAAAACAACAACAAAAAATAATAATAATAAAATACTAAAAGAAAACCTCAAAAATCGATAACATCGTCATCATCACTCTCACTCCAAGCCCAAAACACCAGTTTCCCTCCTTGTTCTCTCCGACCGCCATTTCCAGACACCCTTTTGTCAACCTAGCTTGTCTCAATCTTCATCATGTCATTTCCCCACGCGCGATGACCCGAACCCGAATGCTCCCCTCGACCCGGAAGTCTGACTCGGAAGAATCCTCCTCCTCCTCTTCCACCACCAGCAGTTCCGGCGGAGGAAGCACCACCGCTATGAGAGTAATAGTCCCCTTACAGGGTGTAGTTCAGGGTAGAGGAGGCCTTGTGTTGGGCTCTATAATACCTTGTGCTCTGTTCTATTTTCTTCAGCTTTATTTGAAACGGAACCGGTCGGATACGGGTGAGAACCGGTCGGATACTCCAACGACGCCGTCTCCTTCGTCATCGGCGGAGCATTTGACGGAGGTGACTGGATTGCCTAGGTCTCTTTCTCGGGCGCATTTGTCTCCCCGGGGTTCGGGTGGACCAGCTCATGTTTCAGGTCGGGCTAATTCGATATTGAGAAGTGGGGATAAGCCGTATTACATTGGGTTGAAAAGGATTGAAGAGGATCCGTATGATGAAATGGATAATCCGGATGGGGTTATTCAACTTGGTTTGTGTGAGAATAAGGTGGCTGTTAGTTTTGTGTTGTTTACTGTTGTGTATAGCTGTGCGTTTTGTTAGTTTAATTGATTTCAGTTAGGTATGTTGGTTTTTCTTGGAATCAAAGATGCGTCGGTGTTAAAAATAAGTGAAATTGTGCTTAACATTTTAAAAGGGTAATCCGTTTCAGTATTGTCCTTAATTGTTGCGATTCCGATTGGACATGTTTGTATGGTGTTAGAATCATGTTTGTTCAATTTCAAAGCATATTTTATGAAATCCAATTTTGAGAATTAAGTTTTTCTGCTATCATCAATGGCGTGTTAGCTTTGGTGTGGTTGAGATATGTATTGGTGCTGTTTTTGGTGCAGTTGTGTTTGGATTTGGTAAGGTGTTGGATGGGGGAGAATGGACAAGCGGCGATATTGGGAGAGGATTTGAATATTAGTGGACTTGCAACTTACCAGCCTTTTGATGGATTGATGGAGTTGAAAGAAGTAAGTCATTCCGAATCTTATTTCTGCTTCTTTTTCAGCTAGGCATATGATAGTTCTATGTAAGTTGAATAGCTTTAGTTGTTATTTATAATTCTAAGGGAATGGCTATGTTGTCTTGAGAGAGATTGAATTGCACTCATATATTGCCTATTGGATTCCTTTCGTACTGCTTGTAGATGTACTTTCTGTGTATCAGGACAAAGGATTGGTGCACCTTTAATTTGTGCTACTGCTGCTCTAATAGAAGACAGAGACTGCATAAACTTGTCATTTTCATTATTGGAAGTAACAATTAGTTCATGCATATAGCATTTAATTGCTTAATTGTATTATGCATGCGTGCAAGCAACGATGTAACATCTGATTTTACTATTATGCATGCATGCAAGCAAAGATGTAACATCTGATTTTACTATAATCCACGCATGCTTTAAGTGCTTATGTCTCTTCGAATTGAGCATATTGATGTTTACTTGGGTAAAATCCTTAGTTGCTCACCTTAAACTTGATGCTTAAGACTAGCGTCTTATAGAGATGGACAGAATTGACTGAATAAAATATGCATCATTGGGATGGCTTGATTGGTTCAGCAGTTCTCAAAAACTGTTTTTCATAATGAAAAGGTTGTAAACGCAAAGAAAATTTTATTTGTTTTAAGCATCTATTTATAAGAACTTAAAGTCATTTCTGGAAAGAGAAATATTTTCCCGAGAGGTCTAAAATACAGAAGCAAAAAATACACTTCAAACAACAAGTAAATATTTTTAATTTTGAGTTCTATCACAGCTTTTCAATCTCTTTTCTGAAAGCCCTTAAATTTTATCAAATCATTTTAAGACCTGCCTAAGAATTGTCATGTTATGAGCTTAGATTTAGATCTTTCATCTCATGTTTTTATCTTTAGGAGACCTGCTTTATTTACTTTCTATGCTGAAAATGTTTACTAAATGTGTATTATAGGTTATTCAGTATGGTGTTATCTTCATTAGCCTGCCAATATATATTTTTTTTTTTGGTAATTCTGCCAATATTTTTCTATTATCACTTAATTTTCTAATTATATACTTGCAGGCTGTGGCTGGATTTATGTCTGAGGTTGTAGAAAGAGTGATATCCTTCAGTCCATCACAAATCATAATAGCAACAGGAGCAAGTGCTGCGATTGAGATGATTAGCTTCTGCCTAGCAGACGCTGGGAATGCATTTCTTGTTCCCACACCTTATTATCCCGGGTAATTATTGCCTTTTATGTATGGACATCTATTGGAAGGTTTATTAACTGTTTCAGAGAACTCAAATTCATAGAAATATGCAGTTTGGACAGAGATTTGAAATGGCGAAGTGGAGTGGAGATTATACCTGTTCCTTGCAGGAGTGCTGATAATTTTAACTTAAGTATAAATGCTCTTGATCGGGCATTCAGTCAGGCAAAGAAACGTGGAGTAAAGGTTCGTGGGATCATAATTTCAAACCCTTCAAATCCAGTCGGCAATCTGCTCAACCGTGAGATGCTTTACAGCCTTTTGGACTTTGCCACTGAGAAGAACATCCACATCATTTGCAATGAAATATTTGCAAGTGCAACTCATGGAAGTGAGGAGTTTGTGAGCATGGCTGAAATTATTGATTCTGAAGATTGTGATCGGAGCAGAGTTCATGTCGTATATGATTTGAGTGTTGACATACCTTTACAAGGTTGCAATGTTGGCATCATATACTCATCAAATGTTAATGTACTATCTGCTGCAAGAAAGTTGGCGAGATTTTCCTCTATATCAGCTCCCACCCAACGCTTGCTTGCATCTATGCTTTCTGATAGAGAGTTTATGCAAAACTTCATCAGGATCAACAGAGAAAGGCTTCATAAAATGTATACGGCATTGGTGGAAGGGTTAAAGCAACTTGGCATTGGATACACAAGAAGTAGTGGGGGTCTCTTCTGCTGGACAGACATGAGTGGCTTAATCCGGTCTTATAGTGAGAAAGGTGAGATCGAGCTTTGGGATAAGTTGGTGAATACAACCAAGATTAACGTCACTCCTGGATCTTGCTGTCATTGTATTGAGCCTGGATGGTTTCGATTGGGTTTCGCTACATTAACTGAAAAAGATGTTCCAGTTGTTGTAGAACGAATTAGGAAAATGTCTGAAACATGCAAAACTCGTACTTAAGGGACCTTATATTTGCACAAAAGAGTTCACTTCACCTCGTGAGAGCAGATTTGGCTCGATTTATTTTCTTTATACACGACATTGTGAAGGCCATTATTTTGTTCGTGTTCGAAGTTGGAGCTTGATTGCGCATACAGAATTCTGATGGTCTCAGCAACAGTAATTTGCAGGAGGATTGTTTACACAGCTATTCTTTCGCACAGAAGGGGGTAGAAACTGACAAATCTCAGTTGATTCTGCTCAGATTCTAAATGATCCATGTACCCAGTTTGTGCTTGGGTCATTATTATGGAATGTTGGCTGTGTAGTGGCAAAAAGTCCAAACATATAGCTGCTGAAATCTGGGAGTTTTTTCTATTCTTTAAGGTTGTGTAGTGTCAAAAAGTCGAAACATATAGCTGCTGAAATCTGGGAGTTTCTTTCTATTCTTTACGGTTTCTTATAGAATAAAATTTAGTTGCTGGCAGATAGCTTAGTGGAAGCTTTTGGAAGACTCTTGTTGGTGTAAAGATGATCATGATTAGTTCCAAAAGTGTTTCTGAGTATGATTACTAAGAGTAGCTGATGAAAAGGGTCCAATATATGCTTTTTTTCGTTATTTAAATTGCAATTAGTGATAGTTCACTTTCTTTTTATGCTTTACGACATACTGGGTCCCTCAGGCTTACAGATTTCGAGAGGACCAAAACAAGAGTACGAAAAAGCTCTGGATGTGTGTGGCTAATGGTAATCCCAGACAAACAGGGATCTTATTTTCACCTTTTCAAGTCTTATATTCTCCAATGGCCACTTCAGATACAGGATTATTTATATTAAAAAAAAAAAATTGCATAAGGTCCAGTATTCAATTCCTAGTCAAAAGATGCATCGTTTTGGTAGGATAGTTTATGTGACCAGAAATAAAATGAAGAATCCGAAAAAGGCAAGATGGTTGCTCATGGCAAGAGTAGCCGTTAATGCAGGAGTGCATCTGGAGGAAAAAAAAAATCTTAAAAAAAAAAAATCTACATACACTTTTCACAACATAAAATGTTCTCTTTTCTAGTTGCTCCACTTCAAATGAGGCTGCTTATGCTCATCAATGTTGCAATTTCTCAAGGAATTGTTCTGCTATATATCAAAGTGAGTCAAAATCTGAACAAAAATAATGAATGGATTTATTCCATAGTTGCAAATGTTGAACTTTTTAAGTACATGAAAAAGTAGAAAGAATGAGAAAGAATGTGGCATTTTTGTCTGTAGCAATCCCCTTCAAACTCTTTAAAACAAAAATCCCTCCTAGCTACATTAATTTCTCTACTTTATATCTCTCCCCAGAAACTACTCATACCTTAGAAAATCCTATACTTGGACTGGATACTACAAATCTGATCCAGATCTAACTGATTCAAGGAACTGAACAACTTCTGCCATGCTTGGTCTCCTTGAAGGAAGCTCGGAAGTACAAATCAAACCCAACTTCATAACCTGAATAAGCTCATTCTCTGCAAAGCCCCTCAAACTTCTATCAAAACAATCCGAAGCAGTGCCGCTGTCTAGTATTTGCCGGACATATTCGGTTAAAACAACTATATCATAATCTGTTGGAATTTCAACAGGTCTACGCCCTGTGACCAACTCCAGTAGGATTACTCCAAAGCTATAGACATCACATTTTTCACTCACTCTCAAACTTTGAGTTAACTCGGGCGCAACATATCCAACTGAAGCATGGAATTTAGTCATACCATAGTTATCCAAGATGGGAAGTAATTTCATCATTCCATAATCAGACAGCTTTGCCTTGTAGTTTTCATCTAAAAGTATATTTTTTGACTTGATATTAAGGTGAAGAATGGGTGGCCGACAATCATGGTGAAGGTAAGATAGAGCTCTTGCTGTTCCTAGAGCAATCTGAAATCTCCTGGACCAAAACAATTCACCACTTGCACCACTGGTGCTTGCACCTGGATGTGCATGCCCGTGTAGATTATTGAATAGATTCCCATTAGGAATAAATTCAGTCAAAATTAATTGCATTGTCGATGACCAGTAATATCCTTGCAAAGCAACCAGATTTGGATGGTGAAGGTGTCCAAGCCGTCCAATTTCTTGCTCAAATTCATCCGAGCTACTTATCCTTCCTAGTGTCTCAAGTTTCTTGACTGCAATTGAAATACCACCTTCAAAATTACTCCTATAAACTGTACCCATAGAACCACCACCTATCATGCTGTCCTTGTCAAGTAAAGCCTTAGTTCCAGCCTCCCAATCTTCATACTTCGATGGTAAACTTTTGCTAAAGAGAACAAGTTTTCCGATTATGACACTTGGCTCTGAGGAACCAAGTGGGGTACTCTCACTAACTTCCACCTCATGTTCAACCCTTCTTCTGCGAGCCCTGATGTTCATGATGGTCACCACACATACGCCTGTAAGGATCAGTGCAGCTGCAACTATTGCAATGATGGCAGTAACAGAGAGAACATTTGTTTTACCAGTAGGAGTAGTACCATTTTTAGAGCAACTGTTTAGAGGGGTGCCACACAGCCCTGGATTGTTGAAAAAGGCAGAAGCACCAAAATCTTGAAGGTTTGGTAGTGTAGGAATGGTTCCAGAAAGGTTGTTGTATGAGACATTAAAATGTTTAAGATTTCCCAAATTTCCAAGCGAGGGAGGAATTGGCCCGGAAAGTGAATTTTGGGACAGGTCAAGAAACTGCAGCTTTGACAGATTTCCTAGAGTTTGTGGAATGCTGCCCTTGAGATGATTTCTACGCAGATTGAGAACTTCAAGGTTTGTCATGTTATATAATGTCTGAGGAACCTCGCCATCCAGAGCATTACCTGAAACATCCCTGCAACAACAAAATTTCAGAGGTCAACACCGCTTCGTATCAATTTGTGGTAATGCATTTCTACGGAACATAATTTTTGGACTTACAGTTCTCGGAGAAATCGACAGTAGCTTATACTCCCCGGAAGTTCACCAACAAGGTTGAGATTTTGCAAATCCAGTATTTGAAGTAGCTCAATTCCTCCAATCTCTGCTGGAACCGTCCCGCTTAATGAATTATTGCCTAATATAAAAACCAAAAGCTTCTTCAGATCCCAAATTTCACTTGGAATACTTCCATTGAGCCTATTAAAACCCAAATCCAGAAATATCAAGCTGCTGCAGTTTGCAATGCTTGAAGGAATCTGACCATCCAAATTATTCCAGGACAGGACAAAGAACTTGAAATTTACGCCACAACTAGAGATCTCCGGAATATGACCATCAAAGGCATTGTGGGAAACGTTGAAGTAAGAGACATTTACAAATTCAAGGACCTCAAATGGAGCTGACCCTGTAAACATATTGCTACTGAGATCCAAATGACTCAAGCTTTGACAATTGGAAATCTGACTTTGTACGTTTCCCGTCAGAACATTCCTCCTCACAGACAAATATGTTAAGCTCGAGATATCACAAATCCCAGAAGGAATGCCATCACTAAGATTGTTATACGAAAAATCAAACCCCTCAAGATTCGAGCAACTGACGATTGAGTCAGGGATTGGACCTGAAAGATTATTGTGAGAAAGGGATACGAACCTGGTCTTATAACAATACTTGAACAGACTCTCAGGAATACCCCCACTATAATTATTATGAGATAAATCAAGAAACCGAATGCTCGGTAAATCACCTATAAACTCCGGGATTGAACCAGACAATGCATTTGAGCTGACATTGATCTTCCACAAAGATTGAATATCGCCATACTCAACAGGAATATTGCCCGAAAACCGGTTCCCAAACAAATTCAAGATCCGCAACGACTTCAAACCCGATAAACTCACAGACAGAACTCCTACTAGTCCAGTATTCCACAACACAATTCTTTCAACATTCTGCTCGGAGTTACAATACACACCCCGAAAGTAACACGGGTCACCATTAGATACCCAAGAATCCAAGTGGTGGTAAGGATCATCAGTGACATTACCTTTGAATTCAAGCAAGATCTCCTTCTCAGTCAAAGGTGAGACCAAGCATAACCAAATTAACCAAGCAATCAACACCAGAAGAGCATGAGAGAAACAGTAATGAATAAGGTAACAATTTGACCTCATGCTCATGACCCAGATGATAATTTGATGGATCTAACCGTTTGGCATTATGGGTGTTGGAAGAATCAATGAAAAATTAAGTCAAAGACATGTACCTTAGTGATCAAATCAAGCATATGACATGAACAACAATGGAACAATAACAAGGTTCCAGCATTTTCACTCATGTATTGAAATTACATCTAGCATTGCGGGAATAAGAATAAAGTTTGGAAATTTACCCAATTCGAGAGATGGAATCTAAAGTGGCGATATTGGGTGGTTTAGAAACTCCAAACAAAAACGACCCACAGAAGCACTAAACTTCAAGAGAGAGAGAAAGTAGAAGAAGACATAAGAGTCATGCCATGAAAATGGAAACCAAAGAAGTAATAGTATGTAAGAAGCAGCAGAACAAGTGCTGTGAGCTAGGCTGGAAAGACAACCAAGTAAGGGAAAAAACAAAATCTTAATTCCACAACACAAAGTATTAAAAAAAAATTAAAGATTTATAAAATTGGAAAATTGAAAAGACCAATCTTTTTTAATTTTTTTCTCACATATGTGTAGAGTATGCAGTCTCAAATTGAAGAGCGACCACGTGCATTTACACTCCTGATTCCATTTACTCGATTAAATTAAGAAACAAGAGCATTCTGCCTTTGGGGTTTTCTTCTCTCTCTCTCTCTCTCTTTAGTGTATATAAGAAGTAGGGTCTGTTTTTATGTAGCTGTTTGTGTAAGAAAGAGAGAAAGAGAGAGTGTGCTGAGGAGCATTTATTCTCTCTCACCAACCAAGACAGAAGTTGAACCACCATCATCATCACCATGAGTTATCAAAAATACAACAACATTGTATTTTCTAGACCAAAACCTCATTATTATAACGAAGACTAAAGAGAAGAGAAGCTTCAAAGTAGTTGATGAAAAAGGAACATGGGGTATTGATTTGGTTTCAGGTTTTGTGTTTGTTTTTTGATTTGCTGTCTCCTGCCGTGGACTGTTATGTTTGACAAGTTCTTTTCTTTTTTCACTTGCTTTTTTGGCATTTGAATAGAAAATCCAACTTTAGTGAGTTCTGCATCCCTCGGTTCTGCTTTTGCAACCGTTGCTTTCATTAACAAATAGAACTTAGAAAACAAAAAACTAAATTTCAATTTCATTTGTGGTCACACGAACCTTGTCGTATCATACATGGCACTTGGGTTAAAAATATTGGGGCATTTTCCATTGACATGACACGTGTGCCTAACTTTTTTATTATATAAAACCTTTTTAATTTATTATAAAAATTCTAACATACATATCTATCGTATAATTTTAAAAGTATTTTTTTTTTTAAATTATATCTTACTTTATTTTTATAATGGTTTCAAAATGTTTTATGGTAATCGAACACTGACATCAATGTAAAATTTGCTAAAAATAAAATAAGTCTTTATACTCTTCTATAGAGTCTGAACTTTTTTTTTTTTTTATCTATTGAGTTCTCCAACAATGTAAATTACAAACCAATATAATCAATCCTTTCACTTGTTATATTTTAAGTTAAAACTGACATGTCTTAAAGCAAAACGGAAAAAAAAAATAAATAAATATTTAAAGAGTTAATAAAAAGGTGGTGAAAGTTCGATAACTAAAACATACAGTAAAAATTCGCATCAATTTTATATTTTTCCTATGTAATTATGTTTAAAAAAATCCATTCGAGCAATTGCTCCATGTGATTTGATTTGGTATTTTGTGTTGGTAGGTTCTATTCGGAATCTATTCCTTATCAAATTCATGTATTCTTTTTCTATGGATGTTTCATCTTTTTATAGTTATTTTCATTATTGATTTTTAACCTTTAAAAAAAAAAAAACATAACATATCTTAGACAAATAATACGAAACAATATCAAGATCTCGAAGCCAAGTGATATGAAGGATGGATAAAATTAAATATTTCTTTTTATTGTAATCACTTAAAAAATAAAATGAAAAAAAAATTATTCTACATTTTTTTCCATAATCATTTAATACTTAATATTAAGCAATTCAAATATTTTTTGTTTAGCACCCGTAGTGCGTGTACACGTCCCTTTCATATATATATATTAAAGAGAATAATACATTTTTTTTGGTGTCTTTAGTAAATTTATTTATTTATTTTTCAAATGTTTTGCTCATCGAGGTTACCAATATATAAACTTACAAGACCAAATGCACACCGAGATATGTTATAATACTAACGTTGTCATGTTAATGAAACCTACTTCACCCACGTTGCCATTATTCCCAAATTATCAGCTTAAAATTTGCATGCCTAGGTGTTGGTGCAGTTTGTGTCACCTTTGCTCTCCATCCAAATCGATCTTTACTTCTCTGGTGCATGTTTCTTCCTATTACTATAAAACTTAAAATCGTAAAATAATTCTATATATTGTAGTTTCACAATTATATTCTATTCTTCTTTATTATTAAAGTTGAAGGTACTGTTTCTTTTAATTTAAATAGTTCTATATAATAAAAGAAATATTCGAAATTTGTAGTTCTTGTAAAATTTTTCTACAACTAACCTAAGTTTAAGAAATCCAACATCTTCCCTTATTTTAATACGCTAATATCATTATTATTTTTCACCATATTATCTATATATATATATTTATATATATACACATCCAAATACATCATTCGCTAATATACATATATAAAAAAAATAGGATATAATAACCAAACCAAACCAAAAAAAAAAAAAAAAAGCCATATTAACCCTAAAAGGGCCAAACGGATGCTTGGACTTATTTTCTTATTTTGGTATTTGAATTTCGATTATTCTCATCATTTAGTCTCTTTAACTTATCCAAAGGCATCATGAAGATGGTATAAAACATCATTGTAAACTGTAAGCGTTATTGTATTTCATTTACATTGGACTATTTATATGATCATCAAAAAGGTCCTAGGATGGATAATTGGAATATTAAACGCCTCGTTTAGCGCTATGTAGACGCGTTATTTAACATCAGCCATCCGATTGATGGTGTTAAATGAGGCGTTTCTTAGTCCTCATCATCTACGCTTTTGAATATTTTTATATTTTGTTAATATAGTTATAGTTGGATCTAAAAAAGATAACGATTTGACGTGATTAATAAGTTGTGGTACTACAATGCAAATAATCGAACTTAGGGCACTAAAAATAAATATATATATATATATATAAAGTTTGTAAAGGGTTAAAATTATTAATTTAATATAATAAGATAAGCCTATTCATTGGATTAAGTGATATGCCTCAATAAGACCAATCTATCAATTGTGATGAATCAAAGAGAATTAACTTAGTGCAATCGAAATACACATAATTGAATCAATCCATTTGCATTTAACCTTTTTCAAGTAGGTACAAATACTCATGATGAATACTATTAGCCTTGACCCTATATAAAACCCATCGAGATATCCCTAAGAGTGAGTATATTCCATCTTATTTGTCGATCGCTAAGGTAATTTGATTGATGTTATCAAGTTTAAGAATTTATAAATATTCAATCATTTTTCCTCATTTCAAACAACTCAAGAGATTAAAGAAATGGTATTCTATTTTAGAATTCATACTCTCGAGGATCAAACGAGTTGTTTGAGTAAGAACTATCTTAATTACTTGAGCTACAAAGTTGACACCAAGGGTTCCTTAGATTCCTTGTCACTTGTGTATTAGAGGTGTTGAGATTATCTACTCTTCCTTCATGTCACTATCTTCTAATCATCTCACTAAGTATGCCATTTCCATATCAATTTTCTAAAGTCACATGTGACACAAGACTTGCCTAACATTCATATAACTACTCTAATTAAAACTCCTCATTGACAAAGTTTAGCAACTTCCAAAGTCATAATCCTAATATAGATTATATAAAGCATTAAAGCTTCATGCATAGAAATACTTCAAATTAACGTATATTTATATAAACAAAAATAATAAACTTACTTTAAAAAATGATCTTAATTATCATATTAACAATATATATTTATAGAGTATGGTTACAATTATTTAACCATACAAAAAGTTATGAAATAATTTTATATATTACAATAAAAACAAAAGTATTATGTTAAAACCCATTTAACATAAGTACTATAATAATTGTACTTACTCATCACTTTGATGATTAGTTAATAATACTCTTTATTTTTTCAATTAAATTCATTTGGACCTCGTAATATGGCATTAAATAAATCAAGCAAATCAGTACGGACCTACGTTTGGTTCGTGCACAGTGGACTCAAACCCTTAAAGCAAATATCGAAAATCCAAAAAGAGCCCACGTTACCCCCTCATTAAAGTGCAAATTTTATGAAGTCGCCACATCAACTTGTTCAAAGTTATCTCGATTTATAAATAAAAAATATGCCATATTGTCAATGATGATGATGTACAAATATAATTCTCTATAGTTTTTGAGATCTAAAATGTACCCTTTTATATATTTCAAAATTATCCGTACAATTTAATGACGCTAAATTTCATAAGCACCCCTGGCTAGAAAAAACAAAAATATATTCCATTATACTTTTGGAGAGTGAAGACACAGAGATCGAAGTGGAGTCCAATGGACAGAAAAGCATGGTTCATATATTTAATTATGAAGAGAATAGAGTATACATGCATGCTATAATATAAATTTTGTTTATAACATATAGTATATATCAATAATAATATTGTCAATTGTAGTTATAAGAGCACATATTATGACTTTTTCTCTATTTAAACTTAAGAGTAAGTATATATATATATCATATAAATTATATATTATAAGTTGATCTTTAGTTTATATTGTTAATTCTTTATTTTTTTTCATTATGATTATTCTTGACTCCTTAAGTCCCATTTTCCCTTCATCTCCAACCATTTAGATAGGGACATGGAGAAGAACGAGACATTGATATGGTCGATTTAATGGTTTGCATGTGACAGAAGTAGATGAGATGTCCCGTTTTCTCAACAAATAATTAAATGATATACGATATGAAAGAAATAATGAAAAGTCAGTCCAAATTTTCTCTAAACAGACAAAGTTTTCCAGAATAATTTAATGTGTATTCAATTTTAGCCAGTTGTTGTTCGTTCATATTCTGGCACTTGGACGTATTACACAGTTGATCTTTCTTTATTCCATTCTATTATTTACATCTAATATAAGAAATCATCATAACGCGTTTGATTAGGAGTTACTTCCTTAGTTATGATGTTGTTACGTAAAGGGAAATGTATTTAAATATATAAAATCATAAGGAATAAAATATAAATTAAGAAAAACCTAATTAAAAAGGTTCACTACCCATATTCGTGATAGCAAGAAAATAAAAACACATTAAGATATTTTTGGAAAATAAAAATACAAGGGTTATATATATATATATATATATATATCTACTATTAGTAAAAAAGGAAAATCAAATTTAGTCAATCTCATTAAACCTTACTATAAGTAGCTTGACAAATACCCAATAGCTTGAATTCCTTGTTCTCTCCGGAAGCTTTATACCAAGAAACTCTGCTGTTATTTTTTATTTTATTTTTTTAGTGACTATCTTGAATATTTGCATTGGCTTACTATTTTAGGTTCGAAGCCCATTTTGCCTTTTCTTTCATTGAACCGTATTCCATAAGTGAAATGTGAACACAAGCCATTGGAATTTCTACTCCTATGACCACACCATGAAGTATGTTTTTATTTGTATTATCATATCTTATCATGTATTAATTTTAGTTTTTATATGGTTAACGGGTATTTTTAGTATATCTACTTAAAAATTTAAAAAGAATTTTTTATGTTTTTAATTTTAATTATATACTTGAAAAAAAAAGGAAAAAAAAGAATTTATTTAACTTCTAGGTGGCTGATATATATATTATATATTTATATATATATATTTATATTCTACAAAAATAAACTCGCATGAGACTTTGGTTTAAAAAAAAAATTAAAAATAAGGGGCAAAGGGCAAAGTCAAGGTTGTTACGTTATAGCAATTCTCTATTTTGCCAAACCTCAAGTTAATGAGGTCGGTTTGATGTCCTAGGTCTTTTATCTATTACATTAATCTAGTATTATTAAAGTGGGAAGCCCACTTTTAGCATCATCCATCCAACTGCTTATAATTAATGTAATCATTATGTTAATAATATTTTTTAAAAGTTGTAATTTAACTTGATGGTTATATTGAAAACCCTTCCGATTTACTAAATACGGAGAAAAGAAAAATTGTGCCTTCGTGCCTCCGTGCTCAAGGAAACATAACACATGTTAAGAAGAAAGAGTAGTGGGATCAACTCATACATGGAAGTTGCAATAGGGTACTGTTTGGACAGATGGAAAGGAAGTTCAAATAAAATAGTGTATAAAGAAGTTATTAGAAGTAATTTTATAAATATATTCATATACTTTTTCTTGATAATAAATAAATATTATTTAGAGAAAAATTGTATTTTTGTTAGGTAATTATTTATTAATATTTTTAGATATCGTTTGATACTATATTGGATAAAATATTTTGTTTTTTATTTTGTTTGTATATTTTCTCAGTTATTGAACAAAATATTTATATTTATACAATTCAAAATATAATATAAAAATTAAATTTATTAAATAAAAATATAATAATCTTTATCAAATACTTTATATATCATATTTATTTAATATAATAGTTTATATATGTAAATAATAAATATCATAAAAAATTTATTTAATATAATACATACCAAACACGATATAAAATAGTTATATTATTTTATTTTTCTTATTATATACTGTTAATACCTTAACACCCAGAGCGCACTATGCGTGCAATGTCCGCCCGTATATATCAAGAAACTCTACTGTGTTTCTTCTCGTGACTTGACCCAGAGCCTGTACCGTAGATGGAATTTCTTGTTTTTCCAGGAAGTTTATATCGACAAACTCTACTGTGTTTCTTCTCGTGACTTAACTAAGACTAAGACTTAAGACCCAGGGCCTGTACTGTAGATTGAATTTCTTGTTTTCCCAGGAAGTTTATATCAAGGAACTCTGTTGTGTTTCTTCTCGTGACCATGTAGAATATTTGTATTGGCTTACTATTTTAGGTCCGAAGTCCATTTTGTCATTTTCATTTTTAATTGACCCGAATACCAAGCAAACGTTAACGCATGCCATTGGAAGCTCGACTCCTACGACGACACAATGAAGCGTCCTTCTAGGCGTAATATCATATTATATATATTGGTTTGTGTCAGCAAATAGATATTTTTGGCACACCTTTAAAGATCTAAAAAAAAGCTTTTTACTTTTTACAATCTTAAAAGTCTCAATATGCTATAAATACTGGAATATTTAGTTTTACGTGGGTTATTCATATTGGCATGTAGTTGTTGAACTTGTCAGAGTTTTAAATTTGTTTAATGGTTAATTCAATCAATTTTAACAAAGTGGTGAGAAAAGTGAAATTTAAAGAAAAGTGGGATAATTAAATCAGTTACAAAGAAATTCAATAATTACTTTCTCCTTCACAAATTAATCTTTTAAAATTGGAAAGATATACAATGAGTGGGTCATAAAAAGTTCAATCCAAAGGATAGCGGGCTACTATAATAAATAATTGGTTAATTTATTAAAATTATCATAATACTTAATCATTATGTCAAAAGAGTAAGTGAAAGGGCATATAAGGGAATATTGTGTACAAAAAGTGAGTGTAACACCAAAAGTGTCTATTAATTTTAATAATATAGATACTTTACCAAAAAGAAATTACATAAAAATGTGAAGAAAAAAAATAAATTATTTAACTTCTAGGTAGCCAATATTAATCTTTTCTTTATAATCAAATGTTTACTCATATCCCAGCTCCCCATGCTACAAGAATAAACTTTCATACGTAATCCTAACTCATGCACAAAAGGTACATGGAAGACAGTTTGGATAGTAGATAAGTAGAATGGAAGTTATAACAAATAATGTATAAAGAGGTTATTTGAAGTAATTTTATGATGATATGTATATACTTTTGCTTGATAAAAATGACTATCATTTAGAGAAAATTTATATTTTTTTATTACATAATTAATTATCGATATTTTTAGTACTCATAGTGTGGGTATATTGTCCACTAGTATAAATATATAATATAATTGAATAAAGTAAAAAGAGAAAAAAAATCATCGTAGCTCAATCACATAATATTTGTGTCTTCAGTTATGAGAGAACCAAATTATATTATCATTGTTTACACTATTGGATTTTTTTAATCTTACCTATGGTTTTTTTGCCTTATTTATTTATTTTTAAATTCTTTCACATAAGTCAAATAATGGTAATATCTTCTTTACTTATCTATCTTGTCTTCTATTATTTATAACCTAAAATCTAGAGCTAGTCTTAACAACTTGGTACCACAGCAAGGTTGAGAGATTAAGGATTTTGAAAGTTCGTGATATAAACAGATGAGATGACAATCAAGTATTGTCTTGAAAAGTTTCACAATTTCATGAGTTTTAGGTCATGGTAAATGATATTGGTCTATCCTCTATCTTAAACCTATAGATAAGTATATCTATCAATACTATAATATAGTGGATAATAATATCAAATGTCAATCTCACAGATACTATAAGTACTAGTAATTTCCTTTTTACTATATTCTAATCAACAAAACCAAATAATTAAAATTAATTAAAGTAAACAATAAAATAATAAGAATATCACTAATAAAAATATATACCCAAATATTGAATCCTTTTGTTAAATTACTAATATAATCAATTCATTATTTAATTATTTAATTTTATTATTGTATTCTTAGACCATAACAACTCGTAATTTAAATGATAACTCTCTCGAATCTACTAATTTCTAACTCTAGGTTGATTAATTATCTTTCTAATTAAAATCCCCAAAATTGCATTACTTTTAATCTATGAATTCTTCTATTAGGTTTGACCATAATTTAGAAAATTTACGTCATTCTATCTTTAGGATTGCATACAACTCCATCCAATTATGAGAGAACCAAATTATATTATCGCTGCTTACACTATTGGATTTGTTCAATCTTACTTATGGTTTTTCACCTTATTTATTTATTTTTAAATTCTTTCACGTAAATCACATAATGGTAACCTCTTCTTTACTTATCTATCTTGTGCTCTATTATTTATAACCTAAAATCTAGAGCTAGTCTTAACAAATTGGTACCACAACAAGGTTGAGAGATTAAGGATTTTAAGAGTTCATGATACCAACGGATGAGATGAAAACCAAGTATTATATTGAAAAGTTTGATAGTTTCATGAGTCTTAGGTAATGGTAAATGATATTGGTCTATCCTCTATCCTAAATGTATTACATGAATATTTTTATTATTTATTCATTTATATAATAAAGATATAGCTAAGGATGAGGATGGAATTTTATAAAATTTTAAGGGGCAATTTGGCCATTTCACATAGAGCTTATAAATACCTTAAGTTAACCTAGAAAGCCTCATTTACCATTCTGAACAATGAAACAAAGCCGCAAGAGAACAGACACTCCCTACGAGAAAACTTAGGACGACGATAGGCAAAAGGAGAGAAGCAATTTGAAAGAACTCGAGGTAAGGATTTTGTAAGAATTTTAAATTAAGATTATGGAATTTGGAATTTATGTGAATCGCTTGCTCATACAGAACACAAAGTTTAAACAAAGATGAAAGGAGAACGAAAATCGACGATCCAAGATTTGCAATTTGTGGAATTGAAGTGAGTAATCTAATCTATGTAATTTATTTATAATTATGAATTTTAGAGATATAATTAGCTTAAGAATATAACAGATTAGGTTTAAGAAGAATTGAAGTAAGAGAATTAGGGTTCGTGGAGATCGCCAAGGGTAACATGGTTGTGTTTCGACCATGTTAAAATGGAGAGATGCATCAAGAGATACACAACCACCTAACATTGTCATGTTTCGACTGTGTTAAGTTAAAGGCTACACGGCCTCCCAACACGGTCGTGTTTCGACTATGTTGAAATGAAAAGGTGCACCAAGAGATATACAACCACCCAATACGGTCGTATTTCGACCGTATTAAGCAAAGGCAACACGACCTCCCAACACGGTCGTGTTTAGACCATATTGAAACTAAGTTTTTCACCAAGAGATACACAACCCCTAACACGGTCATGCTTTAGCCTGTGTTAAGCAATACAATCCCCAACACGACTGTGTTGAATAAAGTATAACATAATTATATGTTTGTTTAACTTTGATTTAAACTGATTTCCACGTAACCTAGATAACTAGTAAAGCCTTAGAGAAATTAAATGAATAGGATTAAGGAGATTAGGAATGATATTAATCTTAAATTGAATACTCAGAAGAACATGTTAATGTGTACAGATTTCCAATTAGGTTAAGTCTAAGACCGGGAAGTGCTTAAGGTTAGAATCTAAGGTATGCGTAACTTATGTGCTGTTTTGTGTTTTTTTTAAGTTAATACATGTATTTGAAATTGATTAAGTGAATGATTTGGTTTAAATGTTTAAGTGATATACTGTATGTGCTTGGCTCGGCCTAAGGGCCCATAGTAGCAGATCCCTAAGGAGCACCCCAATGATCCTTATATGACGTTGTCTCTAGTGGAGTCATGCTTGGAAATGATCTAGGTTGAATGATGTTCAAGTGTTTAAGTGTACATGGGTGTGGGGCCCGTAGTGGCAATTCCCATCACCAAGTTTAAGTGTTTAAGTGGACATAGGTGTGGGGGCCGTAATGGCAAATCCCATCACCAGGTTTAAGTGTACGTGGGTGTGAGGCTCGTAGAGGTAGTTCCCATCACCAAGTTTAAAGATTAAGGGATCATGGGTGTGGGGCCCGTAGTGGCAATTCCCATCACCAAGAGATGCTCCAATGTGTTAAGTGTGTTAAGGGAGTCATGAGTACCTTATTGTTTGCTTGTGGACATGAAATTATATTAAGAAATGATTTTCTATGTTTAAGTTTTGCATGATGTGTGTGATACTCGTTTATGCTTATTCATGCATATGTGTTTGTGTTATACGTACTAGGCATTAGCTCACCCTTCAAAGAATCATTTTTAGATGCAGGTGTTGAGAGAGATGAGAACCCAGAAGATGATTTGGGTTTAGCTGAACCATAGAGAGGAAGATGAAGAGTATTATTATTATTATGATAATTAAGTTTTAGGAAGAATTATGATGTTTAATTGTAATAGATAGTATATGTGAGAATTGTTGTTTTTGGTGTTTAAAGACTTACTGCATTAGATGTTTAATAGGATTTAAGTTATTATTTAAAACTTTGGAAATATATGAAGTGTTTTTATTATAGGAGTTACAGGTTAAAATGTATCGGATTTGTTTCAGAACTTTAACATGTTCCAATGAGATAAGGACACGTAGCGGGTAGTAGCGTAGCCCGAGTTTTAAGGCATTATATTAAACCTATAGGTAAGTGTATCTATTAATACTATAATATAGTGGATAATAATATCAAATGTTAATCCAATAGATACCATAAGTATTAGTAATTGCCTTTTTACTATATTCTAATCAACAAAACCAAATAATTAAAATTAATGAAAGTAAACAAGAAAATAATAAGAATATCACTAACAAAAATATGTACTCGAATATTAAATCCTTTTGTTAAATTACTAATATAATCAATTAATTATTATTTAATTTTATTATTGTATTCTTAAACGATAAGAACTCGTAATTTAAATAATAACTCTCTCCAATATACTAATTTCTAACTCTAGGTTTATTAATTGGAACATCTTCCTAATTAAAATTCCTAGCATCGCATTACTTTCGATCTATGAATTCTTCTATTATGTTTGACCATAATTTAGAAAATTTGCATCATTCTCTCTTTAGGATTGCATACAACTCCTTCCAATTATGCTTGATTTATTCAAACATAGGACCTCTCGATTTGCATAAATCAAATATCAAATTAATACACCAACAATATTAGTTCGAATAAATGATTAAGAACACAATATTGAATCACAAGAATAATAATCAATTCATTGAATAAAAATCATTAATTACATGTTCATTCTAAGATTCATTATACCTAAATACAAAAAGAAAACTAAATTATCATCATCATGAAAATAAAAGAATGACTGAAATAATAATTCATGAAAACAAGCATAACAATTCAATAAAAAGTAAGAAGCCGCAGTCATATCTCTAATACTATTAAAATCTTGATATCTCCTACTTGGACTATACCCTTCCTTTTCTAATGATCAATTGTTGCTTAACTAGGAAAATTAAAATTTCCTAGAATGAGAATTGAATCTTTAAAAGCTAGGAAAGTTGCCTCTTCTAGTAGGAAATTACATCTTCAATATTATTTTGTAATATGAGAAAGTAATCTTCATCAACCATAATTGAATAGGCAAGTGAAATTTGCATGTGACACAACCTCTACATAGCCGTGTAAGCGCCCATGCATCTCTCAATGAAAAATCTTCGTAAATATTTGAAGTTTGTCTTCGACACAACCTCCTACACAAACATGTATTTGCCTATGTACTTTTGCATGACCCTATACATAGTCATGTATTTGATCCTTAAATTTGCTCTTGGCATGGCTCCTAACACGGGTGCATTAATGATTATGTCATCCTTTCAATTCCATAACTTGCTCATTTTAGCTTTGATTTGCATAAAACTTGCGTAAATTTATTTCTTTTAATTCAAAGTTGCTTTTAAGAACCTATAATCAAAATATAGGCAAATTAAGGACAATATCTAATCAAATATGCTTATAAAATAAACCAAAACCAAATAAAAATGAAATAATTGTAAGTGTTTTTCAACACTTATCAGCAAGCACCAATATAAGAAACCCCTATGCAATGCAACTAGAATTTATGAAGAATGAATAGCAAGCAAAGCTTGATGAGAGGCTATAGCAATGATCTAGCTAAATCTAATGATTAGTATGCTATAGGAGGTATTGGTAAAGAAGATAGTTATATGATTGTGGAAAAAATTAAAAGAGTTATACATAACAAAGTTCCTCATGAACCACTAGTGTTGAAGTAAAAAATGTACTTGCTCCATCTAAGTAAAGGGCTATTGGTAATAAGACAATATATTTGAGATTTCTTGTCTCTTATTGATGATTTGAAAATATTGACGTCAAGCTTAAAACTAAAGACTAGACAATGAAACTAATGTGCTTTTGATCTCCTTTGTTTATGTGCTCAAGGAGATTAGTATGTGAGGCAAGGACATCCTATCCATAGAAGAGGTGAAGAGCTATCTATTGATGAAGGATTAGTTAGCAAGATAAGATTCGTGAGTAGTGAGGTTATAGATGATCTAAAATGATTGACAACATAATTATGGTGGTGATTCTAGAGGGAAATCTAGAGGCTATGGTATAACTTATTATTGCTGCAAACAATGGGGCATGTAAGGCCGGTTTTGCAGAAGATAGAAGCAGAGCTAGATGCAAGAAGATAAAGATAAAGTTATTGTTGAGTTGGAAAATAATACGATAAAATCCACAAAATGGGTCTTAGACTTTAGGATTGCTTCCACATGTAGTGCAAGAGAGATTGGTTTCAAATTTGTGAGCCTATGTAAAGTGATTTTGTGTAGATGTCCGATGGTTAGAGGTTGAAGATTATTGTTGTTGGTGGAGTCCCAATTTGACTACATAATGGGAGGATGTGCATGCTACCAAATGTAAGGTATGTGCATATCTTGTAAGCTTTATCTCTTGGTTTAAAAGATCATGTTGGTTTCTACAATATAAGGAGATTGGGTATTATGAAGGTATTTCATAGAAGCTTAGTGGTAATGGAAGGAGACAAGTCTAAAAACTTGTTTCTACTGTAACAAACTATAATTCTTAGTGATTCTATGGTGGATAGTGATCTTAGGGTAGTAAATCCTAGTTTTCATTATCACCTATGTCAGGAAAATGCATGGTGGTTTTGTGTTGAAATAGTCCATTATATTTTATTCGAGTGTTGCATGGAGTCCTAAGGGAAAGAGACCTTAGAGAAAGTTGAAGCTTAAAGGGGCCGAAGGAGTACATGGTTAGGTATGTTAGGCATGAAAAATTAAGAGTATCAATAATCATATCTAATCATAGTTGTGAGGGTAGATAGATAGGCCATTCTAGTATAGTAAGGGAACTGATAAAATTGAATCAATTGAGCTTTCTTACAGGTATTGCTCAAGTGTATGAACATATAGGCTAAGCTATGTGATTGTAAGCCAATTTAGAGATTTGTTGCTTTTTTTTTTTTTTTTTTTGCATTTATATAGTACTTGAGGTAAGACATGTGTTTAGACAAAAAAAAAAAAAGGCGAACAATGAGACCAGGGTGATTATGTCTTGGTAGTACCTTTTTTACTTGTATTTTCTTAGAAAATTTTTAAACAAAATGATGAGCATTTAGGGTAAAGTTCAAAATAGATGATAAAACATTTTATTGATTTAAATAGGAAATAAATGTTATGTAAGGTAGTATAAATAAAGGATGACATTATGATTAGTATAAATAAAAGATGATGCTATGTTTATATAGATGATGAAAAATAAAGACAAGAGGATGAACATTTTATTCATTTAACTTTTCATTTCACTATTATATTAGAGTCGTATCTTTAATCTATATTTGACTATCATACGTAATGTTCATTCTCTATTTGAACTATTAACAAGTTTCATTCTCTATTTAAATAATTAAAAAGTTTCACCCTTTATTTCAATTTAATCCTAAATGCTCATCCTTTAGTGAATTGGTTTCCCTATTTTCTTGATGCTTAAATTGTTTTGTATTATGCATATTAGGGCTAGACTCTAGACCTTATTATAACTCTATATACTGTTGCTATGTACATAAGATAGGGTAAGGGAGAGAGAGAAAAAAAAAAATCTTAGAGATTCAATTAGAAGAAATTATTGAAATGTGATTATGAGGAAATAACCAAATTATGTGACATTTATATTAGTGGGCCTGTACCATGTTTCTTTTGGGGCTCTCTATATAAAGTTCGTTTTTTACTATAATGTATATGTAATATATGGCCTAAAATATATATATTTATTTCTAATAGTAAGAGTAGTAAGAGAAAACCTAAATGCAAACACGTGAGATGGATCATGGGACGGTAAATTTGAACTTAATACCATCCTAGCCCTACCTAAACAACGTAAATTAGAGAAATCTCTATCTTTTGTTTCTTTAGAAAAAAAATAAAACTTGAAAGAAAGAAAAGGCACTCTGCACCACTCTAAAGGATTGAGCAAGTCAGCAAGTCGAGTTAAATTAAAGAAATCTCCATCTTTTGTTTAATACATAGGAATTTTGCCTATTACAAAACTTTTCATATTACTTGAAGTGTCGACTTCTTTTCCTTTGTAAATTCAACAGAAAGGAGCCCAACAATGTGCTTGAATGAATATTCAAAATCGAACAGCTTATTTTATCATAGGTAATACCTGACATGTCACGATGTTTTGTGGTGACACCATAATTTTGCTTGGCTCTGCTTTACTTCCAGTGCAATGGTGGTCCTTCTAGCAATGTGATTTTCTTCATATTTCCCTTCCCACTTCAACATCACTTGAACCCTTTAAGCATAAACTACTGCAGGAGGGCTTCAATTTGGCATGAAAATACAAGAATCCAAAATTGGAAGGCATTTACTCAACATTAATGAGAGGGCCTACATCTGTTGTCACTCATGGCTCCACCTACAAATTATTATTTTATCATGCAAAGTTATTATCTATAACTCTAGTTCATATAAAAGGACCAAACTACCTTTATAGATAATGATGTAAATTAATACGATTATACAAATATGGAGTCAATAATATGCCCGATACAGTAATTTGTGTAAAAATGGTTGAATATTCCGATGCATTAAATCATATTTGCTGCTCAGGAAACATCAGTAAGAAAAAGGGTTTTAAGTTTTGAGGAATCAAACCCTACAACTCAATCCAGAGCTATAACTTGAAAGGAAACGTTAAGTAGTGCTCTAAGGGCACTTGATGACTTTCCATATAACAAAATTTTATTATATTTTAATATATTATTTTTCTTTAAATGTATAATTAGTATTATAAGAAAAATATTAACAAATATTCTAAAGTATCTATTGAAGTATTATTTATATTCTATATTTTTAAATATAAAAAACTTCTATTTTATACTATTTACAACCATTCTCGAAACATTCATTAATAAGACCTAACTTAAAAAAAATAATTTAGACGTCACTACCAAATTATTGTTATTGCCATTTCTTTTTCACAATCAAATGTTTGCAGGATAACTTTGCCCACTCTCACTTGTTTTTGTCTATAAAGAGAATCTATCTCTTTCAATACACAAAGAAACACACACACACACACAAGAGATAACCAGTGTAGATCTCAAGAAGAGGGAGGAAGTTGCTTTGGTTTCAAGTAGTCTTTGTAATTTATGTTGAATCGGGTCTCGTCATTGCTTTTGTGGTTCCTTCCCATCAAAGAATAGAAATCTTGCTTCCTACAATTTTTTAACATTCAATCAGGTCTTACATGCATTAATGGCATACTATTGAGATAAATAGTGGTTTTTCTTGGGATGTGTGTTGTGAAGCCGAAATAGCTAATGGTCAATGCCAAGTGTGATGGTGGCTAATCATCGAAAATTTCAATGGAACATTAAGAAAATAATTAACATCTTCAGGAGAAGAAATATAAACGTTTTATGCGGTTGATTAGTATTTTATAAATACAAAAAATATAAATAATAATATTTTAAAAAATATATATATACTATTATTAACACATGTTTAAAAATAATTAATAGTTATATGTTATTAATATAGGCCAACACACCATATAAAGGTTAGTGATAAATAAATACTAATAAATTTTAATACATAAAAATATTAATAATGGTTTTTTAAAACTTAGCTATATTATTATTCGTTTGCATACATCTCAACCAAATCCTTTCATTAATTGGGCCATGATTGGGCTAAAGTAAAGTTACAAAACTTTTTTATCTATTAATATTTTTACTTTTCATTAATTTTCCCTATTTGTATTTTTTTATTCCAAAAATTGTTCAAATTCACTTCTTTCAAGATACATTGCATGTCATGTGCGAGGATACTAACCATCAATATTGTCCGAGAAGGATGAGGACAATACAGATAATGTATCAAATTATTATAGCTTACTATCACAGATTCATTGGATGAGTAAAAATGACTTTGTTGATAATTAAGACATATCACATTGCTTGCTTTTACGGGGAAAGAAATATCCTTAGAACTAGTCTTTTCAATTAAAATTTCCTGTTTAAATCTTCCAAAAAAATGCAATAAACATCTAGCAATAGATCGAGAGTTACTATTATTATTAAATGCAAAAAAAAATATTTAAAATAAAAACAGATTGGCTTGTATTTCAAATATCAAGTTTTAAATAAATCTAGATCAGACGGCTAAAAAGAAAGGACAATTAAGAAAAGAGCTTTAATGGCTTTACTGATGAAGTTATTGTAACGATTGGTTATTAGACCATAGAAGGACAACTCCTTCAACATGTGCTATGTTTTTAAACTTTTTTTTTTTTTTCCTCTTTCCAACTGTATATTCCATAAGGAATAAATGAGAATCCAACCTTTAGTCTTGAGGGAAAGAGGGAAAATCAAGGGATGTGTGAGACATGATGAACATGAGGTTTGATTTTAAGAGGAAGAAGATGCTATTGCAGACAAGAAGAGTGAAAATGTCATCGTCTTTGGCTCTTTCTTTTCTCCTCTTTTCAAGGACTTTTTTATAATTTCGCAATATTTCTCTTTGTATTCATTGTTTTCTCTCTAAATTTAGAGAAAAAAGAATAATAGCTCTTGTTTTCGTCTCATTTCCCATCCTTGTTAAAGTATCTAAACATATACTTTCTTTCAATTTCCTTTGATATCTATACGTTTTCATCCATCCAAACACTAGTAAGATTTAATATTTCTCACCATTTTGATAAGATGGATCAATTTTCATTTTGTTTGAAACTCAAAACTGTTCTGCCCTTTATGAGGAAAGATCATTTATGTGTTGACCAGAACGCATGGAAATCAAGAATCCCTTTTCAAAATGATTTTAATTTTCATTTAGCACAGTAGTTTTTTTTTTTTTTTTCCTCCTCCAAAATGAATCGTTCACTATGTTTAAGTGAGTCGAAAAAAAAAAAAAAAAAGAGGAAACAACGAGGGAGAAATGAAAATTCTTGCTTTCCATTATTTGAAAGGAAGAAAATGTTTGAGGACTTAAAACATTGGTCCAAAAGAAAGGCAAGGAAAAGTTATTAAAATAACTATTTTATTATCTTTATTTTTGTTTGTTTTCTAGATAATGCATAAAAAAAAATCTCTCTCTCTCTCTCTTTTTTTTCCTAATTCTTTTTTCTTACTTTCTTTACTATATAGTTGTTTTCCTTTTCAAAAAAATTATTAGAATAAATTGGGTAAAGAAGACTTGAGCATAAATCTCTATACAAATTGTGATACATATGGAAGTATATCAAAAATTTTCTATTTAAAATTATAATTTAATGAGCTGTATTACAATTTGGATAAAAACTTATTTTCAAATCTCCTATTAATAACTTATACCAATAATAGGATCCCTTCTTCTTTTTTTTCCAAACGTAGTCTTAAGAATCAATTAATGCTAACATCTATTTCTATTTTGTCATGAACCATCAAAGGTCCTAGTGTACTGATAGGGACTTATGCCGGTAAGTCCTTAAAAAAAAAAAAAAAAGAAAAAGAAATCACTTGTTATTATCATGATGCAATTTTTTTTCCTTTAATATTAAAGAAAAAAAATATTTCTATGTAGAAAAAAACTAGCACTCTTATTTCCACTTAAAGCTAAGTTATGAAGTATTTTTTGGGTTTTCAGTTTACCATCGAGTGTTAAAATCTTTATAATCTAATAATGTAAAGCCTTGGGGGATTGGCTTAGCTAAGCTATGAATAATTCTTGTTTTTAATTTCCGATCAAGTGGATTTAAGTTTAAGTTTATGAAATAGATTAAAAACAAAGTTGGGCTATATATTAATGGACCAGGCCCACCCCTATCTTAATTTTTATCTGTGGACTTGTGTGGATCGTCTCTCTGCTGTTTGGACTTCGGTACTATCTACTTTTAATATAATGAACTGAATTACCGACGAAACTTTATTAAAAAATAAAAAAAAAATGGAATTTCAATGCCTAAAAGAATGAATTGCAACCCTAAAATCCGATACTAAAAAGGTGTATGATGGATGTAAATAATTACTTTATAAAAAAAGCCCGCATCCTCGCTGAATATGACAGAATAATCAAATTTAAAAATATAAAATAATCCTTAAATACGCCAACGTTATGAAAAGTAAAAAATAAGTATAAATTGGCTGCACGTGAAAACTAATTTCTAAATAAATTACATGTGAAAATTATTGAAATGTAATGCAACTACCACCACCGTCCATTCTATCCAACCCATTTTACACGAAACAATTAGTGCAAACATTATTAATGTATCCTAATAATTTTAGGATAAACGTTTCGTTTGATACCTAAAATTTTAATATATTAATTTTTATCGTTATTACATTTTCACGATCAACTATCTTTATTTTTATTTTTATTTTTTTTATAATTAACTATTCCATCACAACACTGTTAACACTTTCAAAGTTTAAATAATTAATTAATTATAAAAATAAATAAAATTCAAATACCGAACAAGACATTTACTCTTAATTTTAAAATAATTAAGAAGCTTGCATCACATCCATTACAAGGTTGCAATTTAGTATAGAGATGCTTGCATAAATTCTATAAAACAAGTCAACGATGATGTTTATATATACAATGCGTGAGTTTGCAATGAAATCAACAAGGCATTTCACCGGACACCTTTAACCATTTACACCTAATTGAGCAACATACAATGTAGCAGATGCATGTTGCATCCTGTTGCCTGCCATCACCTAGAGCAAGCCAATTTCCAATAAAGAATGGAATCTACTGGTTTTCAGAATCTCATTCATGTTAGATGTATTATTGTCTTCATCCTTTTGCCTTACCTACCACACCTACTCCAAGGTGACACCCAGCTGGCCCGGACAAAGTTCTACAAAAACGGAACCTTATCCAGCCGTGTAAAAGAATGTGCAAAAGTCCAATCGGGCATGTGCAATGTACACGTAGAAGACTGGGTCATTCCAGTAACGGCTCATCTTCCTTTTGCAATGTCTTGAGCTGCTTTTTCGCATACATTGTAATAATGATGGTAGTAGCGACTGTAACCAAGAAACCGAACACATTGAAGAGGATCTGCGGGGCTGATAGCGAGTGCTGAGTATGAGAAGCATCCGCCAGTGTCTGTATCAGGATCCCTCTGCAAGAACACCACACTCAATACATCAGTCAAAAGTCCGAATACACTGTTGACTTCTATATGCACATAAATACTACAGTTACTTGACGTTCCCAAAATCAATTGACAAAATTTCCTAATAACATAGAATTCGTCACAAGGTTCACATGTACGACATCAAGACTCATCAACATCTCTCTAACAGTGAATGGTTGAAAGCAGTTCAGTTTGCTAGATAAGGGTGGAAATAAAGAGTAGAAAATGAGAAAGTCAAAATGCTGATAATATGCAATGACAGTGTCCCATCAAAAAGATCAATCGAAAGCTCAGCAATGGTTACGATGGCTAAACAGAAATCAAAAATCACCAAAACCAGATTGCACTGAAAACCCATCCCGCTCAGTTGGTGCTACAATCAGCATATCATAGTAACCTGGACAAAATAGGAATATCTTGACCCAGAAAAGTCACATGAATAGGATGATACACGAGTAAGGGAGTGCCAAGACCATAGCACATTATAGGAATGAGCTCGTGTTTGAGAATGTGCCTCAATCTAGTTACAGAGGCAGAAATTCCAATGACACTTAGGAATGCCACCTGATGGGTTGTTATAGGGTACCTGATCCGCTTGGTATGCTAAAAACCCTATAGGGTTTTGGAACGAGTTTGGGTTCTTTTTTAAACCCTATAGGGTTTTAGGTCAGGTTATGGGTTTTATATATATCTCATTAAAAATGTTAAATCATATTTTCAACTAAAATTTTAAGTTTCAAAAATCTAACACATTAATCTATTTTTATTTTAAATTTTTTTAAACTTACAAACCCAAATCTTTTTTGTCTTATTTCCATCTCTGGCTCTAGTCTCTCTTGATCTCCATCTTTGTACTCTCTCCTCTCTCATCTCACTGGCATCTGGCTCTCAACAGTCAGCTCATCTCTCCGGTCCGGTCTCTCCTCTCTCATTCTCTGTACTCTCTTCTCTCTCTCATCTCACTGGCTCTCACTCTCAGCTCATCTCTCAGGTCTCTCCTCTCTCTCATCTCACTGGAGCTCACTCTCAGCTCATCTCTCTGGTCTTTCCTCTCTCATTCCCTGTGTACTCTCTCATCTCACTTTCTCACACTATAGACAACTAGACTCGGTTCATGTTCTGTGTCTCATCTCAACCCCTCTTCTCTCGTTGACCATTGTCTGGACTCTATTGGTGTGGTGTTCTGTCTCATCTCAACTCCTCTGAACTCCAGTTGCAAGTCGGATGACCTCAACTCCGGCTAGCTCCCAACTCCACTCCTCTTCCTCTTCAATCTTCTGGAGCTTCTCAGTCAGGTCAGTCACTGTCTGTCTCATCTCGGTCTGTGGCTTTCATGTTGTGACCTCTTCTTCATCTTGGGCTTGGAAGTTGCACATTGGACGACCTCTTCTCAGTTCTCATAAGTCTGGTACTCCAGCTAGCTCTCAACTCAGCTCCTCTTCTCAGTCAGGTGGCTCAGCTCAATCAGTGTCTCATCTCATCTCTGTCTCTTGTCTTCCACTTCAGGTTTTTTTTTTCTTTTTTCTAGAGCATGCCAAGGATTTCTTCTAATATAGCGTTCTATGCAATTCTCATCTTAATATAATATTCTTCTAAACAATGTTATAAACTGTGAATATTATTTATTTCATGTGGCAGTACTTCATTAGATCATTTGTGAATAGATCATCGGTTGTATACTTTGTTCAGTTCGTTACCCTGTATATATATACTTAGTCAATGTATAAAAACAGATATAACAAAATACAAGTCTTCATTCTCCCATAACTGAGTTTCTTCAATGGATGATACTCTTGGTAGAATATCATTTGAATCACAGGAACATCAAGATTACTACTTTTCCTATAAACATATAAATAAGAATTCTTTTTCCTTAATCGTCTTCGACTAACATTACATTATGATGGATGTAATCATTATTTAAAATATTGGTCATAAGAGCAGGATTAGTTTATGGATAAACTTATTTATTTTGGTTAATTAGGTGGTTTCAATATGCAATTAACACTCTTTTATCCAACGTAGAGAACATGGATATGGACGAAATCGAGATGAACGTGGATTTTCATGTCAATAATGATGAGGAAAGTCCAACTCCAATATTTGGATCTAAAAAGGAAGTACTATCAACAAAAGGAGTACATCAGGTTCTCAGGTAGGAAGTAGCACCAATCTAAGTAGCAATCTTAATAAACATAGGTTGACTTCTCCTATGTAGAATGATACAGTGAGAAAAACAATCAACAGGGAGGAATTTGCTATTTGCAATCATTGTAATAAAAGACTGAAGGCAATTAATAAAAATGGGACACATCACTTACATAACCATTTAGCAAGGTGCTTAAAGAGCAAAAATCAAAGAGACATAAGGTGATGTCTTTTATCGGTTGAGAAAAAACATGGTAAGAGTCAAGGTGGTTTAACAATAGGAAATTGCACCTTTAATCAAGAAATTTCAAGATAAAAACTTGCAAGGGAAATTATTGGTCATGGGTATCCAATATCAATAGTTGAACATGAATATTTTAAAGAGTATATAAGTAGCATCGAGCCCCTTGTTAATCATGTGGGTCACACCACTATAAAGAAAGAGGTTATGAGCATCTACAATAAGAAGGAAAAATTAAGAGTGTTGTTGAAAAGGCTTAATTCTTGAGTTACAGTAACAATAGACATGTGGACATCAAATTAAAAAAAAATACATGAATATCACAGCCCACTTCATTGACAACTAGAGGCTCCACTTTTGAAGTAAACTTCTTTATTAGTGTATTTTCTATTTTTATCTATTGAAGAATTAAACTTTTTCTTACTATATTTACATTTTTATACAACTTTTTGTATATTCCAATTCCACATACAAATGAGGTTCTTGCTAATTGCTTATTTAATTGATTGATGGTATGGAGTCTGGATAGGAAATCATTTACAATTACTGTAGATAATTGTTCAAAAAATGATACCATGGTCACAACTTTGATGTTTAAATAACAAAGGGATGACTTAATTCTTCGTGGAAAAGTGTTACACATGCGTTATTGTGCGCACATTTTGGATTTAATTGTAAATGAGGGTACAAGTATAATAGAAAACTCAATAGAAAGGATTCGGCTAGTGTCACATTTTAGTCGACGACACCATCACGAGTTGAAAAATTTAGTGAGGCATGTAGGCTGTTAGATGTTTTGTATACTAGAAAACTTTCTTTAGATTGCAAGACTCAATGGAATTCCACATATGATATGTTTGTCATAACTATTGGATATAAAGATTTTTTTTTTTTATATAGAATTTAGCATATGGATAGATATTACAAATGTCTTCCAACAAATGAAGAATGGGAGTTGGTAGGAAAAATTTGCTAGAAGTTAGTCATTTTTTATGAGGTAATTAATCTTTTTTCTGGTACTCAATATCTAACTACCAATTACTATTTTGAGAAAATATTTGAAATCAGAGGAGCATTAGCTGAGTTAACGGGTTCTTTTGATGTGAATATTAGTGCAATAGCTAATAAAATGTTTGAGAAATTTGAAAAATACTGAGGTGACATACATAATGTTATGGCTATTTGTATAGTTTTTGATCCCTATTTTAAGATGAAGGCTGTGGATTTTGTGTATCATAATATTCATGGAGGATGTGCTTATGTTGAGATACAAAATGTTAGAAACCTTGTTATGAGTTAGTTTAAGAGTATCAATCTAGAACTAAATCTCATCATAATAAGAGTATGGGTAGTAGTTCTTTAATTCCTTTAGCACTGGTGATGGTACTCCGATCGATTCTACGAGAAAATCACGGCTAGTGCAATACTTGAGCACCATCAATACTAATGGCCAAGTAAAATCAAAGTTGGATCATTACTTAGACAAGCCTATGCTACCTTAGAGTGAGAATTTTGATATTCTTGATTAGTGGAAATTAAATGCACCAAATATCCCACATTACAAGAAATAGCTAAGGATATGTTAGCTACTCCTATCTCCATAGTTGTTTTTTAATCTAAATTTAGTACAGGTAGATGAGTAACTGGCTCACATAGAAACCGTCTCAATCCAGATACAATGGAGGTATTGCTATATACTCAAAGTTGGCTATCATATGAAAAAAGAGGTTAGAGTTTTAATTATATAATATTGAGTTTATTGATGAAAAAAGTTTTTAATTTCTACTCTCTAATCTATTTATGAAATTTTTTTCTCTTTGTAGGAATGAAGATAATTGAGGAAGAGGAAGAGGAAGAGTTGATCTCAATTAGTTTTGATAAATGTTTAGGATGAAAATGTAGTGAACTTTAGTTGATTTTTAAAACTTGGAGAATATGTGATTGATAACTTAGACTTTATGAATATGTTATTGATGAGTTAGACTTTATTTAGTTTACAGTTTGGATAAATATCTATAATATATTGGACTCCCTATTGCAATTTGCAATAGTTATCAAGTGTGATTTAATGAAGTTCATCTGAACTTCATTTCGTTGAAATTCAATTTTTCAAGTATGATTTAACAATATCCCTATGAGATTATGAGAATCGCAATTATAGGTTGTCATGTTTAATTTTACATGATGGTGCTCGGACAAAAATTGTAATAGCGACTCAAAAAGTCACAAGTTTTTAATACCCATGATGGGATGAGTCATGAGTTTGAATAAAAACCTCATAGTGTTTTGAAATAATACCCAACAAGTGAGGACACATCACAATCTTTGCTTCAAGGTTCATGCAGTTCCAACTAAAGCATGTTTTTGTGAACATTCATAAACATGCAATCCAAGTACACACACAAAAAAGAGAAGAAAAACCCCAACAAAACAAAGCATAACAAAGGTAGGAAAAAAATGTATACTTTTTATGACTACTGTTAAGTTCAGCAACCCAATATTAACATGTTAAACAGGATATTTGATGTTTACTTAAATTAAGAATAAACTTAAGAAAGGAAAAAGAGACAGAAATCTTACGTGTATATTGCAACAAAAATTTCTGGAATGACCCCAATCAATGACCCCAAGATATAAGGAATGTACTTAACATTGGTCGCCACAGCACAATAATTATAAAGGATGTAGGGGAATGGGGATATCCTGATTAATATAACAGCTTTAAACTGATGAAAGCAATTTCCAGCACCAGCTGATCTTATCAAAGAAGCATTCTTCGGATGTTTTTCCAACCAGCCCTGAATACAAATAAAATGAGATTGAAGTAAAACAAGAGCAATAAGTAGAACAGCATGCAGATATGATGTGTGTTTGTACTCTCTCTGTGTGCATGAAGCATTAATAAAGTTCATTAGAACCAAGATCTTACAAGCAATTACCTGAATTTTATGATGGAAGAGTGAGCCAATAAAATATGGCAGGGATACACCAACAGCCATGCCTGATATTATGAGCAGGAATCCATAAACATAGCCAAAAGTCATTCCAGCTACCCACATAGACGGAGTAGATGGTAAGAAGAAAGTGGGAAATATTGCAATCGAAGTAAAGAGTAGAATTGCAAGCACTGGAGTGCTAAATGTTGCTGTCTCCCAATTTATGATTGGAATAACCTCCTGAAGAAAACACGTGACAAATCAGCAAAACAAAAGGGAAAGAAGCATAATTTTGCAGATCAGAAACTTAACCGCCTTGATCTTTTGTGAAGTGAAACATATAACCAAGAAATATAACGAAAGAAAGCTATGACCATCTGCCAAGCCTAGAGTATAAATAAGCACAAAACTCATAAGCCCATTCATGAACACTTTTTTAAACAAAATCTACAAGAAGAATCCAGCAACGTTCTTTGTTGACTGAACATTCCAGTTTCCTCTCTTATCAGCCCTCTTGTCCATCAGGATGTAAAATCTGGCACTTGATATCAAGTTCATTCACATGCATACAGTTCGCTAATATATTATGATATAGCTCATGATAGCTATTATAACACAGCCTCAGTAAATGAATCAAACACCAAATATCGATTTTCAAATGCATTTATTGCAACTCTCCACAACCTTATAACCCAGTAAATTGAAGTCTAACAACAACTTAGTTCTGTCTATGCTTTCTGAATCGCACTTAATTCTGCAAATGCATGAAACAACAATTACAACAATTTGAACATGAGATCTACATAACATCCACATTATCTAACCTAGGAATAAAAGTTTTCCCATTTTCTTGGTTATTCTTCATGCATTAAGAAAAAAAAAAACCTCCCAAAAACCAGGGAATTAGCAATAGCACTAACTCTTGGAAGTTTCGCTTATAATATCACAGTGAAATTGAAAATTTCTCTATTATAACAATTTCCATAACAAGTAGCTGGGCACGTGATAATTACACTTAATAAGGTACTTCACAATTTCCCAATGCACTTGTTTAACTCGTGTAGAGCGTGTAGTATACAGGATTTTATAAATTTCACTACTAAGTATGCTCATCAAGTGAGTGGGTCACCACTTAGTAGATCAGAAAGATATTTGATAACTAATCTTCTCTAAAAGACATGATTAAGCATAAAAACTCATCTAACAAGGATTGAGTAACCGGTAGAGACAGCATCAAAAAGTTATCAAAACAGAACATCCCTTAGCCTACTGAAACCTACAAGAACGGTACAAATAACACAGAAAACATCGATCGAAATCTCATATAACATAAATGCACCATGAAAACGGCTCGAAAACTCAAAACTTACAAAGCTTAAAATACCAACAAAATCACTTATAATCGTAGACCCAAAAAGACATAGTGATCAAATCCCGACTATCACATGCATGCATTACAATAAAAACCCATACAAAAGTTTCAAACTTGAAAAGCTAGTTGTTAATTTCAATGCCAGAAAAAAGTAACTTGCAAACCTTGTCCATAAGAAAAGGCCAAACCCATTTGAGACAAACCCCAGCTACTAAACCCAAACAAGAAAACAACACAAAAAGCTTAAACCAACGCCATATAAGCCCTATCCATCTTCTCCCAGGAGGAGGCAAATCCTCTACTCTTTCACGATTACCCAAATCAACCTCACCCAAAATCACATATTCCCCTTTAATACCCTCCCCATCTTCCTCCATTCTCAGCTTCAATTCCGGCACAACATCATCTTCATCACAATAAGTCATGACCAAGGATCAAAAGCCCTCTGACGATCTGGGGTTTTGAGGGTGTTTGATGACTGAGAAAATGGGGGTGTTGGGGAGGGGAAGAACCCTAGAATGGGAAAAAGATAGGAGTTTTGTTCAGTGGAATGGAATGAAAAAGATGGGAGTCATTTTTTATGACGAAGAGAATTAGGAAAAGAATGAGAAGGAGACTGGTGGATGGGAGGGTTTAATCAAACAACGTTTGAGGAGTGAGAGAAAGTGGTAACTTATGAGCTTAAGGCAAGCATCAATGGCGATTAAGATACGGTATTTGGATAATAATGTTTTTAATTAATTAACTATTTTTAAAGAAACGGTAGAGCCAGAGCTGGCTTCGAATCGCGGGTGTTTAGGAAGGCCCTCTCTGTATGTACCCATAATTTCCCAACTTCAAATCTTTTCAATTTCCCTTTTGGATTGTGTTTTTTAATTTTTATATCTTATTTTGACCAATTTTATATCTATAATTTATCTACTCTTCATGTATTTAAAATCTGATATTTAGAAAAATTTTAAATATGGCATTTCGATAAATAATTTTTTTATATCGTATTATAATTATGATATAGATGATGATTAAAAATAAAAGTTAGAAAGTAAAAATTTATATATTTTACTTGAATAGGTTTTAAGATACACATTTTATTTAATGAAAACAGAAACTTTAGTTTTTTATCAAATAAATATAGTTAATAATATATAATTTAGTTTAATAAGAATTTATTAGGTATATATTTTTATATAAAGGATATCTTAATCTTTTTAGTATTTTATATAGAGATAATGGTACCTAAAAAAAACAAGAAAGAAAAATATGAATAGAAGTACACTGTCAAACATTTTATGGTCAAAATATTTTATAAAATCTATAAATTTTATGATTCATTATTATGAGATAAAAAACATCATTATATATGCTAGTATTTAAATCTACCTTGAGATTTTATGAATAAAATCCCTTTCCACCATAAATTAGATTTTTCTTTTAATAATATTGCATTTATTACTAGAATTTTAGCCAATTTTTCACTTGACTACCTAAAGTTTGAGATTATTATTTAAGTATCTAATTCAACTTTTCTAAGCTAATAATACTATATCTGTGTTAACTTCATTTAGGGTTGTTATCTAATTGGCTTTTTTTGACCTATTATCAATTGCGATGTGTCCTAAACAATTTATTTTAAGGATGAAATCGCACCCAGGATAAAATAAATTACAAAAACGATCTTATCAAATTCCCTAAATGTCCAATCCTTAACCTAAATCTAATCATTAGATACTATCTAAACCCTAAATCTATCTCAATTTCATTATTCTTTTGAATTCCCTCAATATTAAATCTTAATCTTAGTAGTAAACCTATTACCTCAAAAACCTAACTATCATTGATCACCCTTTATTCCTACAACTCCCATCCTAAGAAGTTAAAGGCCGAAGATGATGTTCATCAATCACAATACTAAAGGCAAACACTCATGATTGAAAAACAAGCGACAATTGAGCATAATAAATAGCGGTGGTAGATAATTAGAGTTTGTCAAGATGCATGATGAGTAGATCAACTATTTAAAATGAGTCGATTGATTTTAATTATTTTGGTTTTGGCTTAAACTTCTTATTCTCTAACTTCCTCCATTTTAGCTAGTTCTTCTTCTTCTTCAATTTTACTCTTGACTTGAGTCATTTGGGCTCAATAATTGATTGATGTTAGGTGATTAGCGAATGTTCTAACGTATGGGGTTTCATGGTTTAGGTTAAGAGCAGAGACAAAGGAGAAGGCAACTGGTGATAACTAGGAGGTAATAATGAGAGGGTAGCTTCCTACACTCAACTTTATTTCATATGCATTCTTTTTTAAATTAATCTATATATATATATATATGTTTTAATATAATGACATGTGCTACAAGCTTATTGGCCTAAAACACCACATGGCAATGAGCTAAATTTTAGGAGTTTTTTCTTTTCTTTTTTTTAAAATTTACAAGGACTTTAAGTGCTTCATGATTAGTCAAAAAGGTTATATAGCTTAATGGTTACTAACAATGTTAACTGAGGTAATAACATTAATAAATGAAAGATGAATTGGATAATAAATTTGGTAATATCAAAATTCAAGTAGTTAATTAAAAAATTAATTAAAGTTTAAGTATCAAATATGATAATGTCCCTTTCTTTTTTACTATCTTAAAAATTGAGCTACTTACGAGATGATTTTTCATTTTTGCAATTAGGGATTTCATGATTTAGGTTGATGGTTAGTGGGAGAGCCGAAGATGAAGGAGAAAATAACTTGGTAATAGCTAGGAGGTAATGGTGAGAGGGGAGCTTCTTACTCTCAACATTGATTTTCCTTTTGTTTCGTATCTTTTTTTTTTTAGTAACATATTAAAGTAATTGAAAAAAAATGCATTTTTTAAGAGCTAAATTGGAAATTTATTTCATTATATATATTTTTTTTCTTTTAAGATAATGACATGTGTTATAAGCTTATTAGCCCAAAACATCACATGGCAATGAGCTAACTTCTAGGGTTTTTTTTTAATGCAATTTACAAGGACTCTTATCTCAAAATTTAGGTTGTTAATTAAAAATTAGCTAAAGTTTAAGTGTCAAATACAATACTATCTTTTTATTTATTTAATTTTTACTATTTTGAAAATTGAGCTACTTAAATAAGATAGTTTTTCATTTTTGTAATTAGTTATGCGATTTAATATACATTTATCATCTAAAATAAATATACCTAAAATTAAATCATATTTATTAAGAATACTCTATTGCAAGTGCATAGTGAATCCTACATGTGGCAATGAAATATATGGTATCAAAAAATTTGAAATCTAATACTTAAAAGGTACAAGGTAGGCAAAAAATTACACCTCGTATCTTGTAGAAGTAGAATTTCAAGTCAAAACCTATAGGTAATGTGTAATGCTTATGTTAGAACTTATTCTACCATACAAATTCTCACAAGTTTTAGGATCTAACAAATTCTAGTAAACATCTCTCGTGCTAATAATTAGGGGTGGATATAATTTGGTTTGATATGATTCATTACTTGAATTGAACCGATTGATATATTATAGTTCCCTTTTGTTTTTCCCAAGAAATCAAACATAATTAAATGGTTTAGTTTATAATTTTCTTAACCTAAAAAAAAAAGAAGTCCAATCTATGGTTTGAACCATTATTATACTTATTATTAATTCATTATCATTTATTTGGAATCATTCATCATTTTTAATACTCATTTGATATATTTAAGGAAGATTTATTATCTTTTTTTTAGGTAATTTTAGTTTCTACATCAATTAATAAATAAAAACACCAAATAAAAAAGTAGTAAGTTACTTGATAAAAACCAAATAAGAGTAATAGTAAATAAACAATATAAAATTCTTTTTTTTAGTCATACATTTTTTGGATTTCATTGTATTTTCCTCTTCTTTTTGTCCACTTCTTACAATTTGGCATGGTTTAAAATGGTTTGGTTTGTAATTTTTTGGAACTTAGTAAGATGGTTTGAACTTAATTTACAATTTGATTCAGTTTAGTTTGATCCAATTCGCTGTTCAATAGGTTTTTTTCTCAACCTTAGTAATAATGATAATTTATTTTGAGTTTATCCCTCAACCATTAGAGTTAGGCTCAATAATTAAAAAAAAAAAAAACTTGCAATTATCCATACAATATTACATGCCTCTTAATAAAATGAAACCAAATTAATGAATTTTTATTTATTTTTGTTTGGTTTTGAACCAAGACATTAGTTTTTTTTTTTTTCGTTTTTTTTTTGGAGATGTTTTCAAATGATAATCGTTGCTCCTAGACAATTCATAAGTATTATTTATTTAAATGGTTTACAGAGTTCGATATCCTTATTTAAACTCTGGGACTCTGAGTTTGTGTATCTAGATTCTTAAGTTTAAATATAACATGATGCTCGTTAGCAAAATTCAATTAAAATGTTTCGATTTTACCTAGTCTTTTTATGTAGTTTTGTTTAATTGGACCAATGGATATATTTTTCTTTTTCTGGCCTAGAACAACTTACGTTGACGGATTAATTGAAGCAATATAAATTATTAAATTAAGTTAGATTTATAAGATCCTAACAATTCTATTACTAACCAAGATTCTTTTAATCTATGTTATGGATACTGTTTTCATAAATGAAATATATTAGATTTAAATCACCTTTTTCTGTTGTAATTACCAAAAAAAAAAGAAATCATTTGTTACCCTTATAATATAAACAGATAAATTTTTACAGTTTTCAATTTTGTATATCGTGTATATTTTAATCAATCATAATCATTTGAAAAATAAAATACAATTATAAAAGGTTTACACTGAGACAGAGCGGCTTGGACACCACGCACATAAAGTCGGGAAAAAGAAATCAAATTAGGTTCGGGTTTGTCTAATGATTTATGATTTATTTTATTTAAAGGGTTCAAATAATTGGTATGGGAATGGGAGTGTAGTGTAATATATAGCTGTTAGGAACACGTGGCGCAGCATGAGTTGGTCGAAGCGACAGGTGAAGCACCGTCTTCGTGACTTAGGAGGTTCGTTTGTCGTGACTTGACCTTTACGCCATTTGGTGTGCTCCCAAAGGGTTTAATATAATTCAAAACAGACCGGATCCTTAACAACCACGGCCGAGAAATATTAATGGGGTTACGAATTTAAATATTTCGATTAAAAAATTATATAAATATTATACTTAAAATTATTATTTTTAAAATAGATTTTAAATATATAGATGACGTTTGTAACTTTAGAGGTGATAAAAAATTTTAAACTGAAAGCGTAAAACTAGTTCATATCTTTAGTACGAGTTTTATTTATTTTTTTAATCTGTAAACCTATATTGCAAATTTATAAAACTTATGAAAAAAAGTTTAGTGCAAACCTATAAAGAAATTGCTAACCATAAAATTATTATAAGAGTACTGTTACAAACCTATAAAAGTAATATAGTAAACTTACACAGTATCATAATATATAATAAAAAATTTGCACCGATAATTTGTAATATAAATACGGATCCTCAGTTCATATGTTCATATTTCTATCTTTCAATTTTCTCTACAAATTTCACTCTATTTCATTACTTACGAATTTTTGTTTTCATAACTTCTATTTCACGCAGGTTTTACTTTATTGAAATACATGTATAAAAAAATCTTCATCAATATTTTAGTATGTTTCTTTATTTTTATTATTATTATACTACTTCAAATAAATGAAAAAAAATATAATTATATATACTCCACAATTTTTATTGAAATAGTTGTTATTGTTAATTAACTATTAATTAATAATTAATTGGTTGTTAATATATAATTAATTAACATTAGTAAATAAATTATGTTTATATGTTATTATAATATATTTTTGTAAGCATAGTCGTTAAACTAAGTTGTTAATTAACTATTAATTAGCAATCTTTATTTATTCATATGTAAGTAAATAATTATTAGAAACATAATTTGTGAAAAAATGTGTGTTGATTGCAAATGTAGAATATATGAATGGTTTTGTACAATTAGTTATAAAATGAAGTAGTTATTAATTATTAGTTTAATTAAAAGTGATTAGTCGTTAATAAATCATTAATTAATTATTATAAAATTAGTTAGTGAAAAATTTTGTATTGGTTGCAAATGTAAAATATTTTTATGATTTTGTAGAATTAGTTATAAAATTAAGTAGTTATTAATTATCCATGAATTAAAAGTGATTAGTTGTTAATATGTTGTTAATTAATTGTTATAAAATTAATTAATGAAAAATTTTGTATTTATTCACATGCAATCTTATGTAGTAGAAAAACATTGAATATATTATTATCTTTACCTTTAGGTCCATCAAACAATACAAGAGTTCTCATAACTCCATACGCTGTAATTATTAAAAGTTTTTTTAGTATATATTTAATCTTAAACTTTTGAGATACTACTACTATAGACCTTGATACTATAGCATTAAGAACTATCACTCCCCACTCCAACATCCACAAGTCATTCTAAACCTATCCAGATTATTTCAATATGTGATTTTACTAAGGATAATGTCATATAAAGATTATTAGGGTGCCCTTTAGGGATATGCCATCACCGGCCCCTACGTCAAGCTAAGCATAAACAACAGCCAATTCTTTATCTAAGTATTATTTAAGTTCTTTTTAATATTATACTATCAAGCACAAACCTCAAATAGGGTAGTCATGTACCTAAAAGAATTATTTTGATTTCACTAGATGACAACTATGAATCTTAGTATAACTTGTTATAAAAGAACTAAACATACTACTAACTTACAATTCAACCTAGATTCACCTAGTTTATGTAGAGGGGCTAATTCCAATTTATGGGCTTGTGGCATGTTACTTTAATGGATTTGGCTCTTTGAGCCGAGGTGATAGGGCCCAAAGAGTGAAGTCTATGTCTTGGGATAATTAGGGATGTAGCGACCCACCTACTAGGTCTGATTCTTGAACCTGTTCCAAAATTCCTGTAACTATCCTTGGTACCTGTAGATAGGTTGCTATGCCGTCTCTGAATTAGAGATAAGGCAAATTCTGCTAATATTGAACCTGTAACTCCAACCCGTATGAAATTTTATAAACGTCCTGTAAAATGGCGCTAACAGCGCTATCATTTCATATCCACATCATATCTAAACACATGTACTTAAAATCTCCTGTCACATCATACATCATATATATATATATATCATCGGGATCTGCATTCCCGGTAAGTAGGCATAGCCTAGATTGATCCTGTAGCCTTAAGTGGCTCAAAAGATTACAAATCCAACCTTATACACACAAATATTTACATTACAATCTGAACATTAACACCTATAGATCTTATTACAAATAACAGGGGTTCCAAAATGAAACTAAGGGCTTCTTTGTCTCTATTGACGCTCTCTAAAAACCTGAGTCTCCAACAACTTATTCTTCAGTACCTGTACCTGAGGTTAGCAAAAACACTAACCCCTCAGCTTCTTAAGAAGCAAAGTGAGTATAAAATCAAGCAACCCAATAAAAACAAATAACAAAATCACATAATAGTAATCAACAATATTATCAAATACCTCGAAGTGATTACTCAAGCAAGCAAGTTTTCAACTCAAGTTATACTCACAACCTTTTCATTGGAGACCATTTCAATCACTCCTGTTTACTCACAGGTCACAAATATTTTTCAATTAATCCAGGCAAAGCCTGTCAACTGGTAGATAAACTACCCTCATGTACTTTTCAAAACTTAATGTTTTCTCAACCAATTAAGACATCCTTATATACTCTTTTTAGTTAGAAATATTCAGCTCGCCTTTCACCTGCCTCAAACAAAAGGGGTGACCAGATCCCCATAGGTCACTAAACCGGGCCGGTCCGTCGACCATGCCTCAAACCCATCCGGGTCGACTCAAAGGTCGTACCACAAACTTACTAGGCAGGGAACAGGGACTTTTCTTACATTAAGTGTTTTAGGTTAGTAGGTACTTATAGCCTAACTCCCATTTTATTATCCATTTAGATATTTCATCGTTACCAAGACAACAATAGTATGAACTCAACCAGTCATATAAACCCCATTTAATAAGCTAAAAATAACCCAGCATTACATCACAATCATTAAGCATTCGATAGTTTAAGTTCATTACATCACATATAATCAGGAATAGTATAATCAAATCCCGCACCCAACTCTCATTCTAGGATTTTCTAGAATGTTCCCTTTTTTTCTCATAATCCAATCATATCATGACATACAACCAGCCATCAGTAAACCAATATAATTCAACAATCCTCCTGCATTGATCACAGTAAGTGATCGTACAGGGTAATTTCGGCCAACAACAAGTAGTTTACATTATCAACCACTTGTACCCAAGAGAAAAGTTAAGGGAGTACTCACTGAACCAATATATGCCAATCCAAACAGTCGCACCAGCCAAGTTCCTTTGTCCTCCTTACTCAATAGAAATACCTGAATCATCAGTATACCAATCAATGTTACCTCATTCGCTCTATTGAACCCTAAATTGCTAATTCAGTATTCAAAACCCTTAAATTCCATCCTAACCTCGTATAATCCACCATTTTCCAACAACTTCTAATTCATATACATATGGGTATATTACACTCTATTATATATTAATGTAATTAAATTTCGACATGATTCTATATTGAATCGTATGGTTCTAAATTATCATAATCTTGCACCGAACACTCCCGTTTTTGTTTCGTAACTAACCCAAGCTTCTCAAAATCATATTATGCTTCAATGAACCTCAACTGAACATTGCATTCAACTAATCAAATCAAATTCTCTAATTTTGCTAAGGATTTAAATCGGCCAGAACAGGGTAATTAGCTTGAAAAATTCACTAAAAATAGAAAACGACTCCAATCTGAAACAATTATTGATTTGGTGATCTAATAAATCATATAAGGATCTTGTATACTAAAAATTAAATCCAAAATACATCATTTGACCTATTTAGTTTCCAATTTAATTTACGACCAAAACAGAGCATTTCTTAAGGATCACATATTTTCGAATCAAATTTCAGAAAAATAAAATTACCACATTAATATTCATACAAAATTGTGCCAGAATACCAAAAATAATAATTTTTCATCAACATTTGATATTTAAAAAAAAAAAGGAAGTTTCGGGCGTTACCGGGGGCTGCTTCGTTCACCGGCCTCCGGCCACCAACTCCGGCAAACACTATGTCGGCCGGAATCCTCTCCCACCCAAAACCTTAACCCTAGCTTGTCCTAGCAGCAGATTTACCCTACCCCCTTCGAACGAACAAACAAAATTCTTCCTACTTAATTTGATTTTTTGTTCTTCAATTTCTTCAAATTCTTGTTGTATCCTACTTCAATCTTGTTCTTCTTCCTATCCTGATGATTGCATGTTGGAAATTACAACTTCAAATTGCCCAGAAAATTCGGATGAAATGGAGAGGGTTTTGGTTTCTTTTTTTTCTATTTTTTTGATGATTTGATTTTTCTCTCTCCCTATTCTAATAATATATATATATATTATATAATATTACTTACTTTTTCTGACATTGAGGGTATTGTTCTGCATTTGTTTTTGTTTGTTTTGTTTTTTTCCTTCCTCTTTTATTTATTTTCTTTTTAGTTATATATATATAATATAATATATATATATATATATTTAATATATATATATATTTTTTTTTACATATATATATATGTCCATATAATATATATTATTATTATTATTATTATTATTTTTATATATATTTATTTTATTTTTAGCATATAACATATATATACATATATATATTATTTCAATTTTAACATTATTATTTAAGTTTTGGTCCTCACAAGGGAAGACTTAGCATAATAGGCTTGGGGTAGGGTAAGCAAGGTTCGTTAGATCGGCCCGTCTAATCCAACATTTCCCAATAAGACTCACACATACATGAAAGACCTCTAATGAGCCTGAACCCTAAACCTATAGGACCTCATTTGCTAATAACCATTGATTGCCGTCATCATTCGACATACGAGATTCATCACTAAACATTATAAATACCCTATGCCTCCTCATTGAAAAGGGATTTTTTCTTTAGAAAAACGCTGTTACTCTGGTGAATTTTCCTCATAAGACTAAAACTATGATATTCCTATATTTACTCACAAAACACATACTTGTCACCGTAGAGTCAAGCTTTATTCTGAGACTATCTACTCCTCATCCCCATCTCAATCACCCCCATCCTTATACGTATCACTTCTTCATTACACAACACGTGTGTAACCTCACATTCGAACCAACACCCCCCACAGTTTGTAATCTTAAGTTTTGGTTAATGATTCCCTTTCCTAGTGGCTTTAGTTTTGGTTAACGATTCCCTCAAATGATCACAATGATCAATTCCCTTTAATCACTCACGACCAACTCAAGGAGACAAGAAATATTGCAAATGCTCCATGTCTACAACAACAAGTAACAAGTATAACACCTCAACAACACAATCAAATAATTCAATTTCCAATTCCACAATTCGAATCAAGGTGCTAAAATCAAGAACCCTAATTTCCGAATTCACAATTACACAAATCCCTTCTCACAACCAAAGCTCTGATACTAAAAAGATGATGTGCCTTAAGAATGAATCCTAAGCACATAAAAACCAATCCCCAAAATGGCTTGAAGAACAAATTGCCAAGTGACCCTAATTTGCATGAAACAACACACTCCAAAAGATGATGTGCTTAAATGACTAAAGCACATACACACAACAAATTGAAGCAATATCAATCAAAAACCAAGTTCACAAATGGCGTGAACCCTAATCCCTTATGAATTTGAATTTGTAAAACAAGTTGCTCAAAGATCCAATTACAAGTACACAATTGCAATTGAGAATTCAATTACACAATACATAATCAAAAGGATATGAAATCAAAATTGAATTATAACCCTAAAAATTGCGTGAATGAGATAACAAGAAGGATAAACTAATTCCTCACCAGATATTACTCACTAGTTGGGAATTAGGATGGATTTGACGTTGTTGATATTACACGTAACAATGATCAAATCCCATTTGCCACACTTCAATCAAGAAATGATAAGAGTTCGTGAAAAGGAGGTGTCCCTCACGGTTTCAAGTTTGAAAAATAATGTTTTAAAAGCCCTTTATAAACCCTACCTAGCAAATATTTATACTTGCTCCAATTAGGGTTAAAATGTCCAAAGATTTATGCCCTATGCGACTAATGTGGCTGGTTCTAATTCAACTAAAAGACAAGCAAATCAAAATGTCCAAAAAATGATTACAAAGTGACCGGTTCAAAAATAAAATAACAAATTCAAATATGGTCTTCAAAGAACCGGTTCTTCAAGTCAATTGAGTTCATTGCGGGCCATTGGATGTGAATCCAATGATGTTCTCAATTTGATCAATAGTATAGGTTATTTGACATCTTGTAAAGATTGATTACTATACTGCTATAACACAATTCAAATATTATTAGATAAGGAAATGGATACATGTGAGCAATTTAGATCATACATCCAAATTAAGTTCCTTAACTATCAGGATCGCAGGGTAGATTCCCATCACTAAACGCGTTTTAACTCAACATGGTCATGTTGGGAGTAGTGTAGTTGAGTGCGGGGTAATACATGACCGTGTGAAAGGTGATGTACAAATTTTTTTTTTCAACATGGTCATGTTGTTTTCCCTTTTTTTTTTTCCTAACATGGTTATATATCTCTCTAATCACTAAATCATTTTTTTTTCAACATGATCATGTTGAGAGGTCATGTATCTCTCTGTTTACTATTCATCAACATGACCTCAACATAGTCATGTTGATTTTTTTTTTCAACATGGTCATGTTGAGAGGTTGTGTATCTCTTTGTTTACCCTTCATTTTCAACACGATCGTGTTGGAAGGCCGTGTATCTTTCGGTCTATTTTAGTTTTCAACACGGTTCTAACATGGTCGTGTTGAGGGGCCATGTATCTAATTATACACCTTGTAAATCGATCCTTAAGCTCGATTTTTATTCAATTTAACCTAATTGATCCATTTAACATAAAATTCATAATGTAATATAGTAGTAGATACACTTACTTGACCTAATTTGTGATCATGATGAGTGAATCACTTGTTGCGTCCCTTGTATATCACATATTGATTTAGATCTATAAACCTCAATACATTAATTCCCTACGCTACCATGTACATACTTAAATCATGATTCACAATCGTTGATTTATGTACTTATCTTGATCTGATAAGCTATTAGTGGGAAAAGTTCATCTCCTTCTCTATAAATTTACGCGTTATCTCATTCTCTATCAATTCACACAAGAAGGCTCTAGGGTTCTGTGAGAGGCAAAGGAAGGAAAAGGTCAATAGGGTTTATAACGGCCTATTTATAGTCATCGTAGGAATTACCAAATTGCCCCCAATTTTTTTAGATTATTTATGATATTAACCTTAGTTGCAATATTTGTGTATTTACATGTATAACATAGGGGAAAGTGGGTACTTTATTATACAAAGTATCCACTTATGTTCTACTAGATCGAGTAGGTTTCGAATGGGTATTAATAGTCATAGAGTAGATTCTGAATATGAATTTTTTGAAACTTGTTTTTATAAGTTAAGGTATGGATATGAAGTCTTCCTACCTTGTACTCATCTTAAAAACTATACTTTAAGGGATGTAAAGTATAGGTTTTAGGATACTCTATATTTACTCCATAAAATTTTATTAAATAATACCAATAAATGAATAGTGAATGGAAATATTATAATTTTTTGGCAATAAATGTTTCAGTAAAAAAGAAAAGAAAAAGAGCATAAGTCCATAAATTGATAATGCAAAATGGTTAAATTTAATGTCATCCTTCTTTCTTTTCCTTATTCTTTCCCATTTCCTTTCTAACTTTAGGTTTTCCATTCGTTTACCTTATTCTTTTTTATTTGCTAAGTAGTAAAATTATAGAACTTTAATTTCTATTTGTTGAGTCTAATTTTTTATTTCCCATTCCTAATTCGATCTATATTAGACCCTATGCTCATCTAATGTAGATCCTCGACTTGAGTTAGGAATTTCGTTTTATGTTGGAGTTGCCACCCAACTGTTGTTTGGAAAGATTGAATTAGAACTTAATTGAGCAAATTAGTCCTAATTTGGACCACTAGTCGTCGTGATTTCTCTTCTCATTTTTTGTGAAAAGAGGAAAGGGGAAAACCAGAGTTTCTAAATTCGGAGGCTAACCTATTAAAACCCTAAGGTTACCACCCTAATCTCCTAAAATCTTAACCTTATTTAGAAATGTATTTTATTTATTTCTCATAATCTTTTATTGTATTTTTAAGTGAATTATTCTAGGAAAACGATTTTTATTCCTTTTTTAGGGTTACCCCAAATGGGTGCCTACGTACCTGCTATTCAGGATCAAATAAGCCGTAGTTCGCTTTTCCTGAAAAATTTTAATGTGTTTGTGAATTTTAATTGTGAAATTTCTTTTGATTTATGTTTTTATCATTTTAGCATTTTGCTAAAAAAAATCTAAGCCTAAGCTTGATAATTTGATTTTTGAAAATGATATTTTTGAGGAAAAACCAATTTTGGATTTATTTAAGAAAATGATTTTTCTAAATGATAAAAATTCCATTTTTCTATTTTTCCACTCATTTCTATTATCATAAAATTTTATTGATTTTCATTAATTTTTATGAATTTTTATAATTTTTATTGAAAAAATTTCTCCTAGATTTTTATCTATCCTATTTTAAAATCTAAATTTTTATTATTATATTTTTTCTAATATTTTTATTATTTATTATTATAATTACTATTTATTTTTATCATTTATCCTAAATTAAATCCTAAAAAAAATAATAATCTAATTTCTAACATTTTTTTATTTATTGAATTATAAATAACAAATAAGTAAATAAATAAATTCAAAATAAATAAAATAACTAAATACAAAAATAAAAAATAAAAACAGAAAATCCGACTTACTAGATCCGAGTCGGTGCACGGATCGGGTCGGGTTAATCGGACGCGGCGGTTGGGGATGCTTGTTGACGGCGTTCCGGCGGCCTTTCGAAGCGGTTGAGGTGTCGATTCCTAGGTTTTCGGGGGTGAGGAACTCAACTGTGGTGGTGGTTTGCTTCAGAAACGCCTCCTGGTGGCTGCTCAACACTTGATCGGTGGTCGCGGTTTTGAAGAACTCCGGTGAGGCTTCGATTCTCTCCTTTTTCTCTATTTTTCTCACTTTTGATCCGTGCTTCTGCCTCTCCACTTCATCCTCTATTTATAGGCGTTCAAAATTGAGCTTGATAAGCTTGGATTTCTACCGATTGAAGCAAATCGAATTTGCGGTTAAAAACCCATCTCCGATTTGTGTAAATCCATCGGTTTGTTGCGATTTGATTCCAATTGGATAATGTTTATCTTATTTCTGTTGAAGATCTGTTGGATTTGTGCAAAAAATCGAATCAAAACGGCCGAAATTCGGATTTTTCTCCTCGCCGGCGATCTCGGACAGAGGTTGAAGACGATCACGCGCCTCGCGTGTGCGTTCGCCCCAGCCAATCGGATGCTGACACATGTCCCAGGCAGAGAAAAATTTCGCAAAACGCGGATTCTGCTTTCCCTGCTTTTCGAACCCTTGATCGAGCCCACTCCCGCAGGTGCCTGACTTTGGTCCGGACCAGCTGAGCTAGCCCACTTTCGCAATTTTATTATTTTCGCAATTTACATATATGCAATGCGATTTTTTTATTTTTTTGTATTGTTTGGAATTTTAAAAATTTGTAAAAATTATTTAATCCTTTTTATTGCCATTTCTGAAATTATTTTCCAAAATTGATGTATTTTCCTATTTATTTTATTTTTTGGAATATTTTTCCTATTTTTGCTAAATTAGAGAAAAAATTAAAAAAATTAAAATTAATTATTATTGATTATTATTGATCATTAAGGCAAAAATGTGGTGTTTACACTATTTACTAAGTAGTAACATTGTAGAGCTTTAAATAATTAAAGTAAAAAAATTACTTTTTTAATTTCATATATTTGTTACAAGTTTCATAAATTTTGCATATTAAAATTTATAATTTACATATAAATTACTTTTTTAATATCAAATAAACTTAAATTTTATATAGAAAAAGGTAAAATTTATAAGATCAATAGGCTACCCTATACTTTATAGGTTTTACAATGTATAGAGTGACTCTAGGATGCTATAGGATAGGTTCTAATTTTAAAAATTGGGCATCTATCTATCCTATACCTACTCACCCTATATATATATATATAATATATATTATCTATTTATTTGTTTTATATTTAATATGTGCATATATGTAAGTATATATATATATAACAAATAGATAATATAATATAACATACAAACAAATATGTAATCTACTTTTTTATAATATCTTTAACACACACACATACACATATATATATGTGGTATAAAATATAAATTATATACATAACATGTATACATATATATATAATCTATTTATTTGTTTTATATTTAATATGTGCATATATGCATGTACATATATATATATATATATAACAAATAGATAATATATACACACACATATGTCGTATACAATATAAATTATATACATGTATACATATAACATATTGACTATACATATATATTATACATAACATAACTCTATAAAATATATATGTAATAATATATATATAATATATATATATATAAGTATATAATCTATTTTTGTTATATGCATAACATTTGTATAACACAATACATTGTATAATATTATATTTTTGTTATATGTATATATAAGTAGGGGTGATGTCACATTTTACATGTAAACTTTACCTATATTTGCAATTAACTACATAAAGTTTAAAAGTGTTAATACCTAAACAAGTTAATTAATTATAAAAATTGAAAAAAAAAATTGCATAGTTAATTGCAAAAATGGACAAAGTTCAAGTAATAAATTGACACTTTGAAATTTTTGTAAAAATTAGTAAAGTTCAAATACTAAATGTAATATTAACCCATAGGTACATACATACATATACATACATGTATATTTATAACATAATAGATTGTTTAATACTGTGTATATAACAAATATGTAATTTTTTATTTTTTATGTACATATATATATATATAACATATAATTATACAATATATTTTTGTTATATGCATAACATTGGTATACATAATAGATTGTATAATATTATATTTTTGCTATATGCATAACATATGTGTGTATACATACATACATACATACATACATACATTACTGTATAGTATGTATATTGTATATGTATATGTATATGTATATGTAGGGATGATGTTACATTTTATATGTAAACTTGAACTTTACTTATTTTTGCAATTAATTGCATAAAGTTTAAAAGTGCTAATTTACTACTTATAAATTTTTCATAGTCATTTATAATACTTAAACATGTTAATTAATTGTAAAAATTGAAAAAATTTAGATAGTTAATTGTAAAAATGGATAAAGTTCAAGTAATAAATTGATATTTTAAAATTTTAGCTAGTTAATTGTAAAAATTAGTAAAGTTTAAATATCAAATGTAATATTAACCCATATGTACATAAATATATATACATACATGTATATTTATAACATAATAGATTGTATAATATTATGTATATAACAAACATGTACTTTTTTATTTATTATGTACATAACACCATATATATATATATATATAATATATATAACATATGAATTATACATATCACAAATATATTCTAATTATCTATTATATACGTAACCCATATGCAATAATACATAAACATACATACATACATACATACATGTAATTTGTGTTGGGTACCTATATATTTATAATATAACTCTATATATAAATAAAAGAGAAGAAAAAAAGAGGATAAGAAATTACATACTTTATATATTAGCATAAAAAAGTTAAATAACTTTTGTTATTTTCCAAAATGACCCAAGTATGAGTTATTAGAGTAAACAATATAAGCTTAAATATATTTAAAATTTTATTAATAATAAATGGGTTCACAGGTCAAACTAGTGACCTGTTTATGAGACCTTTTTAATAAATGAGTTTATGTGCTAAACTCAAACTCGGATACGAATTTTAGCGTGTCATTTTTGAGTTTGACCTATTTATTATTCATGTTGATTTTTACCAATTCAAACTTTTTTATAATCATATAGTGTTGTATCTAGGTTCATGAGTTGGGTCCTAAATTGCTAGCCCTAAATTATACATAGAGAGAGAGAGAGAGAGATGCAGATAAACATCCATATAAAGTCACATAGAAAATTGAAGGTTGATTCTTTTTGGTATATTGGGGTTTCTATGATTAAAAGAAGGAATTTTATACTTTTTACATTTTTTAATAGAAAGAAATGAATACAAACAGTTTATGAATTGGATATAAACTAAATCCTAGATATTGTAAACAATTAGAACTAAACAGATTTTTTAATTAAATCAATTGACATGACTACGTACAACTGATTTAATTAAAGGGCTTGCCACAATTCATAAGGAATTGATCAAACAAGATGGTTAAAGGAAATCTCTTCTGTCACATTTGGTATGTAAAAATGATTTAAAATAGAATAGAATGAAATCAAAATTGTAATAAAAAATTCATTCATGTGTTTGGAAATATTAATGAAATGTAATGCATATATTCTTAATTATTATATTTAATATTCATGAAATATATTTATAAAAAATATTCTTAATTATTAGATATTATATTTAAATTGAAGGTTAAATAAGTAATTTAAATTAATGATAGTAGAATGGAATCATTATTCTCTTAAAGATGGAATTGGGATTTTAAAAGTATATCTAAACATGAAAAATATAATGGAACCTAAAATCATGATTTTGTATATCAAATGTAACATTTAAGGTTTTTGTGAGTTCATTCATTATGAGAAATAAAGATTGTTACAAATAATACAAAGTAAGCCTAATAAACCCTAAGCGCATGAACATTACAAAAAGAAAAATAAGATTCCTAATAATCTACAAAGAGCGTGATCATCATAAAAAGAAAATAGGGCATAACTAAAATCTCATACATATAAAATAATCCGAACAATAAATTATTGAATAGCTAAATAAAATAATAAACCTTTATCTGGAAAATCCTTTTATGCAACACGTGAGAGCCATTTTCCAATCAAGAACAGGGTCGGAATCTATAACTTGATCCCTATCAATTTGTATATCTGTATATTATAAACGTCATACTAAAGTTCTGGGGATAATCACTGAACATCATCATGATACACTTGTTCCATGGAACTATAGATCCTATTATTCTTGTTAAACCACAATCGTTTATATCAGGACGTGTTGCATTAAATACATAAGTCATATTGATTTATTCACAACAAAATATTAAATCATGAAAATAAGAAAGAATTTCACAATTGAATTTTGTATATTAGACATGGTGAAAAACCCTAAGTGTATTGATATAAATCGCATTAGAATACCTGTTCAGAGCATTGTTGACCAATGTGCGATCTTTGTAATTCAATAAGCAGCATACAACACAAGGTCAGATATATTTTCCAAATCAGTGGCATCAATCCTATCTTTTGTAATTAGTAGAAAGATAGGAGAGATGCCTCTGATTAAGAAGTTACATCTGGTATTTACTCGTCTGATGAAATTTGGTGCATTAACTAGGTCAAACATGCTTTGCAAGTATATATTAGCGTATTTACACCACATGGTGAATATTATGTTTATATAAATATGATTGGATAGTAGGAATCTTTGTGGGTAAAAAATTTCTTTTCAATATTTACGGGGAATATTTACTCTCTTTCTTTCTTTCTTCGCATCCCCTCTTTAAGCTTATAAGATCCCAACATATAAGATTTTCCGATTTTATTGATTCTTTTAAATTCTAGTATTACATAAATATTTAGATTTTCCAAACTATAACTCAGATAAATCTCCTCAAATTTAATTAACTTGAATTTATAGTGAATCCCAATATTCACAATAATTATTACAGTATCAAAAAATGTAAGATATCTAAGATTATTAACCTATCCAAATCAAAACTAAATCTTTTATGAAGATTCTGGTTGAATTTTGGTATAAGTATAAAGGATTTCTAATATATCTATCCCAAATAGAAAATAATTGAGAAGAAAATAGATTAAAGACGTCAAATAACTAGGAATCCTATTCATTCTTTTGCTTATCATGTGAGAGAATATTACATTTTTTTTTCTTTTCTTATTTTACAATATAATATATGGCATAAATTTTTTACCCATTACTTTTGCATTCTGTTCATTTAAATATGGTTACAATGCAAATTGAGGTATATTTATCCAATATCAGTGTTATCTAGTCATAGCAAAAGTTACCATTGCACCATGAAATTTTTAATGTCTTATCAAGTGCATACAATGTAACCAATGTATTGTGCCACCTCTTAAGGCCTATTCATTTGTGTATTAGTATCTAAAAGATGGTGCAGCTATATCATCCTTAATTTGAGGATAAGGCAAACGGGAAACCTAAGTACATATTGAAATTCATAACTATTACATAAATATAAAACATCATGGAATTGTGTTTTCTAGATACATAACTTTAGGGTATCACATCATTCAAGTTCCGTATAATTTAAAGCCTGATTTTAAAATAAAATATAACCGAGTCTTTCATAAGATAGTTGGAAAACATAGAGAGATTAGCGCTCTTGATAAATCCCATCCTGAGCCTACTCTTCTACATCATCTTTATCTTTAAAACCTGAGGTTAGAATAAAATTGACCCTCGGCATCAAAGCTAAGTGAGTCACAACAAGTAATAAGTAGTAAGTAGTAATAAAGACACATCTAGTTACAAATCAATTGTAACATTCCATAGGTGTGTAAGTGTATAATGATATGCCATGCAAGCATATGACACACATTGGCTAGTATCTTAATTAAGAAAATAGTGAGCGACCCTTGGATGGCTCCTAAATAATATATTATGAGTAGTATGTGGCGACTATTGAATATGCAAATCTATATGTTGTAAAACCAAGCTTTGTAAATTGAACCTTTTAAAAATGAGACCCTTAAGTACATTTATGAAAATTAAGCTTTTAAATATGACCCTTAGGTCCTTTATTTAAAATTGAGCTTCATAAAAATATGGCCCTTGGACCATTTTATACCATACTATGAATGCAATGGTTCAACTTTTAAAAGTTGACAACAACTGAGCACATATTCAATAGACATGAAACATAACCTAATAGTTTAACCGATCAATCATTTATATCGAGCATGTATATGTAATAGTGGCTAATATTGACAAACATGTCTAATATTAAGCATGCTCCCAATATTTATAAATGCCAATTCTTGAAAAATTACTAAAAACTAGGCACATCTATAATGATGTAATTAAATCAATCCCCTCTCACTGCATACCAAACATATTTTTCTAGCGTTAACTTTTGTCTACTAGCTATGACTATAATTGAGGGCATGCTCATACTACACAAATACCAATTATTAAGTATGTAAAACTCAACAAAAATAAAATAATAAAAGGGTCAGGGCAAATAAAAGTAATAAAGATTTAAGTTAAGGGGCAATTTGGTCATTTCATGAAATAGGTATAAAAGGTTCAAACATTAGTCAGTGTGACCCTTTTCACTTTCTACATTATAGCACACCTAGAGTAAGGAAAATCTTAGGAAAAGAAGACAACTGCTATACTCTACGATCTTATGAAATACTTGTGGTAAGTAAACTGATTAATGATTCTTTATCGCCATTTACATGCATGTGATATAAATTGATGGTTGGATTCTTAGAATTTCACTGCAGAATGAATTGGATGAGTAAGGGCTAGGATAAGACTTCGATTGTTAGAACAAATCTCCATAAGTAAGTGGTTCAATTTGAAGTAATTTAACATCTTTATGTTGTAAGTCTAAGATTTAGAGATATCGGATCACAACTAAGGTTAAAGAAAGTGAAATTTGGTGAATTAGGAAGAGAATTCATAGTGGAACAATGGGCTACATGACTAGGTACACGCCTATGTACCTTTTTGTGTTGTATAGAGAAGAAAGGAATAAGTTGGGAGGTTCATGGCCAGGTACATGCCCTGTGGACCTACCTATGTAATTGTACACAACCAAGTACATGGTCTTGTACTTGAGCATGTAGAATGATGAAAGTGTACAAAAGGATACATAGCCACAATATATGGCTATGTTCTCTATTGTACTCATGTACATAACCTAATGCATAACTGTATACCTTGAAAACCTTTCTTATTTGATTTTTTTTTCTTGTTATTTGAATTTTGTTAATCTTAAATAGCTATTATAACTCTAGAAACTCTACCAAAGTAAGAGAATTGATCTAATAATGATTAAGTAACAAAAATCGAGTACGTAGGCGATATTTTAGACTAGTACTAAGAGTAATTGTTTTGTAAATTGATAGATTCTAGAGAAATTGCTAGGCAAGGATCAGTTGTGTTGGATTAGGTACATGTTATCTTATATGTTGCTTGTGCTTGTTAAGTTAGTTGAGGAAATGGAATTACGAGTATATTGGCTATGATTAAGTTGCTTGTTGATTGTGCTTGACATGGCCTAAGGAGCCATAGTATAGAATCTTAGGGGGCATTCATTGACCAGTAGATTTAGGGACTCATGAGTGTTGAGGTCCATAGTAGCAGTTCCCAATAGCATTCTATGTATCATATCTACATATGGTGTGGTGGGGTCATGAGCACCCCTCTATTGTTTGGGGACTAATTCAAATAATAACTTGTTGTTTGACTATTGAGTTTTGCATCGATGCATGTAAATTAAGAGATGTTTGATCATGTGTGTGTGCTTGTGGATTATACGTATTGGGCATTAGCTCACCCTTTGAGGATCATTTTTTTTAACTACAGGTACAGATGATTACTCCTCATATGACAAGGATCTAAGGATACACGTGCAAGATGGAAACAATGTAGAGTATTTTTACTATTATGATGATTAGGTGAAAATTGTCATTTGAAGTCTTAGAGCATTGCTAGACGTTTGTTGGTTATGAAGGATTATAGTATTGAGAATAGATTAAGATTTAGGTTTTTTTTATATTGATGTATTCAAGATAACCTTAAAGAAGTGTTAGATTGTGAATGGGACTCAATTGAGCTACTTATTCATAATGGTAGATGTTTATCTTGATCGTGGTTAACATCTATTGCATATTTTATGGATTAGAGTGTTTAAGAGTTTTAATGTGTCTTTACTCTGTAAGGACATGTGGCGGGTTGTGACACTCGGGTTCTGAGGTGTTACAAATTATCCCAATAATATTATAGTAATAATAAAATACTATGATAAGTGTTTATTAATATGATTATTTAGTGTGCAACTAAAAGTATAAAAATATTATTATAAGATCAAGTTATGGAAAGTAGCGATGCAATAACTAATAAACACCAAAAGCTTTGAAAGGAAAAATAATATGGAAAAAGTTCAATAGTAATTGGAAACTTCATCAGAGAAGCCAAAAGCTTAATCGGAAGCATACACAAGTGTTAGAATGGGGCATGCCCTAGCTATCAAGGCACTTCGAGCCGAATAATACTAGCCTACTATGAAGAGGGATGCTAAGGCGATTGTGCAGTGATGCGATAAGTGACAAAAGTATGTTATAATAGATAAACAATAGAGTAGCAACCCGATGCTAATTATGAGTCCATGGCCTTTTACTTAATGGGGTCTCGATATTCTCAGACCATTTCCAAAGGTCACAAGATAGAGTTAGTACATCATTATAGTTGTTGACTATTTCACAAAATGGGTTGAAGTTGAACCGGTTGCCAAAGTCACCGAACATAGTGTTAAGGACTTCATTACCCGTACTATACTATGTCGATTTGGGATCCCTAGTGCTATCATGACTGATAATGGTACCCATTTTGACAATGTTAAATCCCGAGAGTTCTATGCAAGATATAAAATTAAGATCCATTTCACCTTGATCGCCCACTTATAGCTAAATAGCCAAGTTGAAGCCACTAATAAGGTAATTTTGCAAAGCCTCATGAAGAGAGTTAACAAGGCCAAAAGGAAGTAGGCAGATGAGCTTCCTTATGTTCTCTAGGGATATTGAAGAACCTCATGAATTGCAATTGTGGAAAGCTCCTTCACTATGGCCTCTAGCATTAAGGCCATCCTTTTTGTTAAGCTTGAGCTTCAGAATCTTTGCACCTAGGAATTTAATTCCCAAGTAAATGAGATTGGCCTTTGAGCTAACCTTAACCTCTTTGAGGAACTCTAAGACCAAGCCAACTATAGGGTAGCAGCTTACTAGTAACAAGTGGCAAGATATGATAAGAAAGTGAAACATAAGGTCTTATAACTTGGAGACCTAAGTTACCAAAAACTTGAAGCTAATGGTTTAAAAGAGGGGTAAGGTAAGTTGGTACCAAATTGGGAAGACCATGTTCGAGTTAGGAGGATGGTTGGATATGGAGTATATGAGCTTGAGTGATTGAATGGAAATTCAATCCTACGAACTTGGAATGCAGATAATTTATGCCCGAATTTCAAGTAACTCTTAAATGATGTTTTAACACATGCTTTAATTTTTTACCCATGATTGTAAACATTCTTACTACTTAATGGAATTATAATTTACTCTCACTTTTCATGCTTGTATTTACAAACTTTCATTTGAACTAAAGTAGAAGAACTCAATCATAGAGCATTGTAATTAACAAGTAAAGTTATACACCTTGGCTAAGCATTAATGAGCTCTGCTAAACACTTAGTGAACGAGCATCAACCCTTGCTAAAATGGTCAAACTCATATTCTGAAACCATTATAAGATGTCCTTCATTGATCATGCTTAAGCCTAGTAAATGAAAACACCCTAATTAACAAGTTAGAGCCTACCCATAATCGATTAGATCACATATTGATCAACGATACTTAGTGCGTCCTACGGGCATATCCTAATCAGGCAAATCTAAACCTAAGCAACAAGGATATATCATCCAATGAACCGAAAACATTGACTAATTTGTATAAACATTTCAATTAGTTATATTTTGATCTACGAAATTCACATTAAATTATGAATTTAAGAACTAGTTAAAAGCAAAATAGATCAACAAGTAAAAATCAGATAATATTTTAAAAAAACAAAAGTGTAAAGGTAATACAATCTCGTGCAACATAAAGCAAAACCATACTTCATTCATTGAACTTCTTTACAAGGTTTTTAGGGTAGTATATTGACCATTATACAAGAACGTATAAAAGAAAGAAAAAACAAAAACCCTAAGTCTATGTTGCAGGGTCCTTCACCAAAGCTAGTGTTGGCACTAGTTGTTCCCAAGTAGGCTCCGGCATCTCCTCAAGTTGAACCTCGAGAGTTGGCGACGATGGAGTTTCCTTAGCAAGCAAAGGTGGAGGCACTTCTTCTTCAGTAGTAGGAGGATGAGGGGGAATTTATTCCACTTTTATAAGAGGAGGAGGAGGAGAAGCATCTTCAATTGCTACCACCCTAGGTGACTGAGGCAAACTATCATCATTTACTTTTGCCTCATCTTCAGCTGCTGCCCTATCTAGATCTTCCCTCTCCTCTGAAGGAGTATCCAGTTCATGCATCTTCTCCTTAAGCCAAGAGAGATTAAATGAAGGATCTGTTTTATGGATCTAAGATTTTATAATCCTTTAGGCTCCCTTTATAACCTGACTAGCTGATTGGCGTAGTCTTTAAAGCCTCGAATCTCCTTGTAGTATTGATCCCTAGTAGTCCTTTCCTTCTCCTCCAACTCTTGGATCCTCAAATTTTGATTTGTAACAAGCTTCTCAAGATCCTTAATCCACTCCTTCATTTTAACCTCTATTGCATTGCTCTAATCAAGGCACTACTAAGCCATGTTTAAATGAACCTTTGATAAATGCAAAATCAGTTGTTTGACATTAAAGTAACACACTTATTCTCATGTGCTGGTTGAACAACCTAGCTTTCAAAAAGGTGTGTAGTACAAAGCAATCGCATCGACATCAGCCTCATAAGCAACACTCTTCACCTCATTCGACCCCACCTTGGATGATGACAATTCGTTTTAGATAGGATAGATTGGCTTTTGATCTTCCCCATCATTGGGATAAATATCAATGACCGGTTCTCCATAAGTCCCCTTGGTACACTCTTCAACAAACGATATAAAGATCTCACCATCCACTTCCTCTTCCATTGGTGTTAGCATGTGGGGTTAACTTAAGGGCCTTACCTTACAACCTACTACATTAGAGATAATTCTTTGGATGAACCTTGAGAGGGTATGGGAAGAAGAAGAGCCTAATATACCTAATGCCTTGACTTTGTCAGGAAATTGGAAGGATGCAGAATTAGCAAGAGTGAATGTGAAAGCACTTGAGAACATAAAATGAGGATTGTGAGAGTTAAGGATGCAAAAAGTGTGGAAATGGATAGTCTAACGCCTTGTATAGGTATTTGTAAAGGATAAGCACACTTTTTGAGAAGGCTTGAAATTATGCCACGTATCCCCCTATTGAAATGAAGGGTTGGGATTGTTTCACCTATGTGAGCACTTTAAACCCTATCTCACCACATGTCCTACTAAATTAAATGCATGGATTTATGCATGTAAATAGAATTTGAAAATGATAAATGAAAAGATAGATGAGTGTCTAGTAAGCCTTTTTGCCTTTCTTGGAACTTAGAGCTAGTTTTTGGAGCATGGAACATGTCCGTTATGGCTCGATTGATGTCACCTAACCCTACATTATAGCCTTGGCTTGGATCATTAACCTCTTATCTTCATTAGCTTGTATAAGGTAGTTTGCAACTCGACGGATGCTCTAGAAGCAAGTCTTTAGGATGCTAAGATCAACCAATGCCCTCCCTAAGTTGGATAGGTGCCCCTTAGCCTAATATAGACTTGGGCAACACATCTAAGCCATCACCTCAATAAATGAATAGAATCTTGCCTCTATTCTCATTAGTTCTATAACAAAAATGAGAGTGTATATGCCTATATTGGCTTAAGGCCTTAAGGCCTATTTTATTTTAGCTCAGTCATTGAATAGGTGTCGAGTCTAATTTTTTATTTTTCATTCCTAATCCGATTTATACTAGACCCTATGCTCATCTAATATAGATCCTCGACTTGAACTGGAATTTCAATTTATTTTGGAATCGCCACCCAACTGTGGTTGGAAAAGATTGAATTAGGATTAATTGAGCAGATTAATTCTAATTTGGACAACTAGTCAGTGAGATTTCCTCTTCTCATTTTTGTGAAAGGGAAAATGGAAAACCAGAGTTTGCTGGACTTAGAGACTAACCTATTAAAACCTTAAAGTTGCTACCATATTCTTCTGAAATCTAAACCTTACTCTAATGTCTTTTGTTGTTATTTATTTTGTTTCTTATTTTTGTTATTATTATTATTTTGTTGTGTTTTTGTTTATTGGTTAAAGACAACTTATTCTAGCTATGAAAAATGGTTTTTTTTATTCTTTTAGAGTTGCCCCAAATTAGTGCCTACGTACCTATATTCAGGATCAAACAAGTCATAGTTCGCTTTTCATGAAAAACTTTAGTGTGTTTGTTAATTTTAATTATGAAATTACTTCTGGTTTAAGCTTTTATCATTTTAGTATTTTTTTGGGAAAAATTAAGCCTAAGGTTGATTGTCTTATGTTTTTTTGAAAAAAATAATAATTTTAAGGAAAAAAAAACAATTTTGGATTTATTTAAGAAAAGCATTCTTCTAAGTGATAAAAAAAGTTTTTATTTCCCTATTTTTAACCTACCTCTAATGTCATTATTCATTTTTATTATTTTTTATTAACTTTTTAATTTTTATTATTTTTTATAATTTTATTAATTTTTTTAAAATTTTTTTATTTTTATTTTATCTACCCTAAACTAAAGATCTAAATTCTATCATTTTTTTCTAATATATCTTTATTATTTTTTTACGATTTTATTATTTTAATAATTTTTTATTTTTTTTATTTTTATTTTTTATAATTTCTATTATTTATCCTAAACTAAACAAAAAAAAACTAATCTAAATTCTAATATTTTTCTATTATTTTTTTGAATTATAAATAATAATAATAAATAAATAATAATAAAAAATACAAAAAATCGAAAAATCCGACTTACTTGGATCCGGGTTGGTGCCCGATTTGGGTCGATTGTGTCGGATCGGGTCGGTCGATCACGACAGTTGGGAGTGCTTGTTGATGGCATTCCGGCGGCCTTTCGATGAGGTCAAGGGGTCGTTTCCTAGGTTTTCGAGGGTGGGGAATTCAACCGTGGTGGTGGATTTCTCTAAAAACGCCTCCTAGTGGCGGTTCGAAGCTTAGTCGGCGGTCATGGCTTGAGGAACTCCAGCGAGGCTTCGATTTCTCTTATTTTTTCTCTTTTTCTCACTTCTGATCCTTGCTTTAGCTTCCTGCCTTCGTCCTCTATTTATAGCCATCGGGGAACTCCTCCGGATAAGCTTAAATATTTGATTCGAATAAATCTGAATTTTTTTATTTTTTAGATTTGATTTTATCCAACAGATTTGATGCCATTTGTTGTAATCTTGTGATTTATCTAGATAATTCAGTTTTGGATTGATAGAAATCCAAAAAGATTTGAAGAAATCTAGCATTTTTGACTTCGTCGCACTTACGCCGGATTTTTCCTCCGATTGGGCTCGAGGAAGAAGATGATCACGTGCGAGGTACGTGTCTTCTCTCGGCCAATCACATGTTGCCACGTGGCAGCTCTAGGGGAAAAGAAAGAAAAATTTTGCAAAGTGCATGTGGGGGGATTCTAATTCGGGACCTTAGGCTTTCCGTGCATTTTCAGGCAGGCATGTGAACCAGTTGAGCCGACCCAATTCTCCGTTTAAGTATACACGGATGTAATACTTAATCATGGCCATTTCTTATTCATTTTATATTATTTTAAAATTCAAAAAATTTGTAAAAATTATTTAACTCTTTTTGTTATTATTTCTACAATTATTTTCCAAAATTGGTGTATTTTTCCTATTTATTTTATTTATTGATTATTTTTTTCTTATTTTTGCTAAATTAGAAGAAAAATTGTAAAAAATGAAAAAAATAAAAAATTGATTATTATTGATCATTAGGGGCAAAAATGGGGTGTTTACAATAGGAAAGTACCTAAAATTGATTAGGATAAATTAAGATGATAATCTAGATCATTTGAAGAACATGCCTTAAGTAAATATTTCCTATTATAATTAGAGTGCTTTCAAAAAAGATTTATTTTTACCTTACACTCACGCTACTTCGTTGACTTGAAAGTTGGAGTTGAAGTGCTGGAGACACCTTTGATGTCCTAATAGCTCATGTTTATTTGTCTTGTAGGTTAAATCTTATTAGCCCAAGAGTGTAATCCAACCCAATATTGCAACAAGGTAGTCAAAGCAATCAATAGCCACTATGCTTAACTTAAAATGATAGGGGGTGCTCACATGAACTATTGCGTACTCTTAAAGTTTTTAGGCTCTCGAATTGTAGAGTGCTCCAATATCACTTACCACAGAAGTATCGACAATGCATAAAATTTCCTCAAATTTCTTTAAGCTCTAATATAAACTTTATAAAAAATACTTGACTTCTAGCTACTTTAACTTTTTGGGTTTTTTTACAAGAATTGTTATTCTTTATATTGCTGTGATTAGCGTTTCGAGTACTCTTCAAATACTTTGAGTTTCAAAACCAACTACATTCACTAAAATTACAAAAGTGCCCCTTTTGTTCACCAATTGGCTCTTATACTATTGTGAACTTTGAATTTGAGTTAAAGTACTTCAATCATCAAATTTGCACATTTTGTAACTAGTTAGAACCTACACGACACCAACACATCATGTCTAATAATTGAAGCAATTAACACTTTGTCTTCTAATTAATCATTTTAACATCTAAATATCCTAAAATACACTAAATATGTAATAAATACTAAATGAACTTCGATAATTCCCCTAAAATTTGTACATTCTATAGAGGAGAAAAAGGTATCAAAAGTGCCCATACTTTCATATTTAGGTAATTTAGCACCTAAAGTTTTATTCTTTCATAATTTAGTATTTAAAGTTTTGGATTTTGAGCAATTTAGTATTTCTATTAGGTATTAACTTATAAAAGAACGAAACTTTAGGTACTAAATTACCTAAATCTAAAAGTATAGGAATTTCATTTGCCTTTATCCTATTTATAAAAATGTGTATATTCATATTTGCAATTTTTAGATATTATTTTCCTTCATTTACTATTCTTACAATATTATTACTCAAACATTTAAATTAGCTTAAGTAGCCATAATAATTACTTTCTACATGAAAAATGGTAATAAAAAATATTTTTATCTTCTTTGAGCTTCCATAAACAACAAATGTAAGTTTCATTGATTAACTTTAACAAAAACATATTTTTGATTAAATTATAGAAGGTGGCAGTTTTTGAGAAAAAAGAATAATAAATATTTAACTCATACTTTTAAAAAAACTAAAACTATATTCATGAATTATATGCTTGCAATATTAGGTGTACCAAAAGAAAAAGAAAAAGTGGAAACAACACCATATGATTTTTTTCAAAAAAAAAATACATAAAAATTTATCTAACCTAGGACTTTAAAGAAAGACCATATATCACAGCCCCTTAAAATATTTTTTCTAATAATATTAGTAAAAGTACATGTGAAAATACCTAAAATTATAAAATTCCAAATTAGTTTAAGGGTTAATGTCAAATTCAGTTTCTCAACATTGACCTTTTTTATAATTAAGTACCTAAACTTTGAAATAGTCAATTTACTTCTTGATTGTACCATTTATGTTCATTGTTACTACCATGTGTAACTCTGTTAAGATCCATTAAATTATGTGGAAACACTGACCAACTGCTTTTTGACATGTGTAATTTTAGCTCAAAATTAGACGACTTGGTGCCATGGAAACTGCTAGGTGGATTAAATTAAAATAAATAAATAAATAATACTAATCTCTTTCTCTAACTCACTACACTCTAAAACCACCTCATGCTCAATCTTCCCAAGTTCTACACACACTTTACTTAAATCCATTATACCATTACACATATCTCTAAACTTGGTCCCCATAAAAACATTGAAAACACTTCTCTCTAACTCCAACCTTAGATGATTAACCCCTTCATGAGCCAACCTAGTCTCAAGACCCTTATTTTCTTAATGAAACCGAGTCAAGTCATTCTTTAAAGCTTCTTTCACTTGTTCAAGATACTTCACTTGTTGCCTCTTTTCTATTCTCTTTAAGAAGCAAAGCATTGGGGGATTTCAAGCTTTGAAGTGTCTCATTAGGGTCTCGGTCCATATTTGTTGGAAACAGTAACAAGGGTTTCTCTCTCTTCCTGATGATTATAGTTGTTTTTGTTATTATTATTAGGGTTTTTAGTGTTAAAGGTTTGATCTTCAACATGTTAGCACAAGTCGATCACTTTCTTTTTAGTCAGTTTTTGATAAGGAAAAAAAAAAATACCTTTCAAGCCACATGGTTCATCTCTAGTTTTCTTTCTCTTCGCAATCGAAAACCTTGCCTTCAAGTGTAATGCCCCGAAACCTTGGGCTGCACTACTGCTCACCACATGTCCTTATCCCACAAGAACATGTTAAGGCTATGAAGCAATTCTAATACATTTTAACCTATAACTCCTATCTAAAAACATTCCATACATCATACAATTTCAAAATAAATTTCATAAATCCATATTAAACATCTAATGCAACGGAAGTCTATAATCTCTAATTTTAACAATCTCTAATGATAATCTCTATTACATTCAATTAACATAATTGTTCCAAATTCTAATCACTATAATAGTAATGGTAATCATCTTTTTCCTCTCTCTATGGTTCACCCAAACCCAAGTTATCTTCTGGGTTATCATCTCCCTTGACACCTGCACTTAAAAAAAATATTTCCCGAAGGTTGAGCTAATGCCCAATATGTATAACACAAGCACACGTGCATGGATAAACATGAACAATTATCACATGCATTATGCAGTACTTAAACACAAACAACCGTTTCATAATGCAATTTATGTCCATAAGCAACGATAGGGTACTTATGACTCCCATAACACACTTAACACATTGGAACATAATTTGGTGATGGGAATTGCCACTACCAGCCCCACACCCATGATCCCTTAATCTTTAAACTTGGTGATGGAAATTGCCATTACGAGCTCCACACCCATGTCTACTTAAACTACTTAATCCTGGTGGTGAGAACTGCCACTACGAGCCCCACACCCGTATCCACTTAAACCTCTTAACTAATATTCAACCCAAATCATTTCCAAGCACAAATCCATTAGGGACAACGTCACATAAGGATTATTGGGGTGCTCTCTAGGGATTTGCTACTATGGGCCCCTAGGCTGAGCCAAGTACATATAGCATACAACTTAATACTTAGGCCAATTCATTCAGTTAAATCAAGTTCAATACATAAACTAACTTAAACAAGCATAGAACAACATACAAGTTACATGTACCTTAAATCTTAACCTTAAGCACTTCTGGTCCTGGACTTAAGCTAAATTGAAATCTGTACATTAGCAATCTCTTCTTAGTACTTAATCTTAAATTAATATCATCTCTTAATTCTCTTAATCCTATTCATTTAAATTCTCTAAGGCCTTACTAGCTATATAGGTCGCGTGAAAATTAGCTTAATTAGAAGTTAAATGAATATATAATTGCATTATGTTTTACTCAACACGGCTATGTTGGAGGCCATGTTGCTCAACACGAGCTAGTACACCACCGTATTAAGGGTCGTGTATCTTTTGGTGTAAAGTTTAGCTTCAACATGTTTGGAACACAGCCGTGTTAGGAGGCTGTGTTTCTTTTAATTCAACAAGGTTGAAAAACGACCGTGTTAGGAGACTGTATATCTCTTAGTGTAACCTTCAAACTCAACACGGTTGAAACACGATAGTGTTGGGAGGCCGTGTATCTCTCGGTGTAACCTTCAAACTCAACACGGTCGAAACACAACCGTGTTAGGAGGCTGTGTATCTCTCGGTGTAACCTTCAAACTAAACACAGTCGAAACACGATCGTGTTGGGAGACCGTGTTACTCTCGGCAATCTCCACTAATTCCTAATTCTTTATTCTAAATTCTCCTAAACCTAATTCTCTCTATCCATAAACTTAATTTACTCTTTAAAACATGTAATTACAATTAAATTACACGAATTAGATTACTTACTTTAATAATTTCATAAATTGTATCCTTGAGCCATTGATTCCCGTTTTCGTTTCGTCTTTCCTCAAATTTTGAGTCCTAGATGAACAAAGTGAAGTAACTAGCGTAAATCTTAAATTTAGTATTCTCATTAACCATTTCATAGTAAAACCTTACCTTATGTGATTGGATTGAACAAATTTCTCTTAATCGTCTTAGGGTTCTTGAAGAGAGTGTCTCCTTCTCTTTCCTGCTTTTTCACTATGTAGTTACTGTAAGGGTGAAAAGGGGAGAGCTAGGGTTAACACAGAGTATTTGTACTATAACCATAGAAAGACATATCTATCCTTAAAATTTTTATGAAATCCTTGTCTTAGCCTTGGTTTTACATTATAATGTTATAACATATATATTGATACATCATAAAAATTCAGGTATTACATTCTCTCTCCTTATAAAAATTTTTATCCTCAAAAGTTCCTAATTCTAGAAGAGTTTTGGATACTTCTTCCTTATTTCTACTTCCAGTTCCCATGTTGCTTCTCTTTCTTCTTTGGTTAGTCCATTGCACTTTGATATAGGAGATTATTTTTCGTCTTAGTACTCAAACCTTAGTGTCCAGAATTCTAATTGGCTTTTCCATATATGTTAGATTTGGCTATACATTCAGTGGTTCCAAAGCCTCTATTTAATTTGAATCGAGTATATACTTCCTTAGTATGAATACATAGAATACATGATGCACTCCAACCAAATTTGGTGAAAGAGCTAACCTACAAGCCACTGTGCCTATTCTTTTCAAGATCTCAAACGGACCTATATACCTTGGGTTTAACTTTCTTCTTGACCCAAATCTGATCACTTCTGTTGTTGGAGATATCCTCAATAATACCTTATCTCCCACTTGAAATTCCAAAGGTGTCTTCTCTTGTTTGCATAACTCTTTTGTAGAGACTAGGTTATCTGTATTCTTTACCTGATTAGTTTCACCTTGTTTATCGCTTATTGTATTAACTTTGGCTCCATCATCTGTCTTTCTCTCATTTCATCCTAGTGTAGTGGGGATTTGCACCTTCTTCCATAAAGAGCTTCATATAGAGCCATCTGAATGGTTGCCTAGTAATTGTTATCATAGGCAAACTCCACTAGAGGTAAATGCTCATTCTAATTTTCTCCAAAATCCAATGCACATGCCCTGAGCAAATCCTTTAATATTTCTATAGTCTTTTCAAACTAATCATCTATCTATGGGTGGAATGTTGTACTGAACTGTAGTTTGCTGCCCAATGCTTTGTGTAAGCTGTTATAGAACCTGCTCATAAATCTTGTGTCTCTATCAGAAGTGATGGTTGTTGGCACTCCATGCAATCTGACTATCTCCTATACGTATATCTAAGCTAGTTTTTCCAACTTATATCATACTCTGATAGGTATAAAATAAGCAGACTTGGTCAATTTGTCCATTATAACCCAAACTACATCTTGTTTCTCCTTGATGTTTGAGAGAGCCGTAACAAAGTTCATCGTCACATGCTCCCATTTCTACTTCAGTACTGGAAAAGATTGTAATTCTCCAATTGGTCTATGATGTTCTATTCTGATCTGCTGGCATGTGAGGCATCCAGTTACATATTCAGCTATTTCCCTTTTCATATTTCTCCACCAATAACGGCTTTTCAAGTCCTTATACATTTTGGTACTTTTAGGGTATATGGTGTAGGTAGAGTGATGTGCTTCTTTCATTATTTCTCTCTTCAATTCTACATCCTTTGGCACATATAGTCTCGTTTTGTATTTTAAGGTCCCTCCTACATCCAAGTTGAATTCTAGAGCTTTGTCTCGTTCCATTCTACTCTTAATCACTTGGATATCTTGATCTTCTATCTGACCAACTTTAATCCTATCCATTATTGTTAGTTGTATCTTTAAGGTAGCCATTTTTGCTCATACTTCTTATATTAAAACTTCTAGTTTCAATTTGTGCATGTCTTCTAATAACTCCTATTGTGAAGTGATGAGAGTAGCTACATTACCCTGTTTCTTTCTACTAAGGGCATCTGCCATCACATTAGCTTTTCTTGGATGGTATTGTATCTCTAGGTCTTAATCCTTGTTTAACTCCAACCATGTCTTTTGTCTCATATTCAACTCTTTTTGTGTAAATATGTCGTAAACACCCCATTTTTGCCCTAATGATCAATAATAATAAAAAATAATTAATTTCCAATTTTTTCCTCTAATTTAGCAAAAATAGGAAAAATGTTCAAAAAATAAAAATAAATAGGAAAATACATTAATTTTGGAAAATAATTGCAGAAATGGCAATAAAAAGGATTAAATAATTTTTACAAATTTTTCAAATTCAAAAAAATATAAAAAAAATAAGAAAATCGCACTGCATAATGCAAATTGCGAAAATAATAAAATCGCGAAAGTAGGCTAGCTCAGTTGGTCCGGACCAGGATCAGGCGCGCGCGGGAGTGGGCTCGGTTAGGGGTTCGAAACGCGGGGGAAGCAAAATCCGCGTTTTGCGAAATTTTTCTTTGCTTGGGACACGTGTTAGCATTCGATTGGCCGAGGCGAACGCGCGCGCCGAGTGCATGATCGTCTTCAACCTCTGTTCGAGATCGCTGGCGAGGAGAAAAATCCGAATTTCGGCCGTTTTGATTAGATTTTTTTGCACAAATCCAACAGATCTTCAATAGAAATAAGATAAACATCATCTAATTGGAATTAAATCGCAACAAATCGATGGATTTGCACAAATCGGAGATGGGTTTTTAACCGCAAATCCGATTTCCTTCAATCGGTGGAAATCCAAGCTTATCCAGCTCGATTTCTTGCGCCTATAAATAGAGGATGAAGTGGAGAGGCAGGGGCACGGATCAAAAAGTGAGAAAAAAGAGAGAATTGAAGCCTCGCTGGAGTTCTTCAAACCGTGACCACCGATCAAATGTCGAGCAGCCACCATGAGGCATTTCTGAAGCAAACCACCGCCACAATTGAGTTCCTCACCCCCGAAAACCTAGGAATCGACACCTCAATTGCTTCGAAAGGCCACCGGAACGCCGTCAACGAACGTCTCCAGCCGCCGCGTCCGATCGACCCGACCGACCCGCGCACCCACCCGGATCCAGGTAAGTCGGATTTTGCGATTTTTTGTATTTATTTTATTTATTTTGAATTTATTTATTTACTTATTTGCTATTTATAATTCAAAAAAATAGAAAAAAATGTTAGAAATTAGATTATTTTTTTTAGGATTTAATTTAAGATGAATGATAAAAATAAAAATAATAATTACAATAATAAATAATAAAAATGTAGAAAATTTATAAAGAAAATAATAATAAAAAAAATTAGATTTTAAAATAGGATAGATAAAAATCTAGGAGAAAAGTTTTCAATAAAAATTATAAAAATTGATAAAAAAATCAATAAAAGTTTATAATAGTAGAAATGAGCTGAAAAATAGAAAAATGAAATTTTTATCACTTAGAAAAATCATTTTCTTAAATAAATCCAAAATTGGTTTTTTCCTTGAAATTATTTTTTTCAAAAAAATCAAATTATCAAACTTAAGCTTAGATTTTTTAGAAAAATTCTAAAATGGTAAAAACATAAATCAAAAGAAATTTCATAATTAAAATTCACAAACACACTAAAGTTTTTTCAGGAAAAGCGAACTACGACAAGTTTGATCTTGAATAGTATGTACATAGGCACCCATTTGGGGCAACCCTAAAAAAGGAATGAAAATCATTTTCTAGAATAATTCACTCAAAAATACAATAAAAGATAACGAGAAATAAATAAAAGACATTTCTAGATAAGGTTGAAATTTTAGGAGATTAGGGTGGTAACCTTAGGGTTTTAATAGGTTAGCCTCCGAACTTAGAAACTCTGGTTTTCCTTTTCCTCTTTTTACAAAAACGAAAAGAGGAAATCACGCTGATTAGTGGTCCAAATTAGGACTGATCTGCTCAATTAATCCTAATTCAATATTTCCCAACTACAGTTAAGTGGCGACTCCAAAACAAAATGAAATTCCTAACTCAAGTCGAGGATCGACATTAGATGAGCATAGGGTCTAGTATAGATCGGATTAGAAATGGAAAATAAAAAATTAGACTCGACATATGTATTTCAAGCTTTTGTGGTTAGTGAAAATTTTGCACTTTTCTCCATACAAGTAATGCTTCCGTAGCTTCAAAGCTAGTACTACAACTGCCAATTCTAAGTCATGAGTTGGGTAGTTCTTTTCATACGGCTTTAATTTTCAAGATGTACAAGCTATTACTTGACCACCTTGCATTAAAACACACCCCAACCTTTGAACTGTTGCATTAAAACACACCCCAACCTTTGAACTGAGGCATCACTATACATTATAAACTCTTCTCCACTCTTAAGCAAAGTCAAAATTAGCGCCAAAACAAGTTTCTCTTTGAGCATCTGAAAAATGGCTTCACATCTGTCATCCCATTTAAATTTCACATTCTTCTTTGTCGATTTGGTGAGAGGAGTTGCAATTTTGGAAAACCCTTCTACAAATCTCTTGTAGTAGCTTGCTAGACCCGAGAAGCTTCTTACCTCTGTAACTATCTTTAGTTTATATTAGTCTATTATTGCTCTCACCTGTTCTAGGTCCATGGATATCCCATCTCTGGTAACTACTAAGAAGATTACTTATTTTAACCATAATTCACATTTACTGAATTTGGCATACAACTTTTCATCTTGTAGCTTGCTCAATACCAGTCTCAAGTGTTCTTCATGCTCCTCAATGCTTTTAGAGTATATCAAGATATCGTCTATAAAGACTATTACAAATTTATCTAAGAAATCCTTGAATACTTTGTTCATTAAATCCATGAATGCAGCTAGTGCATTCATTAATCCAAAAGGCGTTACTAGAAACTCATAGTGCCCATATCTAGTCCTGAATACTATTTTCTGATTGTCTTCTTCTTTAATTCTTAATTGATGGTAGCCTGATCTCAAGTGTACTTTAGAGAACACTTAAGCTCCTTACAACTAGTCAAACAAGTCATCTATCTTAGGAAGAGGATACTTATTCTTTATTGTGACCTTGTTTAACTTTCTGTAGTTTATATAGTGTCTCATGCTTCTTTCCTTCTTCTTTACAAATAGGATTGGTACGCCTCAAGGAGCGACACTGAGTCTTATAAAACCCTTATCTTGTAGCTCCTGTAACTATTTCCGTAATTCTTCCAATTCCACTAGTGCTATCCTATAGACTGGTTTTGATATTGGTATTGTACCCTATACCAAGACAATGTTGAATTTTATTTCCCTAACTAGGGCTAAACTAGGAAGATCTTCTGGAAGCACATCAAGAAATTCCCTCACTATCGATACTCCTTCTATCTTAACTTCTTCACTAGCTTCAACAGATATAGTTGCTAGTACACTTTTTCCCCACATCTCATAAGTAAGCAATCTAGTGGGTCTTTACACTTCTAACTTGTATTCAAAATATCCATCCCTTGGTATATTAAACCGCACCACCATGTTGTGACAGTCAATGGTGATATGATATTTTGATAGCTAGTTGACATATAAAATAATGTCAAATTCTATCATCTCCAATACCAAGAGGTCTGCTGGCATTATCCTACCATGTATTTCTGTTCTCACTCCTCTACATATTCTACTTATTCTTCCTCTTACTCCCAAGGGAGTACTAACAGCCAGATAATCATTCATGTGTTCAACATTCAAAGCATATGCACATACAAAATTCTTAAACACATAGGATATAGACACATCGGTATTGAATAGCACATATGCATTGTAGGAGTGTATTAGAAGCATACCCGCAATGTTGCTGACGTTAGGAATATCCTGGTGCTACTACTGGTGAATGACAAATACTTTGGTAGGAACTTTTTGTCTAGGACCTCCTACTTGTGGTCTACCTACCTATCTTCTCACTGGAGGTCTAATTGCTTGTTAAACTAGCCCTATCTGATTTCTGATTTGTCCTTGAGGACAGTTAACTGCCTTATGTCCCATCTAGTTTCACACATGACAGAAGATTAGGGGGACTAACCTCTTAGTGCAATACCTTCTAATGTGCCCAGTCTTCCTACAAAAGAAACATACCCATCTAGCCATCTGCACTCTCTTAACTCATGAGGCCCAAAACATCTGGGACATTTAAAATTTGAGCTTATTACAGTGAGTGCCAAAGGCACTTGTCTGATCTGAAGAGGAGGGGTTATAGCACTCGGTGTTTTGATTTGCAACATATGATGTCTTTTATTCCTATCTTGTCCCATTCTACAAAAGGTAGGTCTTTTTCCTAGAGCTATTGTTGCTCTACGGCTCTTCTGTTCTTCAATAATCTTCTTATTCTATTTGAGATACTTTGCTTTGTCAACCATTCCAATATATGTATTTAGTTGAAAGCCCCCCCACTATAAGTTGTAGGTCCAAATCCAATTCTCTCAGGAACCTACTGGCTCAGGACTTATCTTCATTACATACATTTTCAGGAAGGAACTGAATGAGGCGATTTAGCTTTACCTCATACTCTTCAATTGTTTGGTTCCCTTGTTCACAATTGTAGTATTAATTCTCTATCCTGTCTCTAGAGCTACTAATGAAGTATCTTTGATAAAATAGCTCCTTAAATACAACCTAGTTTATGAATTCCCCTACAAGTTTGGGAACCGATGCCCACCATTTTGCTATAGTTTTCTTCAACATGAATGTAACATAATTTACCTTCCTATCTTCTAGTATCTGGAAGGCAGCAAATGTCTTCTCAATTTCTTGTACCCAATCCCCGGTCCCGATTGGGTCATCCACTCTAGGGTTAAATTACTTAGCTACTCTAATGAACCTATCAAAGCTGATGGGCTCATTGGCATTCCTAAGTTGTGGGACACTAAGGGCTTGGCGTTGTTGTGCCAATAGTCCCACCAAGTGGTTCATAGTATGCTGTAGCTAAACTGTCTCTTTAGCCATCTAACCTCTTTCCCTTTGTGGCTATGGATTCTAAACTTCCTTCTCATTGAGGTTGTCATGTCTAATACCCCTTGTAGCTCTCGATCTAGTGATTCTTCTTAGAGGCATTCTATTTAAGAAGAAACAACCGGATCTACTTAAGTTATTATCAGTCATGGTCAGTGTCATAGTGTGTAAGTATATACAAATAAACTACTACACATGGGTCTACTCATACATATAATTTAGCAGTTAGAATAATGCAAGTAAAGTAATAATACAAGAAAATAATTAAACAATTAAGGAAACGTCTCTTAGTTTACCCACTCTCTTCATGTCTCACTATCTTACAGATCAAGTACTTAATTTATCTAAAGATTATATCTTATGCTCTATTGTTTCAAAACTTATGGCTATTGATCATCACTTAGTTCTAAGGATCATTACCTAAGCTCTTTAGGATCAACGACTTATGCTCCATAGATTAAAACTTGAGTCATAAGGATCATTAACCTATTTTCTATAGATTCTAACTTAAGTCTCTAAAGATCATAAACCTAAATCTCTAATATTACCTAAGCTATAACGCCCCAAAACCTTGCGCCGCGCTACTGTTCGCCACGTGTCCTTATCCCATAAGAACACATTAAGGCTTTGAATCAACTCTGATACATTTTAACCTATAATTCCTATTTAAAACATTCCATACATCCCACAACTTCAAAATAAATTTTATAAATCCATATTAAACATCTAACTCAGCAGAAGTCTATAATCTCTAATTTTAACAATCTCTAATGATAATCTCTATTACATTCAATTAATGTAATTCCAAATTTTAATCACCATAATAGTAACGATAAGCATCTTCTTTGTCTCTCTGAGGTTCACTTAAACCCAAGTCATCTTCTAGGTGATCATCTCCTTCAACACCTACACCTAAAAAATATATTCCCTAAAGGGTGAGCTAATGCCCAATATGTATAACATAAGCACATACACATGGACAAACATGAACAATTATCGCATACATTATGTAGTACTTAAACATAGACAACCGTTTCATAATACAATTTATGTTTACAAGCAACAACAGGGTACTCATGATCCCCTTAATACACTTAACACATTGGAACATGATTTAGTGATGAAAACTGCCACAATGGGGCCTATACCCATGATCCCTTAATCCTTAAACTTGGTGATAGGAATTGCCACTACAGGCTCTACACCTATGTCCACTTAAACCACTTAATCCTAGTTGTGGCAACTGCCACTATGGGCCTCACACCCATGTACACTTAAACCTGGTGATGAGAATTGCCACTACGAACCCACACCTATATCTACTTAAACCTCTTAACCAACATTCAACCTAGATAATTTCCAAGCATGACTCCACTAAGATAATGTTACACAAGGATCATTGGGGTGCTCCTTAGGGATCTACCACTACAAGCCCTTAAGTTGAGCTAAGTATATGTAATGTATAACTTAATACTTCAATTCATTCAATTAAATCAAGTTCAATGCATAAATTAAATTAAACAAGCACAAAACAGCATACAAGTTACACGTACCTTGAATCATAACCTTAAACACTTCTAGTCTTGAACTTAAGCTAAATTGAAATCTATACATCAACAAACTCTTCTTAGTACTTAATCTCAGATTAATATCATCTCTTAATTCTCTTAATCATATTCATTTAAATTCTCTAAGGCCTTACTAGTTATCTAGGTCGCGTGGAAATTAGCTTAATTAGAAGTTAAATAAATATATAATTACATTATGTTTTACTCAACACGGCCATGTTAGAGGTTGTGTTGCTTAACACGAGCTAGTACACGATTATGTTTAGGGTTGTGTATCTTTCAGTATAAAATTTGGCTTTAACATGGTTGGAATATGACCGTGTTAGGAGGTCGTGTTTCTCTTAATTTAACACAGTTGAAACATAGCCTTGTTAGGAGCCCTTGTTACCCTTGATTCAACACGGTCATGGCCGTGTATCTATCGGTGTAACCTTCAAACTCAGCATGGTTGAAACATGACCGTGTTGGGAGGCCGTATATCTCTCGGTGTAACTTTTAAACTCAATATTGTCGAAACACGACCGTGTTGGGAGATTATGTTACCCTCGGTAATCTCCACAAACTCCTAATTCTTCATTCCAATTCCTCCTAAACCCAATTCTCTCTATCCCTAGACTTAATTTACTCTTTAAAACATGTAATTACAATTAAATTACACGAATTAGATCACTTACTTCAATAATTCCACAAATTGTATCCTTGAGCCATTGATTCCCATTCTTGTTTCATCCTTCCTCAAATTTTGAGTCTTAGATGAACAAGGTGAAATAACTTTCATAAATCTTAAATTCGGTATTCTCATTAATCATTTCATAGTAAAACCTTACCTTGTGTGATTGGATTGAACAAGTTTCTCTTAATCGTCTTAGGTTTCCTAAAGAGAGCATCTCCTCCTCTTTTTTGCTTTTTCATTGTGTAGTTATTGTAAAGATGAAAAGAGGAGAGCTAGGGTTAACATAGAGTATTTATACTCTAACCATAGAAAGACATATCTGTCCCTCAAATTTTTATGAAATCCCTGTCTTAGTCTTGGTTTTAAGTTATAATGTTATAACATATATATTAATATGTCATAAAAATTTAGGTATTACATCAAGTCACAATTGTAGAAGATAAACTCACCACTATTGGAGGATGATTGGTGTGTTGACACCATAGACTTGTTGTAAGACTTACCTATCTTTAAGGACTTGATGACTTCTCCTTCTTACTATTTTCTATTGGGCCGTCGAAGAAGACCTAGATCCTGGGTTTCAAATGGTTAAGGAGATTTTGATTTTGGGGTTTAAGGTAAAGAGAATTTTATGATTAGGAATATGTTTTTGCATGTGTGTAAAAATGTCTTACACACACACACACACACACACATATATGTATGTATGTATATATATAGTCCACCTAGATGTCTATATGGTAGTAAGTCATCTAAGTTTAAGCTAAAATTACACATGTTAAATGGCGGTTGGTTAGTGCTTTCACATAATCTAATGGATCATATTGAAGTTATGAGAGGTAGTAATAGTGAACATGAAAAATACAAGCTAGTAGTAAATTGATTGTTTCAAAGTTTAGGTATTTAATTGTAAAAAAAAAAAAAGTTAAGTTGAGATACCAAATTTGACATTAACTCTTAGTTTAATACTTGTGGAAAATAAAAGTCTTGCAGGTGAAAGATACAAGGTGGCACTATAGCTACCTTTGGTCACCCTCAGTGACCTAGAGCTTATTAGAAAAGCCTAGGGGAGTTGGCTTTCTTTAGGACATTAGAGCCTCACATTAGCAAAGCCTTGTTTAGCCCTTTAAATTTTAAGGGGTCAAATTGTTTAATGTTGAAGTTTTTATCGTTTTTGGGTTTCGCTTATTTGATCTTAATTTGGATTGGCTTTACTTAGGTTTGGAGTATAAAACACATAGATTAAGATGGTATTAAATATTTAGAAGTAAGTAAAAGTGGGTTACCTCTTTCTAAATGTGATTTAGAAGCTAAAAGTATGAGTCGATCTCTTGGTACTTTGTGATTCTTTAATTGGTTTAAGTCGGAAATTGGAAGAGAAAAGAAGTAAGGAAGAGAAAGACAAGGTTTGCACATGAAAGGGAGAAGCTTGTTAAGGGTTTTGCTTGGATCTGATTGGATTTGTATAGATATTTTGCTAGATTTTGGGGGATATTGTGTGTGCTTGAGATATGGTAAATATGTGATGATGTGAGGGAGTTAGAGTCATGCTCATGTCATCAAGTTGACAGTAGTGGATAACAATGGGATGGAAGGAAAGGGAATTTGGGCTTTTATGTGTGGTCTTATTTAAATGGAATGCACTTGGTCCATTGGACATTGGTTTAGGGCCTGTTTTGCATCTTTGAATGTATTGGGTTATTTTTTATTTCATTTTTGCCAACTCTTGAGTCCATTTAGTTCTTAGTCCTAATTTTATGAATTATGGAATTATTTTTATCCATCCATGCATTTCACTCATGTTTTAAAACTCGAACTTCAAGTTTTTTTTATTATAACGATAAATCTTAAATTCTTGGAATCATATACTTTTATCAAGTAAAATTTCTTATAGTTGAAAATTTGCAAAATAACTTTATAGTCATTTTGTTTAACTTTTGTGATTTTTTTTATGAAATTTGAATGAAAATCTAGATTATTTCTAAAAAGCCCTAAATTTAGCTATTTAGGAAAAACTAGGATATCACAACATAATACATTCTCATATTTTAAAAAGGGTGCACATTAATTGTTCTAGGTTCTCTTTTCTAAGTATATTTCAGCCAATCATATACATACATTTGTGACAATGAAATAAACTTCCATCATTATGTATTGATTTTCTATCTAAATGTTTGAATATTATTAGTAGGGATACATTTGAGAGAAGAAATTTGAGACAACAAATATTTATCTTTTAAAAATTGAGTAAAAAGTCATTTAAACAATCTAAAATCAACAAAGTTAAAAAAAAAAAACTATAATAACAAATCTTAGAAAATATTCATTAGCATAGAAACATTGGGAAAACATTTTGTAGAACTAAATGAAAATCTAGTATACACAATTGTTCTACTGAAAAGAAGAATATATGATATAACATAATAAAACTCTGAATAAGATTACACTACCATCATCATCCTAGACAAATTTGTCCCTCAACATAACTATTCCATTGAATTATAGCACCATAGAAATCATCTTTTCTCACTTCCATGACCATTACTATATTCTTTGAGGTTACAAAGAGGACTAAAACTTTTAATCCATAGTCAAACTATGTATAACTTATGTAGACAAGCTTAGATTAGGCATTAACTTAGATAAAATAGGTCAAATAGGTTAAATCGAAGTCAAGCTAGAATTAATAGAATTATCAATATGTTTTTCACATTTTGTCTCTTAATGTCAAGGTTTTAAATAAAATCAACACCAACATTGATAAATTCCATTTAAACTTCTATAACATGAGATGCCCTTTATAAGAAGGCTCTACAAGATTTCCTCTTTGTAATTATCTTTAATATTTTAATTTTGTTACACATAATTTTGAATTAGGAGGCCACATAAAATTCACATAATATAGAGATATGCTATAAGTAAGGGTTATTGTGTTACAAATAAAAATAAAATGCGATCCCATATTATCTAGGGCACATATATGTGTATGTAGTATAAAAAGGGACTATTGCTGTTCCGTATTAGTTTTTACATAGTTTTGCTAGACAAGTGTGCAATATATAAAAAAGGACTTTATTGGAACTTTAATTAAGCACTTTTTCAATGAAGTACATAAAAACATTGGCAAGACACAACTTCTTCACAAAAGTAAAATAAAGATTCAATGAACCAATTCCTTAAACTCTTACCGAATTTCCTTTGCCCATCAAAAGGTCCTTGTTTTCAACATCTTTATAACTTGTGTATTGTTGATGATCATTGCAGATATGTACAGTTGCATTAGAATCAAGCCACTAGTCAAATGACTTAAGAATTATTGTCGTGTGAAGGTGAATAATCAAGGCAATATGTAAATCTATAAACTTAATCAAGATTGCAACAAAATCACTATACTCTACTTAGAAGACTCTTTCTTTTACTTTAGAAGCTGAAATGTATGTGCATGGTATTCATTCTTATTGCAGTTATAGCACTTTTAAGTACATGATTGAAATTGCTAAAAGTAACAATCATGTCACACTTCCTAAACTCCACTTTGATATGAAGAGTTAAAAATTCTTTCTACAGTAATTTTTTTTGCCATATGCCAAAGTCATTCCACGTCCATAGGAGTTCAATGATTTTTAGTGCCACTTGAAGAGACTCCAAATTCTCAACCAAGCATCAAATTTAAAAGAGGACAACTCAAGGAATTAAAACAATACATCAATTTAAGCAATCGCCACAATCATCAAACTAGCACAAAACCTAAAGATTTTTGTAGAATGATATATTGTCCAGACCATTCTAACTAGTTGTTTGGATAAGTTGTCTAGATAAGGTCTAGTTTGGTCTTGGCATGATACTCTTGGATGATTGCACAAAAAATTCTAGACGAGTCAATGCTTGTATTTGATTAGTTGGTATTATATTTAATTACTTGTTGATTATATAAGAAAAACAATAAGGGATTTATAATCTTATCATGTCATCAACAACATAGGATAAGGTATAATTTATAATAACATCCAAAACTTGTTTTATATAAAAAAAGAATTCTTTGAATTAGATTTAAATATTTTAGCCGATATAAAGAAAAGTAAAATCCTGATATAATAATCATAATCATAATAATAATAATAGATAGTGATCATCATACCACTAACTCGGTAATTAAAACATATTTTCGCATATATACAAAAAAATAAAGCATGACAAATTAGCAAACAGCATGTAACAATAATTATGGGGCTTATCAAGATTGGTACAATGTACGTGCCATTTACTCTCGTCAAAAAGAGCATGCAGCCAAGACTCTAGGTCTAGGATAGCTCCGGGTCAGTTCAAGGACACAGTCGACGATAGGGATGAGGAAAGCGTGTAAATGAAGGAGACGTCACGGAAAAAGGCCGACTACCTTTATCGAAAGCAACTTTTTTCCAACTCATTTATACTCTCCACCATTTGCATTCCCCCAAACACCCCTTTCTTAAAAAGATTAGGTAAATATTTATTAACATTAGTGTATCTAAAATAAAATGATAAAATTAGAATTAAAAATTTTTCAAATTTATACATTGGATTTAATTTTCTTATTTAAAATTGATAATATGAGATATTAAAAAAATAAAAATATCTAAATTATAAAAAATTTACCAACTTACGATAGTTAAATGTCATTGGTTTATAAAATAAAAGATACACTTTAAATTTAGCATGTAACTAAAGAGATTTATTAATAAAAAATTAATTATTAAAGATACATATATTTCACACTTTGATATTATTATTATTATTATCGTGATATATAACAAAAAATAAACATATCACCGGGTTTCTTGTCAAATGAGCAACCCACAATAGGGAACCTTCCATTGCCCCTAATAAAATTGAAAAAAAGAAAAAAGAATAAATCTATTCTCCAGCGTACGATCATCCATCAACAGGATGCAAAAGCATATCCAACGGCTGATATAACCTGGTCCCACTACGAATACTAAACAATGGGACCCTTGGGAAACCACAACGAAACAGGGGGTAGAATTATTATTATTATTATTATTGGTATCGGTAATGGTAATGGTAATTGTACGCCTCTGATTTTTCTCAGTCAAATCAATATGTCAATTTCATAGACTTTTCAATTCCTATATATTCATTTCTCTCTCTCCCTGTCAAATCCTTCAAACCATATCTCCATTTTCCTCCTCTTCCCTTCATCTTCGAGCTGTAAGATTTTCGATTCGGTGGTTTGGTAGGGTCTTGATCACCCATCTGATCGGTTTGTTCGAAAGTTACGATCTTTTACACGAATTGCTGGAGACTTGCGGGTTTCGATCTTTGGTTTGAAGTATTAAAGAGTAAGAGAAGGGAAAGTTTGGATCTTTTTCATGTTTTCTGTTAATCCATGTATTTTGTTCATTTTTAACGTTTGTTTGTATGTATGATTAACGTGTTTTTTTTTTTTTTTTTGCATTTTCATGGAAATTTTGTTTTTGTTGATGTTTCTCAATTGTTGTTGGGGAGATTCAAAATTGAATTAAAGGTGGATCGTTTCTAGAATTTTCTCCCTGAAAAAAAAAGGGGTGAATGATAATAGAAGGAAATATAATTTCATAAATTCGATGGCGTTAGTTCAATTTAATTCCATGTATATGATGAATAAATTGTTTCGAAATTAATATGAACAAGAGCTATTTTAATAATGATTATAATTTTTTTTTTTTGGTAATAACTAATATGAATAGGAGTTTTGTTTAATAATTAATAATTAATATGAAAAGGGTTTTTTTAATAATTATAAAAATGATTTTATTTTTTAATTACTGTGCACCAACTTTTTTGATAAAGCATGGATTTATTTTTTTTAATAAAATTTAGTCTTTACTAGGTTTGGAGGATACGTTAAAGTGGCCCCAATAATAAATTGGTTAGGTAAGTGGGTTATTCAGGAAAGCTCGAGATAAGGCTCAACTTGTAGTTTATAATATGAAATGTCAATAATGTCCTGGCATATTACTTTTTATCTTTCTAAGTGCTCCTTTTAGTAAGGGTAATAAAGTCTTGGAAAAGTGCATGATATCTTTCCTTATATGACCCTCATTAAAATTAATTACCAAACCGTGTTGAATACAAGTTTCCTAAAAAACAACGTAATCTTGAATTTCCTTATTGGACATAGGTTACGAGATGGGTTTATGTAGTTATGTTGTAATCCGTTTGCTATAAGATATTGTCTATAAATTGTTGGACCCAATCACAGTAGGAAGATTGATTCGACGTCTTCCTTCGCTCTTGTCTATTGAGTTTTATAGAGAATTAAGATTAGTCTGATATTCATAATCGTAAGTTCTTGTGTTAATTGGTTCTTGTTGATTGAACATCGTAGTTTATACGAAGATGGGTTCTGAGCAAAACGATGGCACAAGTGTTCCTTTCTCCGAACCGAAGCTATGTGCCAACAATTGCGGCTTTTGGGGTAATGCAGCCACCATGAATCTATGCTCCAAGTGCTACAAGGACTTCTGCCTCAAGGAGCAACAAGCAGCCACGGCAAAAGCCGCGATGGAGAAGTCTTTGATGGTACAGCCCATAATTCATGAAGATAACGCGGTGGCGTCGGCCAGTTCCCCTGCAGAGGTTGCTGCTAGCGGTGCATCATCAAGTTCGGAAGCCCAGCCTGCAACCAGCAACGAATTGCAGGCGGAACCGAAACCGAAAGCAGCAAACAGGTGCGGCTCTTGCAACAGGAAAGTTGGATTGACGGGGTTCAAGTGCAAGTGTGGGATCACATTCTGTGGGACTCATCGATACCCCGAAAACCATTCGTGCACGTTCGATTTCAAGAGCGCGGGTCGAGATGCGATTGCCAAGGCAAATCCAGTAGTGAAGGCAGATAAAATTGAGAGGGTTTGATGATGGAGGATCTGGGGATGAGTATTTGCAGTTCTGCATATGTGAGAGTCAAGTCCTTTACTAGGAAGTTTCAGATTTTTTTTAAAATATTTGGGGCACTGCTAGTGATAAACAGGAAATCACATTTGTCATGGGTGTTAAAGCGATTTCAAGCAGTGTTTTGTGGTGCTTTATTAAGCTCTAAATTGAAATTAGTGGAGTGCTAGTTCCTTGTTAATTTCTATCATCTAGTGTTTTGCATTGGGCTATTTTAGTTCTAATCGTAAAGTTTAATTGCAAATTGAAATTAATGGAGTGCTAGTTCCTTGTTAAGTTCTATCATCTAGTGTTATGCATTGGGCTCTTTTAGTTCTAATCATAAAGTTTAATGTTTATATATTTTGTTTTTTCTTTCACAAGGGTAGCTGTGCAATCTATAGTGAAAAGCAATCGAGTAATATGATCATGGTCCTTAATTAATCACCTAAATCTCAAATCTTTGTCAGGATGCATTAACGTACTTTAATGTATGGAATATGAATCCTTTCAGTTCCATGGTGATGAGTAGGTTCGTGTTAAATATTTCAAGCAGATCTGGATTTGTGTTACCCGCTTGAAGAATATTTTGAAGTGAATGTCTTCTCTGGAGACTTATACTGCTTAGACGGTAAGATTGAGGGGGGAGCGGTTACGGCTGGCAGGATGTCAGATTTTACTTCCAGATCCTACTTTTGTGTATTATTAAATATTATAAATAATAAATAATAATATATATTTTTTGTTAATAAATATTTTAGTAAAAAAAAGAAAAAAAAACTTTAAATTTATAAGTTAATAATTCTAATGATCTCTCTCTCATTTTATATTTATTTATTTTTTTGATTTATTAAGCAGTGAGATTATATAAATTTGAACTAATGATAGTAATTTTTTTAATCTAACAAATTTTGTTGTAGGTTAAATTTATTTTGTATATAAAATAATGTAAGATCATATACAAATTATTATTTTAAATATGATATAAATTTAAAATTTATAAAAAAATTTACAAATTTCTATATCAAATATCTTAAAGGTTTTACAAAATATAAGTTTGTTTCAAGATGCTACAATAAGTTTTGGTTTTAAAATTTGATAACTTGTATCTTCCACGATAGTATATGAGTGAAGTTTCATATCTTACTCATTATGTACTAACTATATATTATATAAATTCTTTTGGGAAAAAAAATAAGAAGATTTAAAGGAATGAAGAGCGTAATATGGGCTTCTACCTTAAGAATGTGTAATTTTTTTTCTCCTAACATGTATTACAACTACGGAGAGAGAAATCAAATTTGATCTATTCTGTTAGGAGATTAGTATTCATGCAATTAGATTATAAGGCCTTAGCTAAGTATGTTTTAAGTTAAAAATATTATATTTGTTATAATCAATATTATTGATTAAAAACTTTTACAAAATAGATAATGATATATTTGAACTCATACCTTTTATATATATATATATATTAAAATATAGGTTTTATGGTAAGTATAAAATACAGAAATATTATACTCTACCCTATTTGAGCATATTCTCAAAAATAGGAATTAGAACCTATTTTATGATTTTCATCATCCACCTAGATTCTATCTAACTTTATTGGATAGAGTAGGTTTTAAGCTACAACAAAGTTACTTCCATTCCTCTAATTAAACCTACATAGGTTCATTTTTCTCTCTTATCTCTCTTTGGATTTTTTTTCCTTTAATATTCCCTTCTTTTTCTTACATATAAATCTTATCTTGATATTATGTTCAACCATCAATAATCTAGGTATAATTGCTAAGACCTATATATATATTTCACAATGAAAGCTGCGTTTTATTTAGCAAAAAACTCTCAAGCAATCCTAGAACTTTCTGTGATTTACCATTTAGGTTTAACATTTTAAAATTCAAGGATATTTTTAAATTGAGTAATATGAATTCATTCATCAATTAACTTTTTCACTCAGCTTATAAATATGGCAAACTTTATTTTTTCGGTTATAAGGGTGACATGTTATGTAAGAGTCTTTAAAAATACGAGACGAGAATTTTATGAGGGTAGATAAATTGGGTTTTATCAAATTTCATAAAAAAATTATCGATTTTAGGTAAATTATATGAATGATGAATAGATATACATAATAATGTAGTAAATATGTGCAAGAAAAGTAAAGAAAAAGGATATAGAAAATCGAGCCTAAGTTTTACTATGGAGCCTGGGCCATTCTCTTTTCTTTATGATTGCCGATCACATCCTTGAGGGGACTTCGTACCACTTTCTTGATAGTTAAAGTTTTGGCTTAAAAAATGAAATATATAAACACAATCTTCAAGGACAATTAATGACATAGTACTTTTTTAAAATTACAAATAAAAGCTCACTTTTTGCACTCTATTCTTTTAGTGAATAGAAATAACAAATTTAGAACAATGGGACAAAATAATTAAAGAATATTTGAACGAAAATATAATACTTGTTTATGCTCAATTTAGTTCATCTAATTTACCTATAAAAGACTACTTATATGTATTTAAATAAGTTTAATTGCTTTAAGAAGGATGGAATTCATTGAATGTAGTTTGCAAATTGATAATAGTTGATTTATAGGATGGCATTCAAATGCTTCTTTAGGCCATTTAAATGTCTTGACAAATCAATAGGCTATTGAAATATCTAAAATAGATCGTTTGACTTGGTCTATTGAAAATGACCTAAAAGGCATTTTAATGAAAAGCTTTTCTCGTGCTATTCAAATGCCTCCTTATCCCATTGGTTTTGTTAAACTCCTCCAAATCATATAGAATTCAGTAGCTCCTCTTGTGTTATCAAAATGGCTTCATTTGACCATTCAAATGACACAATAAATCTTTTCCCAAAAGCCTAATTTTAGCTTCGATGTGCTTGGTTCTTCCTATGTTATTTCATGGGATCACATATTTTGCATGTTAAATAAATAACTGAGCCAAATTAATCTCTCTTTCAAAAATGCTTCTATATATAATTGGCACTCAGCTTTATCTTGTGAAAATTAATCCCAAACCTACCAGCTTTGAATCTGAATCCTAATTTTTTTTTGTTGTGGATGGATTGTGAATCATAAATCAAGAGTGATGATGCTGAGAGTCAATGTGAAGAGGATCATTGATTTAGGAACTGTTAAATTTTTTATTAAATTATTTATATAATATATATAATAATATTGCTTTATTACATTAATTATTACTATCCAATTACAAGCTAACATGCCATGATTGAAATTAATACATAAATATAAAACATAGGTAATATGTTTATAAAAAGAAAAAATACAAGCTACTTTTTTTTTTTTTTGTAAAAACCACAAAACAAGGATCATGTTTATGTAATTTTCCTTATTCTTTTTTATTTTTTAATTATGGATTAAGAGTTTTTGGTACCATGATAACCGATTGATTGGCGGGAGCGACCATATTTAACTAATAAGATTAAATAGCAATGATAACAAAAGCATGAATTTCTGCCAACAATAACCGAAATAGAATCAACTCGCTACTAAATCCTACAATGCTACCAATAAGTTCTCTATATATTCAAGTAAGAATAATAATGAAATGCTCAGGATCTTTTCCTATCTTAGTGAAAAAAAAAGGGGTGAAAGATAATAGAAGGAGATATAGTTTCATCAATTAGATGGCATTAATTCAATACAATAGGACCTTTTTTTCCTCGAAAAACTATAAGAATATGGAAAATTTTAGCATGTATTGTATGACACTTATCAACAAATCAAATAAAAGGGATTTTCCTTTTTGTAAATTTATTTTTTCATATAGCATTTGTAAATATTCTATTTTTGTTCCTAATCATTAATAATGATTAATTTACAATTTTTAATTTTTATTTTTTTTTCTAATTTAGAAAAAATAAGGAAAAATATTTAAAAAATAAAATAAATAAGGAAAATGTATCAATTTTGAAAAATAATAGTAGAAATAATAATAAAAGGGATTAAATGATTTTTACAAAATTTTAGAATTTCAAAATAATATAAAAATAATAAAAATTACAACGCATATATACAAATTATGTTTAATAAAAAAATGAGAATGTGGGCTAGCTTAGCTGGTTTGAACCATAGCCTAAGGCGTGTGCGCACGTGCACGGGGGGGGGGGGGGGGGCGGTCTTAAGCGAGTATGAATCGCGGGGGACGCATTTCGCGTTTTGCGATTTTTTTTCTTTTTCTTAAGCCACATGTCAGCAGCTGATTGAACAAGAGAGACGCATGCGCCGAGCGTGTGTTCATCCCCTACCTTTGTCTAAGATTGGTGCCAACGCGGGAAAATCTAAATCCGGCCATTTTGATTCTATTTTTTTTGTACAAATACACTAAATCTTTAACCAAAATGAGATAAACATTATCCAATTAGTATAAAATTGTAACAAAATCAAAGATTTGCACAAATTGAAGCAAATTGGAGATGGTTTTTTTCAATCGAAATCTGATTTGTCATAATTGGAGGAAATTCGAGCTTATTCAGCTCGATTTTTAGTACCTATAAATAGAGCACGATGTGGGGAAGCTAAATCACAGATCAAAAGAGAGAAATGAGAGAAAATGAGAGAAATTGAAGCTTTACCAGAGTTCCTAAGCCGCGACCGCTAATCACCACCCTTCGAACCACCACTTTGAGAGGTTTTTGAAGAAATCAACCACCACTACTGGATTACCCATCCTCAGAAAGCTCGGAAGCCGCCTTCAAACACCTCGAAAAAGTCATTGGAATGTTGCCGGCGAGGACCTTCAACGGCCATGATCCAACCCAACCGATCCAATCCAACTGACTCAACTTGCAAACCACGCCAGTACCTAGGTAAGTTAGATTTTTTCGTTATTTATTTATTTATTCATTTCTTTATAGTTCGAAAATAAAAAAAAAACAATATTAGGAAAAGTGGTAGAATTTAAATTAGTTTTTTTTTTTATGTTTAGTTTAGAATAGGTAAAATAATGAAAATTATAAAAAATATAAAATAATAAAAATGTCAAAAAATATTAAAAAATAATAAAATAAAAAATAGATAGATAATAAACAATAAAATAATAAAAAAATAAAAATAAATAAAAAATAAAAAAATAAAAAAATAAAAATAATAAAGTAGGATTAAATAGAGGAAACTTCCTAATAAAAAACAATGAGTCATTTTTATCACTTAGAAAAATTTTCTTAAATAAATTAAAAATTAGTTTTCCTTAAATTAAAATTTTTAGAAAATAAAGCTAAAGCTTAGATTTAGATTTTTTTTCAAAAGTCTTAAAAATGATAAAAATGTAAATACGAGGTATTTTCACAATTAAAATTAATTAACCCACTAAAGGTTTTTACAAAAAGCGAATTACAGCTTATTTGATCATGAATAATAGGTACGTAGGCATCCTTATTGGGTAACTCTAAAAAAAAAAAATCATTTTCTAAGTTGTTACAATTTGTTTTACATGTATCTAAAATAGTAAAAATAATATATATATATAAATAAAAATAAAAAAAAAGATATTAGAATATAATTTAGATTTCAAAAGAATAAGGTGGTAACTTTAAGGTTTTAATAGGTTAGCTCTCAAGTCCAAAATATTTGGTTTTACTTTTTTTTTTTTCAAAAATGAAAGAGGAGATTTTGTCGACTAACAGTCCACATTAGAATTAATCCGCTCAATTAGTTCTAATTCAATAATTTTTTCTTAACTTCAGTTGGATGGCGATTAAAAAAAAATAAATTTTTTAATTCAAATCGAAGATTTATATTAAATAAGTATAAGATTAAATATAAATCAGATTAAAAATATAAATAAAAAAAGCAAAAATTAGACTCGATAGCATTGAATCAATATCTAAAAAAGTGAGAAGACATGATCACAAAATCAATTAAGGTGATCCTAATATTAAAAATTAAAATGGATAGGTATTAGGTAAATGAATTATTTTTAGAAAATATAGCCAAGAAATGCATTGTCTTGTCTATTATGTATGATATGTCAATCATGTCTTGATATATTACGCTTTTAACCTTTTTTCTTTTTCTTTTTTGCCAAATGCTTTTTAACTTTATGTACTCTTTTAATAAGGGTAATAGTGTCTTTTGAGTGTCCCTCGTGCATAATTTCTTTCCTTATATGACGATTACATATATACCAAACCGTGTTGAAGACAAGTTTTCTAGTAAGCTAACGTAATTTGAATTTCCTAACTGGAGAAAGGTTGCGACACAGATTTATGTAGTTGTATTATAATCTGTTAGCTATAAGATTTTGGCTGTAAATACATGGACAAAGTCGCGGTAGGAAGATTAAATCAATACCTTCCTATGTTGTTGCCTATTCAGCTTTCTAGAGAATAAGAATATACATAGTCTGATATTCATAATGATCGTAACTTTTCTGTGGTGATTGGCTTCTGTTGATTGAACATCACAGTAATACAAAGATCGGCTGTGAGCAAAACGATAGCACGAGTGTTCCCTTCTTCGATATAAATCTCTTACATTTTAGGACTTCGTAGGTAGCTTTTCCTAAACATTATTAGAGTTAAAATTAGTTTCTACAGTTCAGATAGTGGGATTTTTTTTTTTTTTTTGCAAAGAAAGAAAAAATAAAAATAATTTGGAAACATTTTACTCGAGATATTAGTTTTTCACGTTTTGCTACCAATTTAGAAACCGAATTTGTTAAAGATAAAGCCACAAAACCAAGTTGCAATATTAATTTGTTGAAATTTATATTTAATTTTTCACACTAATTGCAATTTTATATTTAAGTATTTATTGTGACATTATTTTATTGATAATAAAACTTACATATGTATTAAATTTAATTTTAGTTTTTATAAATCATAGTTAAATTTCAATATATATATATATATATATATATATTTCATAATGAAAATATAAAAAAGTTTTTTTTAAGCCTCTCACAAAATGTATAGGTCACTATTAATCATTTTTTCTAAAATTTAATGTTTTTCTTCTATTGAGTATTAGAAAGTGTTGTAAGTATACTGGTTAATGAAATCCTTTTGTATATATATAAATTTAGGTAAAACCTTGCCTTATACATAAATATTGGTTTGAATCATATTTATCAGTAAAAATAAAAAATTACTTAAGAGATTATCACACCCAAGAGGTACTAGGAATAAACAAAGTAATATTGAATAAGTATAAAAGTAAAAAAAAAAAAAATTTTGAAATTATATATTATAACATATATGCATTATGATTATAATAATAAACTGATATTTTTTTTCCCAATAATTTTAGTATTAACTTAAATAAGGTAATTAAAAGAGATCCTCTTATTACGTGGTTTTACGCCGTCCATGAGCACGAGGAAGAACACTCCCATACGCATACTTCACTTAGTTATCGAGAAGACTCAAGATTCCTATGGGACTCTTGGAGCCATTATATGACTAAAATCTTAAGCAATTATTTATGTAAGTCGCAAACAAAGTAGGGACCAATTCAAAAACAACATGAAATAGGAAACAACATAAAAAATATCTGGTGGCCTGCATATGAAATTCAACAGGTGATGAATGACCATAGGTTTGAAGCCGGTGCAAAGTCTTTCATGCACACAATCTTCTAAATGTCACCATACTCGAATGGGAATTTATTTGTTTGTTCCTCATCCACTGCTTTTGCATTGGATTTGAACCTCTTTCCACTGAAGTCATATCGAAGTTTCCACTCCCAAATGGGTTTACCAAATGTTCCCATCTCCATCAAACAAAATTCGAGCCATGCATAACTTATTTGTTAGAGCAATCAACATTTCGACTCCGAAAGTTTTTCTATTTTTACGGTCTTATTGCTGAATCTTTACGTAAGGTAAAAGTACCATCACTTGTTTATACTCTCAAAGCCCGAAAATAACTTGTAAAATCAAGGAAGTTTAATAAACTTCATGAAATTTTAAAATCTCTTCCTTCTTTTTATTTTGTTAATATTTTATAGATTAATAATATGTACAAAAGAAAATATAGTATAACATTAGTTTTGCTAAAAGTAAAGAGAGTAGGGATAAGAAGATAATACAAAATGTATAGAGGAGTTCAATTATTCTTGCCTTCTCTTCTCTCTTCCAACTTGTATATGTAGGGATCTGACTGTTGTAGTCATGTGTATACTACATGACTCTCACGCTTAACATGACCTTAGAGAAATGATATTGAGATGACATGTGAAGAATGATTTGGAGAGAATGATGGAGAGGAAAAACATGTAGCTTCAGTGTTTCAAATGGTAGTGAAGACGATTTGATAGAGCTAGGTGGGGAGCTAGGGTAGTTAGAAGATTAGAGGAGACCAAAGTTGAATCACAAGCTCAATTCTACCCTAGCAATGTTGAGAGGGAAGCTGGGGTTAAATTAAGGTAGATAGAGCATAGGGTGTCCATTAGGGATTATGCATGGGAGTTTTTAGAGCTACTGTTGGAGATTTCCAACATGAGTGGTGGGGATGTTGTGTTTGAGGGGCTATGGTAGTGGGTTAGGCCGAAGTAGAGTTGTAGAGGCATGAAATTCAAACCTTTGCTTTAACCATGGCTATGGCAAAGGCTTAATAGAGTTTAAATTAACTAAATGCTTTGATATGGAGGTAAAGGTGTGAGGCCATGGAGAAGGTAGGGAAGCTTCATAAAAGATGGAAGCAAGACCAAGAAGGAATGCAAAAGCCTAATTTAAGAAAGGTAAGGCTCCCATAAATGAGAGTAAGCTGCCAAATAAGTTCTTCTACTTGTTATGTGTTAGGGGCCAAAAAGCTAGAGATTGTCTCGTTTGAGAGAGGTTGGGTGGTTATAGTAGTAGTAGAGGAAGAGGAGGAGGCCTAAACGAGATATAAGCTTAGGGTTTTGCAACCATTTATCTCAATACAATGTAAGCCCATTATAGAGTTTAGTGACCTTCTTTATGTATGTCAAATCCTTTATAGATAGTGGCCAAAGGATGAACATCCTAGTGGATACTAGAACTTTAGACCCATTCATCACTACGGAGTTGGTAGAGCAGTTAGGCTTCAAGGTCTGGAAAGCCTAAAGCAAGCTGAAGATATTGATTTTAGAGGAAGTTCCTACTATTGATGTAGCCTAAGATATTGAGTTTAAATTAAGTGGAATAGAAGAGTGAAATTTGAAGTAATCGCATTGGACAATTATGAAATGGCCATTGGTATGAGCTTCCTTGACTAGGTCTACACCCAAATTTTCTTACCTACAAACTGCATAATGACAATGATGAAAAGTGGTAATGTATGGTCTTAGTCAATTGTAACTCTTGTTGGCTCTTTAAGTTTTTATGCTCTATGTAGGTGGCTCGCTAGATGATACTAAGGAAACTCAATGACTAGACATTGAAGAGTGTAGTCTAGAAGGCATTAAGGGCGCCTAAGGTGAAAGGGGAGACCTAAGCTAAAGTACACAAAAAGCTTCCCAAGTGAAACCACCTAGAGAAAAGGTAGCCAAGGAGGAGGAAGAGCTCGAATCAAAAGCAAATATTTTAAGGCAAGAGGTGGAGGGTTAAGATCTTGGCAAAGTACTAGAGCAAAAGGTCTAACTTAGGATCCTTAGGCTAAGTTAGTATTAGAGCAGGTAGGCTAAATTTGGAAGTATTGGATGAAGGTTGTGTAACTCTATAGGAAGGGATGAAAGATATATACCCCAAATCGTAAGAATCTTCCTATGAAGATTTTAGAGTGATACCATAATCTATAGGAGCAAAATTATCCTAGAGTCTACCTTACCAAACACTGCGTAAGTGGAGGATAAATTTTAGTAGTTGAAGATGTTTAATGACATAGAAGCTTTCATGGAAACTTATTCTGTTTTCAATTTGAGAGACAAGAGGCTCGAATAACTGTTAGAAGAAGGATTATTATGAATATTAAGCAAGAACACGAAAGGGAAGTTGAGAAAATCCTTTAATGGTGCTTGACTTGAAGCTTGTACCCACAAGCTTGCTTAGAGTACCTAGTATAGTGGAAAGGTTAGCATGAAAATAAAGTAATCTAAGAAGCCGCAATAGAATGTGCACCCTTTAGCACTTGGTGAATTGTTTTATCAAGGAATGCCTGGCAAAGAGGGCATCGCTGATTTAGGTAGGAGAGAATGTTAAGGGTTTTTTTTTTTTCTTTCTCCTAAGCCCTTTTTTCTATTTGCATTTTCTTTGTATGAACATGTCTTTATTAGGTATTGCCCATAAATTAGGCTTGGTCTATTTCTTTAAGGGCTTATTAACAAGTCTTTTTAACTAAGTTGGCTTTGTAGGTTTCTCCCTTACACTAGATGTTATATAGGTGAGGGTGCTAAAAGATTTACATTTTCTAACATTGCTTCTCTTGGAAGCTAAATGAGAACATGGGTAGTAGTATGCTAGAAAGACATGAATTTTACTCTAAGGTTCAATGTAGCAAGTGGTTAATAGAGACTCAACCAAGTTGGATAAATGTATAGGTTTTTAAACTACTCAAGAATAAAGTTCATCCTAATGGGAGAGATTTGAAGTGACTTTCATCTATAAGTTCTGTCATAGATGTGCACTCTTCGACTTAGGACCTCAATTTTATTTAACAATTTTTAGGTAGAAAAAAAGTGGCTACTTTTAGGTATTTATTTCAAACCTGTATTGCAATATGATTCATTGATGCGACTACTTGACAGAAAAAGGTGTTATAGCATTAAATATGTATCTCACTTCATCAAGAATATAGAGGATGTTGAACATTATGTCTCGACATCTTCATTGCATCAAAATTTGTTGTAATTATTGGAAAGGAGTGAAGCATTGAAGGAGGGCAATAGAGCATAACTATAGATGAGGATAGCTTTTAAGTTATAATTAGATGACACTTACCAATATTCTCAAAATAGTCAAACCTCGAAGAAATAATTGAATTCCCATTATTTCGTCTACTTATTGTATCAAATTCTTTGATGTTTTAAATTTACAATGTTATAAATAACATGAATCATGATAATCTTTCACAAATTGTTCCTAGCAACTGGCAATAGACCTTCTCTTAATGTCCTAGCGTTAAGATCAAACATGTCTCTATAGTTGGCCCATGAAAAATGCTAGCAAGAACTAGAAAGTAGCTGCTTAGTTTATATGGTGATGGTAACAATTCCCACTATTGAATTTCACTCCTTAAAAGCTTAATCGACATTAATATTAAACCAACCATTATGAAGAAAACATTTAAATATCATTTTATATTGAGCTTTTTAAACATGCCAAAGTGAAAAACTATTTCTATATAGCAATACATAGTTGGCTTGTACCAAGATAATGTTCCAATTGTGTCTTGTTATTCATATATTGTCATGTATGATTAAAAGGAACAAAGCAATGTTCATATTAAATATTTTATGTATAGTAACATATGATTGGTTAAAATGCATATGACAACATCATTTTACGGTTTTATTGCTAAATCTTTATGTAAGGTAAAACTACCATCACTTGTTTATACTCTCAAAGGTGGAAAATAACTTGTAAAATCAAGGAAGTTTAATAAAATTTATATTAAAATTTAAAATCTCTTCCTTCTTTTTATTTTGTTGATAGTTTATAGATTAATAATATGTACAGAAGAAAATATAGTATAACATTAGTTTTGCTAAAAGTAAAGAGAGTAGGGATAAGAAGATAATACAAAATGTATAGAGGAGTTCAATTGTTCTTGCCTTCTCTTCTCTCTTCCAACTTTTTTATGTAGGGATCTAGTGTAGTCATGTGTGTACCACATGACTCTCGTGCTTTACATGACCTTAGAGAAATGATATTGAGATGATATGCAAAGAATGATTTGGAGAGAATGATGAGGAGGAAGAACATGTAGCTTTAGTGTTTCAAATGGTGGTGAAGATGATTTGATAGAGCTAGGTGGGGAGTTGGGGTAGTCAGAACATTAGAGGAGATTAAAGTTGAATCATGAGCACAATTCTACTCGAGCAATGTTAAGAGGGAAGCTACATAAGGTGTCCATTAGGGATTATGCATAGGAGTTTATAGAGCTACTGTAGGAGATTTCCAACATGAGTGGTGGGGATGCTGTGTTTGATGGGCTATGGTAGTGGCTTAGGCTGAAGTAGAGCTGGAGAGGCATGGAATCTAAACCTTTTCTTTAACCATGGCTATAGTAAAAGCTTTATAGAGTTTAAATTAACTAAATTCTTTGATATGGAGGTAAAGGTAGGAGGCCATTGAGAAGGTAAGGAAACCTAAGAAAAGATGGATGTAAGTCCAAGAAGGAATGCAAAAGCCCAATTTAAGAAAGGTAAGGCTCCCATAAATGAGAGTAAGCTACCTAAAAAGTTCTTCTACTTGTTATGTGTTAGGGGCCACAAAGCTAGAGATTGTCTCGTTTAAGAGAGGCTAGGTGGTTATAACAGTAGTAGAGGAAGAGGAGGAGGTTTAAATGGGATATAAGCTTGGGGTTTTACAGCTGTTAATCTTAATACATTGTAAAAACACTAAAGAGTTTAGTGACCTTCTTTATGTATGTCAAATCCTTTATATATGGTGTCCAAAGAATGAACACCATAGCGGATACTAGAGCCTTGGACCCATTCATCTCTAAGGAGGCAATAGAGAAGCTAGGCTTTAAGGTCTAAAATGCCCAAAGTAAGTTGAAGATAATGATTTTAGAGGAAGTTCCTACTATTGATGTAGCTTAAGATGTTGAGCTTAAATTAAGTGGAGTAGAAGAGGGAAATTTGAAGTAATCCTATTGGATAATTATGAGATGGCCATTGGTATGAGCTTCTCAACCAGGTCTACACCAAAATTTTCCTGCCTACAAACAACATAATGACAATGATGAGAAGTGGCAATGTATGGTCTTAGTCAATTGTAACCCTTGTAGGCTCTCTAAGTTTTTATGCTCTATGTAGGTTGCTTGCTAGATGACATTGAGGAAAATCAATGTCTAGACATTGAAGAGTGTAGTCTAGAAGGCATTGAAGGTGCTTAACGTGAAAGGGGAAACCTAAGCTAAAGTACACAAGGAGCTTCCAAAGAAAAACCACCTAGAGAAGAGGTAGCTAAGGAGGAAGAAGAGCTCGGATCAAAAGCAAACATTTTAAACTAAGAGGCGGAGGGTTAAGAGCTTAGCAAAGTACTAGGGCAAAGCATGTTACACCTAACCTATGATCCTCAACCTAAGTTGGTATTAGAGTAGGTAGGCCAAATTTGGAAGTGGGTAACATACTTAAATGTAGTTTTTTTTTTTAAATTACGAAAATATTGTAACCATAAAACATATTACAAACATAGGTTTTGAAGTAACGTATCCTATATGTGACTTTAATATAAAAAAAAATTATGATGAAGGCGCAGACTGCATATACGCCTTTAGTACAATTTGTACTGAAGGTACGAACTTCAAGCATCGTTCGTGCCTTCAATACAACCCTTCCCAATCCTCACCGTCCAATCATTTATTCGATTTATCCTCACCATTGATTTATAAACACATGATAAAAGTACGAAAACTTAAAAATATAAATATTGAAACATAGAAACACACAAAAACATAGAACACATACAAAAAACCCACTAACACAAATGTCATTTTTCTCTTGTTCGCACGTAGGAAAGAGGAATAAGGAGTGATTTTGCATAGGAAAGAAAAGATTTGCCCAGATCTAAGTATGTCTGAATAGTTGTGGTATGTTTTTTTTAGAAAAGTTGGAGTTTTTATATCTATTTTGAAGTTTTTTTTTTTTATTTGTGTTTAAGTTTTATTATCTATGTTTGCATTTGATATAAGATTTTAGAAAAATTTTAGTATAATTATATATTTTGTGAAGAAGATTACTCGATATTATTAGATTATAATTTATTAAATATTATTTATATAGATATTACATGCATAACATGTAATATTAATTTTTGTATTAGAATGATGATTGGCTACTATAAAGAACATGAATTATATAGAATGTAGAATAATTGTTATAGTATTATACGAAAATTTTGAAATATTTGGAGAAAAAATATAATTAAAAAATAATTTTAAAAAATTGAAAGAAAATTGGTTTGGAAATAATCAGACGAAAATTGAAATTGAAATTGAAATTAAAATTACAATTACAATTAAAATTGAAATTGAAATTAAAATGATAAATGACAGGTAATTTATTTTTTTATAAATATTATTCCGAATTATTTTTTTGTATAAATATTTTCGAAAATTATAATAAAATTATTGTGATGAAAATTTTTAATATTTGAAATGTGAAGTATTTTGTATAGTATTATGAAATGATATGGAAATGATTAGAATTTATAGTAGCGAAAATGTTATTAAAAAATAACATCTAACACATTTTTAGGAAAAAATCATTTGCCAATAATGGGGAAAAATTTTAATGTTTGAAATATTATGGAAATTTATTATTTTTTCTGGAAATTTTTAAAATGTTGTTATTGGAAATTGTCGTATTTATGGAAAAACTTATAATTTATATATACTATGGATAGGGGAAAAATGACTGATTACGTGAAGTTGATGATATATGCATTTGGAAATATTGTGGCTGGTAATTGGGGGCTAGAGTATGATAAGGATCCGGTAAAGAAGTTGAAAATGAAGAAAAACGTCAGGTACAATGAATTTGTATACAGAATATGTCGCAGCATCGGAGTTAATTCAATCAAAGTGGGGGTTGAGATAATATATAGGCATCCTATGTTCCATGTGGGCAATACATGTTATGCGTTGATGGCAATTAAAGACGACGAAGATGTTGAAAATTTTATTGAAACGGTTGAATTATATGGAGATCGTGGCATACAACAATTATTCATCAAAATTTCTGACAATTCAGGAGGACCCTTGGTAAGGTAGACATTCGATATAAGCAATCGACCATAGTCGTCATATCACATTGCAGAAATGCAAGTAGAGCTATCAACATTTCAATCCTCAATTCTAACCTCGATAGAAGTGAACGATGAGGATGAAATAGATAAAGCAGTTACTTTAGTATTATAGTGACCAAAGACACGGGATCCGTACATGGTTCATGTGGGAGCGGAGGCTGCAACTGGCACTGATGGTGGAATGAGTGTTGAGCAGGCGAGCAGCTATAACGAAGAGAGTTCCAATGAGGAAAATGAGGAGAGTGAGAATGAGGGAGATGAAGTAGCAGAAGAAGAGTCTCCAACCGTACATACCTACTCGAGACAGCCAATATATTGAGCAGAGCAAACTGAACCACCTACCATGCCAGTGAGAGATCCTATTCTGTATTATAATTATGGGGGCGATAGTGGTTCCATTTATTTTGAGCAGGAGCAAACTGATATTTGTAGTGGTTCGAGCAGCAGTGGTGATTTTTATAAGGGCATAAGATTTAGGACGAAAGCAGATGTCATTCAAGCAGTGAAGTCTTACCATGTGAAGAACCATTGCAACTTCACTGTTGTAGAGTCTAACCCACTGTTGTGGTCTGTTTATTGTTTAAGAAGGGATGACAATTGCAAATGGAGGCTTAAGGCCCTAAAGAAGAAGTTGGAAGGGATGTTTGTGGTGACGAGATTCGAAGGTCCATACATGCAATAACCCACTGATCAGTCAGGATCACCTATGGCTGGATTACAATCTCCTTGCCACCAATTTGTAAATCTTTTTAGAGAGAATCCTGATATGAAGGTGGTCGAGCTGACTTCTGTTGTCGAACAGGAATTTGGCTACAAGATCAACAGGAGACGGGTTTGAGAGAGAAAGAAGCAGGCCATCGAGCTCATGTACGAGAATTAGGAGAAGTCTTGCGATGAACTCCCAAAACTTCTCAATGCAATTGAAACTACGAATCCTGGAATACAAATAGATTGGGGGTGGAGTAGGTCGAGTACCACTGGTGTGTCCACTTTGAAGTGGGTATTCTGAGCCTTTGGGTCATACATCACAGCGTGGAGATTCCTCAGACCTGTTGTTACCATTGATGCTACTTTTCTTTATGGGAAGTATACTCACAAGTTGCTAATTGCTTGTGGCATTGATGGCAACAACCATATACTTCCGTTGGCATTCACTCTGGTTGATCAGGAGACACTTGAGACATGGGGTTGGTTTTTGTGGAAATTGAAAGAATATGTCGTTGGCGACCGTAAAGGTCGTGAAACCATTTGCCTTATATCGGATAGACACGTAAGCATCATGATCAGTTGTTCGAGAAGTAGTGAATGGATAGCGGCCTCCATTTGTGGTGTAGTGGTTCTACCTTCGAACGTTATGAGTAACTTCAACTTGGTGCATAAAAACACCTAGTGTAAGAAGTTGGTCACATATGCCGGGTTGCAAGCATAAGCTCGCAAGTTGAATGATATGATGGACCAGGTAAGGATAATTTTACTGGATGCGTTAAACTGGTTTGACAATGTCCCGTTGGATATGTGGACGCTAGCTTATGACGGCTACTATTGATTTGGGTATATGACCTTCAACATTGTTGAAAGCTATAATTCCGTATTGAAGGGGGCTCGGGGGTTACCTGTGATTGCTTTGGTGAAGAAAACGTTCTACAATTGCATCAGTACTTCGGGCAGAAGCGAACAAAGGCATTGAAGAAAATAGCGAAGGGTAGAATTTTCACCAAATATGTAACCAAAATGATCGACCAATGGAGTTCACAAGATAGCAACCATAGGGTCATCGACTATAGTAGGCATGAAAGAGTTTTTAAAGTCCTTACTAGTAGTCGTTGTGTCGCCAGCGGGTTAAGGGGAGGGGGCCGAATGTACGTTGTTGACTTTGCTCATAGCACATGTAGCTGCTAAAAGTGGCAGATATACAGAATTTCACTCTCCCATGCATATGTAGTGGCTGCATCACTTAGGCTTGATATGATGCATTCTATACTCGATTAGTATAGATGGACACATTAGGACCAAACATATATGACGTACTTCATGCCTATAGGGGACAAGTTGGATTGGGCATCGATGCACTTCTCGAGACTCCGCCTAAAGGGAGACCTCGTACGGAAGAAGGGGAAGCCGAGGCAGAAAAGATACCACATGGAGAAGGACATTAGGGAGTGTCCAGATCAAATTACATGTGGAATTTGTTGAAAGGGTGAGCATAATAGAAGAACGTGCCCATGTCAAGGCGATAATGGTAACTAATCAATACTACTACATATTCTATTACATTCGACATTAGATTTCTGATGGTAACATTAGCTTTTTCTCTTTTACAACTTAAGTGAATCCTCGACTACTTCATGTAGTTTTTTTAAAGACGAGGTAGTAAGGAGATGCTTTATATTCTTTATATATACATGCAATTTTGACATTTACTAATAAGTTGTTTTAAATATCATTTTTTTAGACATTTGTTAAATTTTATGAAATATTTGAAGTTGTAAAATCGTATATATACACAATGCATGTGACAATAGCAAGGGGTGCCGGTGTTAGTGCACGAAATGCATACTGATTTATTACAAATTGTAATAATACATAAATTTCACAATTGCAGTGCAACATAATAAAATGCGAATTATTAAAACCTATCTCTTACTCTTAATGAAATGCCTAGCTAGACGAGCGAAGGCATTGGACCGCCTTGCACGCGGAGTTAGAGGAGATTCAATCTCTTAGGTAGCATGCTGGGGGGGAGAATTGTTGAACGCTCGTGGCTATACGGGACTCCACTGATGTGGCTGATTTGATGATTTACCCTGCAAAATAGGTTGCTTTCTAAGGTGTTGCCTCCATGGAGCCAGCGGTGTTGGTACAAGACTACTAATGGAAATGCCAATGTGGTGTTTGATATTGGGTGAACGTCGACCCTAAGCTACGATGCATCGCATCAGGATCATCATGTATCTATTCGTCTTGTCACGGATTTACCTCTACCTCACTGCGGTTTCAAGGTTGATGTCATCCCCCCGATCATCGCTACGCCGGAATTGGTTCAGCCTCCTCTTAGGTGTTTTGATGCCACGGTTACAGGTACAGTGTTACACCACCACCACCCCCCCCCCCCCCCCATGATGAAGCATGAATTGAAGACCCTGAGTAGCTATTCTCACGGCCATGTTTATGTCTGGTAATAGGCAAATCTATAGTAAAGTGTTACCCTACAAGTATGAAGAAAACGTAAATTAAGGTTAACATGATCATGTAATTATTTGGACATTAATTAAACTGTATGTAAATCGTTCTTACCAGAAATTCAAGAATTGCCAATTGCCCCCGTGTGGCCAATGAATCTACTTATCGACCTATACCATTGCAGGTAGTTATCATGCACATCGTAAGGGCCTTCCATAGGATTAGCTCGACCAACCCGCTATTCCTACATGTTCAAATACACCTCATGCAAAATGGTACACTCGACATCAATCTAGCCATGTAGGTTGATTTCATATAGCTCCCACTGCTTGTTCACCGGCTGCAGGATATATTGGAACCTGCTGAACTGCCTGGCCACTCAATCTGGGAAATGGCACTTAACAATGTGGAAACAAATGAGTGGCACTTGAGCCGTCCAAGCATGCATGCCGGCTTTGTAGAAATGCAGCAGTATATTAAGCAAATTCGCACTGTACGGCTCTTATTGAACTTGAAATTAGGAAATTTTATTTACTTTAAATGATAAATATGATTACTAAGGTACCCGCGACATATTTTGCTTGTCTAGCGCATCCTAATATACATTGACTAAATGGGTGGGGTGGAAGTGCGTGTCCCTTCACGTGTTCCACTGTGCTGTTAATAGATATCCGGTTGGTATAGATAGTCTGTGTCGACTAATTGATGCGATGTGGGGGAATCTGCCTTAGGCACACACCTGTAGCAATATGACTGCCCCTCCAATCTCATGTGCCGACTGTAAGGACGCGACACATAGTTAGCGATACAACTATGCTAGACATGTGGCCCCCTAGCTATATGTCCTAGCAATGTCGAAATGTTCCAACAATGGCAACCACATCGCATGTACGAGGGCGTTGGATTTATCGGCAAAGATAAATCCCCTTAATAACTGTAGAATGTATGCATGAGTAGCTTGATGTATTTGCTCCACCTCAGCGTCCAGTGGGATTAGCTAGAACATATCGCGGATCCATATCATACTAATGCGCCCGCCTCTACCGTTGGACCTAGGTTTCGCCCCCAGTAGTTCCTTGCATATTGCTCCCTAATCCAGGCAGCTACTCCTTGTAACTATGTTTCCATCCACGGGGAGTCCTAATTGGATTTCCACATCCTGGAGCGTGATGGTAAACTCCCCTGTCGGCATGTGGAATGTATGCATCTCTAGACGCCATCTCTCCACTAGTGCCGTAATCATGTGCCAATCAAGGGGTATGAATGGCAGTTGACTGAAACCTTCAAATCCAGCCGACTGTAAATATGGCTCCATTCGCACATCAAACGGGATCATACGCTCGTTGCGATGGAGTGACAACTCACGCCGTCGCATAGCGAGCGTTGCTTGCTCCTATGCTAACAACATGTCAAATGTTTTCCTATTTCTAATGCATCGTAAACGAATCGATTAATAAAATGTTTATTACCTCTCCATCCCAAATTGCCTGTGATCAATGATTGGCCTGCTGCGTCAAGACTAAAGGATCAAAAGGTTCAGGCTCCATCTGTTATGCAAAACCCTACAAATAATTTACATTTGCAACTAATACAAATTTTTTACTAATTAAATTTATAGCAATTAAATAACGATATATTAACAATTAATTACCTTTGATTAATGGATTATTAATAACTAATTAATTTTATAACTCAGTTTACAGAAGTATACAAATAATTCTACCTTGCAACAATTACAAAATATTTAACTAATTACTTTTACAATAATTAATTAACCACATATTAACAACTAATCACCTTTAATTAATGAATAATTACTAACAACTTACTCTTATGACTAATTTTACTAAACCATACAAATATTTTACATTTCCACCCAATACAAATTTTTCACTAATTAATTTCATAGTAATTAATTAACGATATATTAACAACTAATCCTCTTTAATTAATGGATAATTAATAACTAATTAATTTTATAACTCATTTTACAAAACCATACAAATATTTTACATTTCCACCCAATACAAAATTTTGCACTAATTAATTTCATAGTAATTAATTAATGATATATTAACGACTAATTCCCTTTCATTAATGAATAATTAATAATTAATTAATTTTATAACTCATTTTACAAAACCATACAAATATTTTACATTTCCACCCAATACAAAATTTTTCACTAATTAATTTTATAATAATTAATTAATGATATATTAATGACTAATCCCATTTAATTAATGGATAATTAATAATTAATTAATTTTATAAATCATTTTACAAAACCATACAAATACTTTACATTTCCACCAAATACAAAATTTTTCACTAATTAATTTTATAGTAATTAATTAATGATATATTAACAACTAATCATCTTTAATTAACGGATAATTACCAATTACTTACTTTTATGACTAATTTTACTAAACTATACAAATATTTTATATTTTCACCCAATACAAAATTTTTTATTAATTAATTTTATAATAATTAATTAACGATATCTTAACGACTAATCACTACTAATTAACAATTACTTAATTTCTGGCTACATTTACTAAAATACATTATCATAACATATATACACAATTCATTTACTAATTTTAATTAAAAAAATATTTATAATTAATTAATTATTAATTAATAATTAATTAATAATAACTACTGCTTTAATAAAATTTATGCAGCACACATATTTATATGTCATAAAATTTATGCAATATACTACTTCAATAATAGCAATAAAGTTAAATATTTTCTTAAGAAAACATACCACGATCTTGATGAGGAAATTTCTACACACGTATTTGAGTGGATTAAAACCTACATAAAACACAAATTGTGAAAAAAAAAAAAACTCAAAGTGAAGTTTGTTTTTAGAGGAAATTCAAAGATCGAAATGTGAAATGTGAAATGTGAATATATGAACTGAACTGAGGATTCATATTTATATTTGAAAGTGTTGGTGCAAAGTTTTGCTTGTGTATTACTATGTAAATTTACTGTATTACTTTTAAGTTTGCAGATATACTTTTACAATAATTTTATAGGTTTGCAGAAATTTTATAGGTTTACATTGTTATAAGCTTTATAGGTTTGCAGTATTATAAGTTTTACAGGTTTGCAGTGATAGATTCATAGGGTTCGGAAAAAAAAAAAACATTTGTACTAAGGGCGTAAATCACGTCTGCGCCTTCATCGTAATTTTTTTTTTACGCTATAGGCACATACGGGATCCGCGACTTCGAAACCTATTTTAGTAATATGTTTTACGGGTACAAAATTTATGTAATTTAAAAAAAAAAACAATATTTAAGTATGTATCCCATTAAGAAGTATTGGACGAAGGCTGTGTAACTCTATAGGAAGGGATGAAAGATACACATCCTAAACCATAATAATCTTCATATGGAGATTTTAAAGTGATCCCACAATCTATAGGAGCCAAATTATCCTAAAGACCACTTTACCAAACACTGCATAAGTGGAGGATAAATTTTATTGGTTAAAGATGTTTGATGACATAGAAGACTTCATGGAAGCTTATTTAATTTTCAATTTGAGAGACAAGAGACCCTAGCAATTGTTAGAAGAAGAATTATTATGAATATTAAGTAAGAACATGAAAGGGAAGTTGAGAAAATCCTTTAAGGGTGTTTGACTCAAAGCCTATACCCATAAGCTTGCTTGGAGTACCTAGTATAGTGGAAAGGTTAGAATGAAAATGAAGTAATCTAAGAAGCTGCAGTAGAATGTGCACTGTTTAGCACTTGGTGAATTGGTTTTTCAAGGAGTGCATGCAAAGGGGGCATTGCTGATTTAGGTGGAGGAGAATGATATGGTTTTTTTTTTTGTTTTTTTCCTCTCCCAAGCTCTTTTTCCTATTTGCATTTTCTTTGTACAAACTTGTCTTTATTGGGTATAGCCTATAATTGAGGCTTGGTCTATTTCTTTGAGGGCTTATCAACAAGTCTTTTTAACTAGGCTAGCTTTGTAGGTTTCTCACTTACACTAGATGCTATATAGGTTAGGGTGCTAAAAGATTTACATTTTCCTAACATTATTTCTCTTGGAAGCTAAATGAGGACATAGGTAGTAGTATGCTAGAAAAACATGAATTTTACTTTAAGGTTCAATGTAACAAGTGGTTAATAGAGAATCAACCAAGTTAGATAAATGCATAGGTTTTTAAACTACTTGAGAACAAACTTCATCCTAGTAGGAGAGATTTGAAGTGACTTTCATCTATAAGTTCTGTCATAGATGTGCACTCTTCGACTTGGGACCTCACTTCCATTCAACAATTTTTAGGTAGAAAAAAGTGGCTACTTCTAAGTATTTATTTCAAACCTATATTGCAATATCATTCATTGATGTGACTGCTTGGCAACATAAGGTGTTGTAGCATTAAATCCATATCTCACTTCACTGTGAATAGAGAGGATGCTGAACATTATGTCTTGACATCTTCAGTGCATCAAAATTTGTCGTAACTATTGGAAACAAGTGAAGTATTGAAGGGGGCAGTAGAGCATAACTATAGATGAGGATAGCTTTTAAGTTATAATTAGATGACACTTACCAACATTCTCAAAATAGTTAAACCTTGAAGAAATAATTGAATTCCCATTATTTCCTCTACTTATTATATCAAATGCTTTGATGCTTTAAATAACATGAATCATGATAATCTTTCACAAATTGTTCCTAGCAACCAACAATAGACCTTCTCTAAATGCCCTAGCTTTAAGATCAAACATCTCTCTATAGTTAACTTATAAAACTGCTAGCAAGAAGTAGAAAGTAGCCATTCAATCTATATGGTGATGCTAACGATTCCTACTACTAAATTTCACTCCTTAAAAGCTTAATGGACATTAATATTAAACCAACCATTATCAAGAAAACATTCAAATATCATTTTATATTGAGCTTTTTGAACATGCCAAAGCGAAAAACCAATTCTATATAGAAATACATAGTTAGCTTGTACTAAGATATTGTTCCAATTATGTCTAGTTAGTTATATAATGTCATGTATGATTAAATGGAACAAAGCGATGTTCATATTAAATATTTTATCTATAGTAACATATGATTGGTTGAAATGCATATGAAAACATCATTTTGGTACAAAAAAAGGTTGGTCGGTAGTATGATGTTGATACGCACCCAAAGTAGCCGAAACTTTGAGGGCAAAGTAGTAATACTAAGCCTTCCATTTCTAAAGAATCACTTTCTTCAATCTATAAAACAAAAGAAACATCAAAGTAAGCCTTCCTCTTTATTCTCTATAGGTAATAAAGAATGGAAAGCAATTTGGTATGCTAACACCTTACTAAAATTCAGCATTTGTTTTAGAGAGCTTTGACGGGGGCTATACCAACCATGGGCAATTTATTTCAATGAAGAATAACTAAGAAATTTAGTTGTCCAATGTGAGGAGACTTTGAATCAATGGAGCATGTTTTGTTGTGTTGTGACTGGACTGCATTCATATGGTTTGGAGCCTTAGGCTTATGGATCCATAAAGAAAGGGTGTCATCTTTGGGTTAGTGGTGAGATCTATTGTAGAGAAATTGAAAATTGAAGGTATGGAAGTATAGATTTTGCAATCAAAGTAATGGAGTTGGCTTGGTCTATGTGGATAAAGAGATGTAAAGCTGTCTATAATAACTAAATCCTAAACCTTAAAGCTATGATGGGTCGTTTGGAAAGTTTGTGGAGGGAGAAATTAGCAATGAATAAGGTGACAATCATTAGTGAGGTGGAATTTGTAGCTATCAATAATACAAGGTCTTTATTTAGTGAGTCCTACATAGTAAACCTTAAGGAATTTGGGGTAGATATTGAAGCAAGAGGTGGAGGATCTTTTAATGGATTTTAAAGTTAGATTAGTGAAGAGGAAAGCCTCGTGAAGATGAAGTACTAACTGAGGTAGATGGAAGGATTACTTGTTGAGGTTCTCGAGGTTTAACATCTACATGGTTGCTAATAATTTATAGAGATTTCAAAATGGTGGTGGGCATGTGATTTTAATAGAGGTGAAGATGTGAACGATAAGGTTGTTAGTTTGGTTATGCTTGAGCAAATAATTAGGGTGTTCCTTGATATGTCATGGGCTAGAATGTTGCAAAAGGTCGAGCTAGCTGTAGGTCTAACGTTGTAGTTTCCCAAAGCCTAGAATCTTTCAAATGTCAAGCTTTAATATTGGCAATTAATATGGTTAAGGATGCGTGATGGAAAAAGATTTTCTTTATCACTTATTATTTAATCCTTTTTGAAGCTTTAACTAGGAGAAGAATCTACATTAGGTCACAACTCCTTATTTAGTAGAAGCTTGATGTCTATTTGGCCTTTTAGAAAATGTGTCTATTGAATTTTGTTTTGTCGAAAGAAATGCTAATCAAATAGCAAATTGGGTAGCCTCTAATGTTAGAAGGGGAATGTATCCTTATAATTGGTAGCTAAACCCCCCCTATTCTCCCTTCAAAGGCTACTTGTTGGTTTGTATTGTGATTCCACTCTATTATGTACTCACTTTGACAATGGTTAATGAAAAGTTATTTCCTTCTTTGGAGAAAAAAAAAGAGAAGAAAAACCTAAATCATTGCAAATCCATGCAAATTTCATTAAATTGTATTGAATGAATACATGCTTCACTTTGTCTTAAAAGCCACACAAGACAGATAAAGGGGCTCACAAAACATCACTTCCTGCCCATGAATTGTGCAATAATCTCCATCATTTATTTTCCATATTATACTCTACACCCTTCTCTTGAACCTACACGCTCAGAGAGGGATTTCAGAGTACTATGGCTGATACTATAGAAATTGCTACACTCAAATAACCATATAAGTCAACTTCAAGAAATTGCACCCAATTATTATTGATCACTTTACCCTCATTTATGTTTGTACATTTAATTAATCCTTTCTTCATCAATTTCAAAAAAAAAAAAAAAAAAAAGAAGAGAAAAAGACAGATAGTTTACCATAATCATTAATTACACATGCTTGAAGGAACAAATAATATATATACTTCTTGCTTTATATGTGAAACCCCATAATTAAGGCCACATTTAGCACTAAATTAACATAATAATTATTCTAAAAGCTTTATTATAAACTTGAATAAATTTACATTAAGGAAAATAGATGTTTTAAGGGATAATCTAGTAAATTATAAGGAAAAAGGATCAAAGAAATTCAAACTATAGGTTTAAGATAACTAGATGAAAATTATGAGTAAATAATTAGATTTAGGATATTTTAATTAGCTTATTTATAAATTTTCATATAAAAATATCATAATTAAGAATTCACTGACCTTTTTATCCATCGACTTTTCTCTCTCCTCCCCCACTTTCTTCCTCTCCTCTCCAATATGAATTTTTCCTTTCTTCTTATGTAACCCCCACCCCCCCCCCCCCCCCCCATTTTCCTCATATAAGCTTTAAATAAAAATCCAAAAACATCATCACAATCCTCGAGACAAGCTTTACAAAACTAGACCACTCTTAGGTGAATTTCAAACTCAAAGTTTGGGTTAAGTAAGAGTAGTGTAAGAAGAGGGTTTCAAGTTTATGAAAAAGGCTTGAAAACATGATATTAAGTAAGTTTTGAACAAGTTTAGTGTAGTATACTCCTTAGTAATATCTTTGTTCTCGAAATATAGGTGAAGACATCGACTTTTCACAACAACTCGATGATTATTTTAAGCGTTAAAAGCATGAGGCTAAGATGAGTGGGAAACTTAAGGATATACTAGGTTGATTGTATTTTGGTTGTAATTTAGTTGTTTACATGTGTATGCTATTGTGTTGGGTTGTTATTATAGTAGGTATGTGAAGAAGTATGTTGGGAAGGAGTTTTTATTTTATTTTATTTCTTTTTGGTGATTTATTTTAGAGAAGGTTTGTTTTAGTGCAGGATGTATAGCATTCAAACACCACCCAAAATAGCATTTAGATGTTGAGGGAAATCCAGCTACTATTTAAACGACCTTGTACCATCTAGATGGCTTCTTCATACATAGAATGCATAGAATTCCAAACTTCTTACTACCTAGATAGTAAGCCCCTTTTCACGGGTTGGTAATCCATTATCTCTTTTTCCTTTAATCCATATATATGCCTATACATATATCCTCTACTAACCTAGGTACAAGTATACTTGCATGAGTGTACATATATATATATATATATCTATCTCTTTCAAACATATATTTTTTGTCTATGAATGCATATACAAACTTATTTTAGAATCAACTATACAATTAGTCTTCCTGAACTAAAGTAATGTATATAGATGAATCTTTCCTCACATAAGCTATATCTATACATATTATGGTCAAGTTATGTTTGCATATAAAAACCTATGGATACCTATACCTATATATATATATATTTCAAAAATATATTTTTGTTTATGTATGTATATACAAACTTATTTTAGAATTAACTACACAAAAAGTAATGTATATAGACGAATCTTTCCTTGCATGAGCTATATCTATACATATTATGGATAAGTTATGTTTGTATATAAAAACCTGTGGACACCTATTTATATACTTATATTTATAAATGCATAAGGTAAAAAGATTAGAAGCATGTGTATGTGTAACAATAATTCCACCATCACTTCATTATATGCAAAGGGAGTTAGAATATATATGTGCTAGTATGTAAATGGACTCGCATGTGCACTTGGTCTTATAAATGGTGGGTCTCTTGATGGTGAAGGAAGTGAAGAAGTGGTTGATTGGTGGAGAATGCTTAAGGTGGTGCAATGTTAGTTGCCTTTATTGTGAATATGAGTGTGAGTGTTTGATGATTGGTTTGATTTTCTTTGCTTGTCCATGATGTGTATTACTTAAACGATTAAGTGTTTAGGTGCGTAAATGGTTGATGATGTTGATTATGGTGTTTACTTAGAAATTACCCTTGAATGTGGGTTTGCTTACAAGTATATATGGTTTGATTACCTTGAATCAACTAACTAAAAGTTTGAACTTAACTAAAACTTAACATGCATTGCAAGAGATATTACATTATGTTGAAGATCATCACCGCTATAGGATGTGCAGAAAGTAATCATTTAAGGATTACTATTCTACCATCGGTGAAGGGGTTGTCGCACCTTTAACAAAACCCATTTAAGGGTTTTATCTGTCCTTGAGGGTTTGAGTGTTTAATGTGCATTTAAGGCACTTAGAGCTTAAAGGCTTAAAAGGAACCTCCTTTGTAGGATAATCACTAGAGTAAGTTTTGTCAACGCTCGAGAAAGGGAGAAAGAGAAAGAGCAAGGATGAGAGTGATAACTAGAACCTATTGAAGACTTTGGATGAACGTATCTTTTGTACTATGTATGTGTCCATTCTTTTTGTCCAAGCCCATTGTGTATAGTAAGACCTTGTTAAGGTTGACTTATGAATCATGTGTAATTAAAGCAGGTGTATGGAAGACTTGATTATGGTTGATGACCAATGATTGTACAAGAGAACCAAATGAGTTTAGAGCCTTTCTCAAGGCCTTTTATGATATGTGTTGTATTGACAAGTGTTGTTGAGATGGTTTGTTTAGATGCTTTGCGGTTGCTTAATTGAGGTTAGGCAATCGTGACGAGTTATTACGAATAGGATCTCCTGTAGAGTATAACATTATAGGTAATGGTTATTGCATAGAGTACCTTTTGAGTTCTAACTGGTTGGAAACAAATTTACTATAAAAATGTGACGTGATAACATTATTAGGAACATTCATTGATGGAAATTTGTGATGCAATAATCCTTTTTGGAACAAAGAAAATATTATATGTATAATACAAAGTGATTATGGTGTATATTTTTCTAAAATAATATTGATTATAATTTTATGGGCTAATGAGTATATAGTAGAATATAATTATATATATTTGTTGTTTTGTATACCTAAATAAGTCATAAATGTTTATGAAAGTACTTAAATGATATATGTTTCAATTAAGGGTTCATTCACTTTTAATTTTCTATTTTTTTTCCAACTATATATGTTGCATTTCACTAAAGGAGGAAGAATTGATCTTACTCCTTAGTTATTAGAGTAATGATTTTTATACTACTAGGTTAGGTTAGGAATGCCATCGAGCAGGTTGTTATAGGGTACCCGACCCACTTAATTCACTAATTATTCTATAGGGTTTTGGGATGAGTTTATGTATTACTTCAAAACCCTATAAGGTTTTAAGTCAGGTTTCAGGTTTTTTTTTTTTAAAAAAAAATTAATGGAAAATCTCAACCTACTAAAAAATGTTAGGTAATAATATTTTCAAATTGAAATTTTAAAAATAAAAAATTGTAATCTACTAATATGTCCATTGCATTAAAGAAGACTATTTTTTCATTTTATTTGTTAAAGTTTAGAAACACTAGTTATATCTCTATTATCTAATATCACTATTCCTACTTCTTAGCCACATTTGCATCCTTTATTCTCATATCTTTTCTAATATATTTTATTTTATTTTTTCCTCTTTATAGGTATAAATATAACTGAGGAAGATGATGAACTAAGCTTTAATTAATTTTAATAAATTTTTATGAAGCGGATGGATGAAATTTTGTTAATTTTTGAAATTTAGTAAATTATGTCTAAACTTGTATGGATATGTGATTGTTGAATTGAAATTTATTTAATTTAAATTTGGACGAATGTTTATATAGTTTATTAAACTCCATATTGTAGCAACTTTCAAGTATGATTTAATGGCGTTCATGCATTAATATTTAAGTTTTCAAGTATGATTTAATAATATCTTTATAGAATTATTTTATAAGAATTGCAATTACAGATTATCATATTTAATATAGTTATTCTCTTATAAATAATTTATACTATTATATAACATGTTATTACTTTGCTCATAGTGTATATTTCTATGAATGACAAAAATAAATTGTAGGAGTCATGATAACATCTTATTTCTTTTTTTTTTCCTCCATGAAGGTGATTTGCACAGATTGTAATGGTAGGTTAGCAGTTTAGCTGGTTATGTTGCGGGTTTATAGTTTTAATGACGAGGCAAGTTTTGGGTATTAAATTAAAATCCTATAAGGTTTTGGGACGAGTTATAGGTAGTCTTATAGGATAGTGAATTAGGTTTGAGTTTTATAAAACTCGTCTCAAGTTCGACTTAGTGGCATCCCTAAGTTAAATCAAGATGCCTTCCGACCCCTAGGATTGAGAGCTTATTCAATTCACCAAAAATATAATATCACTTATCCCAATTCATTAAAAGCATCCATTTATTATACCTTTGTATCAAAGGTAAGTAGAGCTGGGAAAGTGGGTCGAGCGAGTTGGCTTGCGTCAATTCGTACTGGCCTGCGGGTCAAAGCGGGCCAGCCTTCGATGGCTTGCACATGATGGGAGCCGAAGAAGTTGGCCTACCTTGCCTCATAGGCCAATGCAGGTCGGCTTGCCTCACATATAAAGATTTTTTTTTATATTACAAAATTAGAAAGTTAATGTGGTGGTTTAATACTTAAACTTGCATCTTTTGATATTCAATCTAAAATGTTTATAATAAGATTTTTTTTTATATTACAAACTTTGAAGTTCAATATAATTTTAAAAATGAGGCAATACATATTTTATAAAAAAAAAAAATCTAAAGGAACCTATTTAAGTTCAACTTAAGTGGAAATTTGAAAGATTCTCATTTTGACAAATTTATAATCCCAAATTCAATACAAAAATCTAATAGGTGAATATATATTTAAAAGATTGGTATTCATTTTAAATTTTTCCAACTTTTTTTTTTTGGTTTCAAAATATACAAGTAAACTAATAATTAAGGATATATAACTTTCAAGCTAAAAGTAAAATATACGAAGTTTTTATAAAGTATTATATTAATAGCTTTAGGATATATTATATATAAAATTACTTCTATTTGATTGCTTTCAAATAGTACATTTTTAATTACCTTTATATAAATAAGATAATTAGATCTAGTCAATGTTCTTGCAACCTAGTAATATAAATACTAATTTTTCAACAAAATAAATTTAGGTTTAATTTTCCTTTCCCCAATAAATAAATAAATAAAGAGAGAATTAGATTTATATGCAATCACTTTTCTTTATATGTAGACTTAAAAATCTTATATATTAATAAATTAATATAAAATACACTCAAAATTTTATACATGACTAGTGGCACCTATATTCTCTAAAAAGAATAAATTTTTGAGTGACATATAGAACTTATTTAGTTAATGAGTT